>CM067172.1:59651864-59791864 GCA_034093135.1 Erigeron breviscapus | reverse complement strand
TGTTCACAACATTACTTATTTAGTAACAAATAGTAAAAACAAGTATACATAAACTTAAACTCAAGTATGACAAAATATTGTGTACATATCATCTCACATACTTTAAAACATAAAATTGCTAATCGATTAATTGGGAGATGGCTGCCGTCAGCCATGGTGTCTCTTGTTAGGATTTATGAACATAAATATATAACAAATCATGAGTATGCAGCGGAAAGAAACGTATATGCAATACTATTAATTAACAAAGTAGGAATCGGATATGTACCTTTTAGCGTAAGCTTCCAATAATATTAATAATAATATGATTATTATTAGTTAGGGTTTAAAGTAAAACCCCTCTACGATCGCACACACGACACGTCAAACAAAACCCGAAGATTGCTAGATCTTGAATCACCAAAAGCCAAAAGCTCTAAGCTTGCTTTACATAAACTTCCGTCGAACACAAGAAAGAAACAATAGATTTTTTTCTGTCGAATTCAAATTGTCGAACAAAACCCCACAACAACTAATACAAAACTAGTTATTATTGTTATTATTATATGTTCCACATATGGAACAATTTGAGGTTTCTTTTGTGTTTTCTAATTCGACCGAGAGAAAGTGAGTTCGATATATCTTTTTGGTTATTTATTAGGGTTTAATTATTAGGATATATATAGGGTATAAATATATCCCTAATAACTTAACCTTCAAGCTATTATTTATAAATATAATATATATATATTATATATATATATATTATATATATATATATTATATATATATATATATTATATATATATATTATATATATATATTATATATATATATTATATATATATATATATTATATATATATATTATATATTTATTAATTAATAAATAATTTTAATTAACATATCTAGTTAATAATATCCAATTATCATTTCTCTCAATTTGGTGATTATAAATATGTAGATACAATATATACATATTACCGGATATCTAAGTGTCAACGCGTGTGACCCCGTAGGCTTAAACATTTTCGGACATGCGTTTATTTAACGTGATCATATTCCAACAGCTCCCACTTGAGCATGTTATATAAAGGCAATAACATTGGTTAGCGTCTAGCAACACGCCAATGCTCCCGGAAATATTTAAGTATAGTTTCTTAAAGTATCATTTGAAATGATTTAGTCTTTATTATCCCTTCCATAAAAAGAGTTCTGGAAGGCATCTTCAAATTTAGCAGCGGCTCCTCATCTATATCAGTCTTGGGAACCATTCTGAGTACAGTGGGGAGACGAGAAACTTGGGATCCAGACGCTGATCTCTTTGATCCAACTCTGGGTTGCTGAGGAGGAGGGAAGGGATGTCTTGCAGCGCTGAGCAGAGAGTCTTTGACTTTGTATTTTTGTTCCATTTTGCGAGTATGCTTTATCTGCTCACCTGCCATTTTGATCAGCGGTTCATAACTTACAGCTGTCTTGTCCTTGATCAGCTTGTAAATTTCGATCCATTCAGTTGGCCCAAGTGTATCTTTAGTCACATTTTTCAGAGTATACAACTTGGGCATTCCTTTTCTTTGGAGATGAAGGTTCATCCCTTGATTGGTCAGAGTGACCCTGACTGACTGGATCTCCTCTTTCCTTTGCCTTATCTCCCTTGATTTAAGGTAGAGTTCTTTGCCTTCTTCAAAGTTTTTCTTTTTCTTAGCGAAGAACTCTTCCTCATTCTTTTTCAACACTTCCAAACCACCAGATTGTTGTGCTAACATTTCCACTTCATCATCAGCATCCTTCAGCTCTTCATTTACAATCTGCTCACTTATATATTTTCTAGAGAGTTCCTCTTCTCTTTTCTTTTGTTTCAGCTCCTCCTGACGTACAACCTCTTCAGGAGTGATTTCAGCAGTTGTCTTTTGAGATGGTGAGGGCTTAGGGAAAGCGCCAGCCATCAGCTTTTCTTGATGTTCTCTAGCTGAAGTTGGAACTTTGGGTGGCTTGCTTTGAGTAGCCACAACTGCTTTACCCTTATCAGCATATTTCTTTTCAAGGGCAGCGTGGAACTCAGCGGTAGGCTTGAAGATAGAGACATTGATTGGTCTCGCTGGAATACTCTCAGCAGTGACCATTTTCACAACACTCGCTGGCACATCCTCAGCAGTGTTTGAACTTTTCTCCTTTTCAATATCAGTTGTCGGTTCAATAACCTTCTCACAGGCACCATAGAGCCTGTCCTTCTCATAAGTGAGAGGAGGGAGGCCTCGAACAAGATTTTTCTTGGCTAGAGAATTGATTGTTTTGAAGTTCACATGCGACATACGCTTGTGCCACAACCAATTGATTTGAGAAGCAGCTTTTGAAAAGAAGCAGGTCTTCTGTCAGTTTTGACAGGAGTGAAATCTACCAAGTAGATATCTCTCTTTCTAGGAGCGACCAAAACTACTTCTTTATTTACATTTATTACTGTGCCGTGATGCTTATCAAGGATAACCTTGTAGTCGGCATCGCACAGTTGACTGATGCTAATCAGATTGTGTTTCAAGCCGTTCACGTAAGCGACCTTAGTGAACTTGATTAGCCCATTTGAGAGAGAGCCATATCCTTCAGTTTGGCCAGTAGAGTTGTCACCAAACACAACTGTGGGACCATCAGTCGCCACAAAGTTATCCAGCAGGTCCTTGGATCCAGTCATGTGCTTTGAACAGCCACTGTCCAAATACCACACTTCTTTTCCTAGCGAGGCCTGCAGGGATAACAATAGAAGGATTTAGGCATAATCGAGATTTTCTCTACTGACGGTATCATCAGTATAGAGAGGAAGATGAGCATAATCATCATCATCAATAGAGAGAGAAAGAGGAGCTCTAGGATCAGCGTTTTCATCAACTGGAAAATTTTCAACGAGTTGATGAGCAGGAAGCATGTCACGAGTAATTTCACGTGTGAAGAATTGATCTTCAGAGGTAAAGGTGACAGAGCTTCCAGTGTTGAGAACAATCATGTTGCTGACTTGATTGTTTTCCCCATATTCAGCCAGTACACTATCATTACCATTGGTAATGATTTCATGAGACTGGGAAAGGAGATTCGCTGAGCGGCAATGTATTCAGCAATGTTGTCATTAGTAAGAACAACATCTTCACCCAAGCTGATATTTGACTCAGCTGGGGGAGTTCGCTCAGAGATTACAGAGGAGGGATGAGTAGCGGAAGCTGAGGGTAGATTTGGCTGAATGACTTCTTCAGGAGGATTCCTGGAATCTTTGTCATTGCAGTCAGCAGCAATGTGTCCTCTTTCACCACATAGATAACATTTTCTTCCAGCATTCTGACTTTGAATCAGAAATTCCTTGAGTTGTGAGGACAAGTCGTTGACACGCTTACTCAACTCACATATCTCATGATTGGAGGAAGAGGTTGATGCTACTGAAGGGGTCCTTTTCTTCCTAGACTGAAGAGGAAGAGTCTTGGGAACAGGGCCAAGAATGGACTTGCCTTTAGATTGAGCATTTGAAGAGGAAGGGCCATGATTATTCAGAACAACTCTCTGACCTCCTTGCTGAGGAGGTCTGACTTGCTGAACAGGTCTGAGTTGCTGAGAATCATGACGACTTTGAGCAACTTGCTGACCTCCTAGCTGAGGAGGTCTGAACAGGTCTTGGTTGCTGAGGGACAAAAGTTCCCTTTGGGACATAAACAGAATTAGGTTGCTGATAACGAGCATCAGCAAACCTATCTCGTCTATGCATCAGGCGATCATGCATAACAGACTTTCTGCCAGCAGGTTTGCTAGTTGAGCAACAAGTTCAAGTGGCAGTCCACCCCAACCAACTTCAAATTGTCGGGCCAAATCAAAATCGTGGCCAACAAGGTCACCAAGTTCAACCCCGTGGAAGAGCTTTTGCGGTGAATGCAAATGATATCCCAAAATGATCCCCATGTATATATATATATATATATATATATATATATATATATATATATATATATATATATATATATATATATATATATATATATATATATATATATATATATATATATATATATATATATATATATATATATATATATATATATATATATATATATATATATATATATATATATATATATATATATATATATATATATATATATATATATATATATATATATATATATATATATATATATATATATATATATATATATATATATATATATATATATATATATATATATATATATATATATATATATATATATATATATATATATATATATATATATATATATATATATATATATATATATATATATATATATATATATATATATATATATATATATATATATATATATATATATATATATATATATATATATATATATATATATATATATATATATATATATATATATATATATATATATATATATATATATATATATATATATATATATATATATATATATATATATATATATATATATATATATATATATATATATATATATATATATATATATATATATATATATATATATATATATATATATATATATATATATATATATATATATATATATATATATATATATATATATATATATATATATATATATATATATATATATATATATATATATATATATATATATATATATATATATATATATATATATATATATATATATATATATATATATATATATATATATATATATATATATATATATATATATATATATATATATATATATATATATATATATATATATATATATATATATATATATATATATATATATATATATATATATATATATATATATATATATATATATATATATATATATATATATATATATATATATATATATATATATATATATATATATATATATATATATATATATATATATATATATATATATATATATATATATATATATATATATATATATATATATATATATATATATATATATATATATATATATATATATATATATATATATATATATATATATATATATATATATATATATATATATATATATATATATATATATATATATATATATATATATATATATATATATATATATATATATATATATATATATATATATATATATATATATATATATATATATATATATATATATATATATATATATATATATATATATATATATATATATATATATATATATATATATATATATATATATATATATATATATATATATATATATATATATATATATATATATATATATATATATATATATATATATATATATATATATATATATATATATATATATATATATATATATATATATATATATATATATATATATATATATATATATATATATATATATATATATATATATATATATATATATATTCAAATACATATATATATATATATATATATATATATACATATATATATATACATATATATATAATATATATACGAAATTGAACGTAAGTAATCTTATTCAAGACAAAAAATCAAGGTAAGTACTTATACCATATGCATGGACCGCTCTGATACCACTATTGGGATTTTATTAACCGAATAACAATAAATGGGTCGGGTGACTGACCCGGTTTGAGTGACAAATTTAGGTTTTCAAAATTTCAAATCAAAGTACGTAGGAAGCGTGTTAATAAACTATTAAAACTATTTTAATATCCCTTTCCAAGATCCACATGCATTGCAATATAAGTAACTTAAATAAATACAAACTAAACTCATTGCAGCAAAGAAGATTCCTCATTAATGTAAAATTCTGAAACAAGATTCAAAGTGTAGAAACCCTCCGTAAGTGCTTACACGAACAATGACTCAACCAAGGATCTGCTAGGCACCTTTAAGCTTAAGACCGCAACCAACCGAAACCCTTGTAAGCTCCCTAAAGTCGAATTCGACTCCTCTTTAATAAAGAGATCGAATTTCGAATTCCCTTTTTAGGGTTCTTGAGTTCAACACCTTCCAAACACAAAAGGCAAGAAACTTTTGTTGAAACTAATTAGGGTTTAACTAAAACCATAAATAATTAAACCTAAAAAAATTTGGGGTTTTGGTTTCTTTGGGAAGTAGAGTTCGACCAACACAAAGGACAAAAGAGATTTTCACCTTTGTGTGTGTTTTTAGGGGGTTTTCTCATGTACAAGAATTAATGAAGGTTCTAGGGGTTTATATAGGCATAGTTTCCTAATTAGATTAGGCAACTAAAACCATGTTATTAGATATCAACATGCCCAAACCGTATGATCGGCAAAAATTCCCATATCAAACCATCAAGTTTTCAAAATACCATAACGTCATTTCAAAGAGTTGAGAATCCATGGTAAATTATAAAGTTCTCATTTGTCAAATTTATCGTGAGAGAAAAAGTATATAAATCGATTAATCATACATCAAAACCATTCGATCATCAACATTTCAATATCGCCAACTTCAACAACTTTCAAGATTCCATATGAGGTCCAATACCCAAACCGTATGATCGGCAAAAATTCCCATATCAAACCATCAAGTTTTCAAAATACCATAACGTCATTTCAAAGAGTTGAGAATCCATGGTAAATTATAAAGTTCTCATTTGTCAAATTTATCGTGAGAGAAAAAGTATATAAATCGATTAATCATACATCAAAACCATTCGATCATCAACATTTCAATATCGCCAACTTCAACAACTTTCAAGATTCCATATGAGGTCCAATACCCAAACCGTATGATCGGCAAAAATTCCCATATCAAACCATCAAGTTTTCAAAATACCATAACGTCATTTCAAAGAGTTGAGAATCCATGGTAAATTATAAAGTTCTCATTTGTCAAATTTATCGTGAGAGAAAAAGTATATAAATCGATTAATCATACATCAAAACCATTCGATCATCAACATTTCAATATCGCCAACTTCAACAACTTTCAAGATTCCATATGAGGTCCAATACCCAAACCGTATGATCGGCAAAAATTCCCATATCAAACCATCAAGTTTTCAAAATACCATAACGTCATTTCAAAGAGTTGAGAATCCATGGTAAATTATAAAGTTCTCATTTGTCAAATTTATCGTGAGAGAAAAAGTATATAAATCGATTAATCATACATCAAAACCATTCGATCATCAACATTTCAATATCGCCAACTTCAACAACTTTCAAGATTCCATATGAGGTCCAATACCCAAACCGTATGATCGGCAAAAATTCCCATATCAAACCATCAAGTTTTCAAAATACCATAACGTCATTTCAAAGAGTTGAGAATCCATGGTAAATTATAAAGTTCTCATTTGTCAAATTTATCGTGAGAGAAAAAGTATATAAATCGATTAATCATACATCAAAACCATTCGATCATCAACATTTCAATATCGCCAACTTCAACAACTTTCAAGATTCCATATGAGGTCCAATACCCAAACCGTATGATCGGCAAAAATTCCCATATCAAACCATCAAGTTTTCAAAATACCATAACGTCATTTCAAAGAGTTGAGAATCCATGGTAAATTATAAAGTTCTCATTTGTCAAATTTATCGTGAGAGAAAAAGTATATAAATCGATTAATCATACATCAAAACCATTCGATCATCAACATTTCAATATCGCCAACTTCAACAACTTTCAAGATTCCATATGAGGTCCAATACCCAAACCGTATGATCGGCAAAAATTCCCATATCAAACCATCAAGTTTTCAAAATACCATAACGTCATTTCAAAGAGTTGAGAATCCATGGTAAATTATAAAGTTCTCATTTGTCAAATTTATCGTGAGAGAAAAAGTATATAAATCGATTAATCATACATCAAAACCATTCGATCATCAACATTTCAATATCGCCAACTTCAACAACTTTCAAGATTCCATATGAGGTCCAATACCCAAACCGTATGATCGGCAAAAATTCCCATATCAAACCATCAAGTTTTCAAAATACCATAACGTCATTTCAAAGAGTTGAGAATCCATGGTAAATTATAAAGTTCTCATTTGTCAAATTTATCGTGAGAGAAAAAGTATATAAATCGATTAATCATACATCAAAACCATTCGATCATCAACATTTCAATATCGCCAACTTCAACAACTTTCAAGATTCCATATGAGGTCCAATACCCAAACCGTATGATCGGCAAAAATTCCCATATCAAACCATCAAGTTTTCAAAATACCATAACGTCATTTCAAAGAGTTGAGAATCCATGGTAAATTATAAAGTTCTCATTTGTCAAATTTATCGTGAGAGAAAAAGTATATAAATCGATTAATCATACATCAAAACCATTCGATCATCAACATTTCAATATCGCCAACTTCAACAACTTTCAAGATTCCATATGAGGTCCAATACCCAAACCGTATGTTCAATCCATAATATCCAACCATAAATAATATCAATAATATTTAGCCCAAGGCATAATTTGATGAGTTTGTGCTTGAGCCACTACTAAGACCATTTCCTGTCCCAACCAACATAATATTTCATTTCATAGCACAAGCTGTCAATCAAGTGCAATTAATAAAGAAGGGGATCGTGCCATGGAGACGACCGCCTAATATAAAGTAGATTAGAGCACCGCTCGGGTCGGACTGGCAATGAAAGTGGCCACAAAGGCAACCAACATTCCACCGTTACCTATTTTAGTGGGTGAGTGGACGACTCCTAGTTGTGCAACCCTCTAACTACAGGCCTCCCCTTTCGGAGTTAATAGTAGTGTACCGAAGTGATACAGTTTGACAGAACTCAAGCTCATCATATAACTTATAACACATTGAACATACAATATATCCCATTTCATAATCATTCTTTCAAGAATCATTCATATATATAAAGCAATTTTATTTATCATGTTTTTCACCCCGAAAGTAGAACACATAAAAGAGTTTGAAAGGGGGCTATGACTCACCTTGATATGCCGAGCATTATATACACTTATCCAAAATGGGTACTTCCCATCTATCGCTTCCTTGATCATGTATTCCTTATGGTCCTCAATCACCTTTCAATGCCAAGACTATCCCTACGATAGGACTAATATACGTAAGTTCCTATCTTAAGCCATCACTTAGAATGCCACTTTCATTATGTTGTTATAAATTTTGGGATCCAAGTGTATTGTTAATATTTTCGCATCTTTTTGGTTGTAGAGAGTGTTGGTGTAAAAGGGTCACTTTCATTATACATGTAGTTATAAGTTGTTAGAATTTCGGTAACTTGCCTTCATTTGTGGTTTCGTTTGGCATCTTAGGTTATCATATGGAAATGCCATATTAAGTTATGTTCTTTTAAACATCATTAGATGTGTAACCAATTTTAATACTAAATAGCATTTGTGATATCAATCTATATTTTGGTTAACGTAATTACTTATGTCCATTCTACTTAATCATCCTTTTTGTGTTACTTTGATTACGCTTATCTTTTACTCACATATTCCTCAATATGTCTTATGATTATTCGGGTTTATGAAATTCGCTTAGGTGTTATGGGCCATTACCAAATTGGGCCTAAGTGTTATGGTTTTTAAGTGACTTGGGCTTAATTTAGTTATTGGGCTTAACCTTATTTGGGTTATGTGCTTAATGGGTTATATTGGTTATTGGGCTACATGGTTTATTGGGCTAAGTGGGCCTACTGATTTATGGTCCATTGGGTACACTAATTGGGCCGGGCTAGCCCATTATGGTCTTAATCACCTTTCAATGCCAAGACTATCCCTACGATAGGACTAATATACGTAAGTTCCTATCTTAAGCCATCACTTAGAATGCCACTTTCATTATGTTGTTATAAATTTTGGGATCCAAGTGTATTGTTAATATTTTCGCATCTTTTTGGTTGTAGAGAGTGTTGGTGTAAAAGGGTCACTTTCATTATACATGTAGTTATAAGTTGTTAGAATTTCGGTAACTTGCCTTCATTTGTGGTTTCGTTTGGCATCTTAGGTTATCATATGGAAATGCCATATTAAGTTATGTTCTTTTAAACATCATTAGATGTGTAACCAATTTTAATACTAAATAGCATTTGTGATATCAATCTATATTTTGGTTAACGTAATTACTTATGTCCATTCTACTTAATCATCCTTTTTGTGTTACTTTGATTACGCTTATCTTTTACTCACATATTCCTCAATATGTCTTATGATTATTCGGGTTTATGAAATGTTGGCCACTAATTCGGGGTTAAATCTAATTATTTGGACCCTCCTGATTTTTATACAATAACTTATATTTTTCCACTTATTTTGTGAATTTTGGGTGAATTTTTAAGTAATGTTTACTACCTCTAAAAATTACTCAAACATAAACTGTCCCGAATGGGAACTGTTTGCGACATAAGAAGTTTTATAAAAGTTCTCGATGTTTTGATTGCTATAAAAATACCATGATTTTATTTTAAGCATAGAACACATCAAAGTTAATTCCTACCAAGTTTAAGCTTCTGGAATCTCTTAATTTTGAAGATAAAATTTCTCAAAGTTGATATGGATATTACACAAAAATGCAGTTTTGACCAGTTTTAGTAGAAAAATCATATCTTTTGTTTTGTTCAGTATTTTAGGGTAATTCCAATTGGAGGTTAACTTTAACTCGTTTATCTACAACTTTTGTTTTGACAACTTTCCCTGAACCGGTCGTCACATGCTCAGTTTATCCGCCCAAAGTGAAAACTGTGATTCTGTCAGATTGTATTTTGGTCCAAACAACCAACCAATGGCTTGGTTTGCTTACTTTGCACTCTAAATTACCACTAACATATTTGTTAGTTATTTTTGTATGACTTTAACATCAAATATACTGATTATAGCAGATTCAAAATCATCAATAATCCATCTCAACTTCCAAAATCAAAATCAATCAAAACTAGTGCAAATCTAAGCATGCATGTTTAGATCTAACCATTACACATACAAACAAGCTATAAACTTTTATATCCTTTTTGAAAACTCCTTTTTATTGAAAAATCACATATTATAATCTCATAATATTCATCAAAAATCAGATTTAATCAAATCCTTAAACCCATTTAGCAACAAATCTTACAACTACTAACTCTTGGGTCTTGTTTGTGTTGAATCCTTGAATCCTTTCTCTAGATCTTTACATGCATGAACATGTGAGATAAGGATCTATCAACCTTGCCCTCATTGAGTTTAAATCAAGAAGAAAATCAAAGAAAAACATGATTTTTGATAAAGATCTTTTAATATATACAAAAACAAGATAGATTAAACAAAGAGATGGAGATTTATACCCTTCTTGAACTCGGTTTTGAAGATGATTTTATGCAGAAAATTTCGTGGCCTTTATGCCCTTAAAAACCCTTATTCCAAGCTTGAAACAACCCTTAATCTCATCTTGAAATAACCCTTGATTAATCTAGCCTAAACCCTTATTATTATTATAGTTTAGATATGATTTTAGGTTGTGTTTTCTTGCCCTTTTTGTCTTGGCCGAAAATGATGAAGAAGGAGGAGAAGTGAAGGAGTTTTTGAGAGAAAAATACTTGTGTGTGTGTATGGGAAGTGTAAGAAGTGGTGTTGGGGTGTAGGTGTATTCAAGTTGCCTTGGAAGTGTAAGGGTGTAGTTTTTAGTTGAATTTTTGATTGGGTGTAGGGTTTGGGGGTATGGGGCCGGTTTTTGGGTTGGGAAAAGGAGGGGATTTTTGAATTTTAAAGGTATATTGTAAGTGTATGTGTATTGGTATAAAATGTATGTAAGTATGGATGCATGCATGGACATTTAAATCAACTAGTTAGTAGACTTCTAAGATATATTTTGTGTTCATATGTATATATATATATCCGTGTATATGTGTATGTGTATATACATTTTTATGTCTTAAATTTGTTACTTAACTCTTTAGTTATAATCTTGTATTTATATTACACTTATATATATATATTTGTTATTATTATTATTATTCAAGCTTATCATTATGTACCAGATTTTATAAACACATTTTTGAGATAGTCATTTCATTTTCATGGCCATATTTGCTTTAATTGGTTTGGTGATTGTATTGTTGGATATTTTGTAGGATTTATGGACTTTGTCACAAGTTGTGAGTATTACATTATTATTTATATAACTTGACTTCTTGAAATGAAGTTTTTGGTTCATTGACATTTCATCAAGTTCAATTAGAACTAATTTATAGCTTGAGATTGTCTTGAATGATTATAGTTATTGTTTATGGCAAATCTAAGATAGCTAGTCATCTATGGTATCTTATTGAACTAGAGGGCAATTATCACTATGCCTTAAATGGCTAGAAGATCAATTCTCTTAATAAACTTCTAGGGATAGATGTCTAGATGAGTCCAAGTAGATTGTCCTAGTCGGATTTTGAGGGTTGTTACACTTGAATTGCTTAGAAAAGAGAAGTTGTACGCGAAGTTTTCCAAGTGTGAATTTTGGTTAGAAGAGGTCCACTTCCTTGGTCACGTGGTGAGCAAGGATGGGATTCATGTGGATCCTAGCAAGATAGAGGCGGTCAAGAATTGGAGGCGACCCGAGACGCCATCGTCAATTTCTTGGATTGGCGGGTTACTATAGGAGATTCATCAAAATTTCTCCAACATTTCACAACCACTAACTCTCTTGACTCAAAAAAAGAGAGGAGGTTTGAATGGGGCGAGATACAAGAACAAGCCTTTCAAACTCTCAAAGACATGTTGTGTGATGCACCTATTTTGACCCTCCCGGGGGGAGCCGAAGATTTTGTGGTATCTTGTGATGCATCGGGTCAAGGTTTGGGGGCGTGCTTATGCGAAGAGGAAAAGTCATAGCTTATGCCTCTCGTCAACTAAAGGTACATGAGAAGAATTACCCGACTCATGATTTGGAGTTGGGGCGGTTGTGTTTGCTTTAAAGTGTTGAAGATATTACCTATATGGCACCAAGTGTGTGATTTAGACCGATCACAAAAGTCTCCAACATATCTTTAATCAAAGTGAATTTAACATGAGACAACGAAGGTGGCTTAAACTCTTTAGTGACTATGATTGTGACATTTGTTATCATCCGGGAAAGCCAATGTTATGGACGATGCCTTGAGTAGAAAAGAGAGGATCAAGCCAAGGCGGGCAAGAGTCATGAGTCTCGCGGTAGGGCAAAATATCCGTGACCGAATTATTGAAGCTCAAATGCAAGCTACCCTACCGGAGAACTTTGGTAATGAAGGTTTGGACGGCATGGGGCAACAATTTGACCACAAGGAGGATAAGATGTATTTTAATTTGAAAGACTTTTATTGGTGGTCGGGCATGAAGCGTGATGTGGCCAAATATGTAAGTGAGTTCCTTACTTGTTTACAAGTGAAGGCCGATCATAAGAAGCCACCTGGATTATTGGTGCAACCGGTGACGCCGGAATGGAAATGGGAACGAATTGCGATGGACTTCATCACGAAGTTACCGAAGACAAGTAAGGGTCATGATACGATATGGGTGATTGATGTAACTAAATATATACATATTTCCCAAATGGTTTTTAGGTCGTTTTATGCGTAATTGTTAGTCATTTGCATATATATTCGATGCTTTATGGTATGTGTGAGTGGTTTCAAGTTTATAGCATGCGAGGCGAATAAAAATGGCCAAAAACGACTTAAAAAAGGATGAAATAATGTTCATGGAAGTTACGGGTGAAAGACATGTCGAAAAAGGATGTTAAAATGAAGAATTCGTGAGTTTTAGAACTTAACTCCCGTTAAATAAACCTTAATTGCCGTTAAAAATGAACTGGAATTACAACTGCTCGCTAACGGGCGTTAGAACCAGACTAACGACCGTTAGGATCTGAAGGACTGATGGTGTAACAAAATTCTGACGGCCGTTAGAAAAAGCTGACAGGCGTTAGAGGGAAGGACTAAAGCTGCACATATCTGATAGTTAACCTGTGTAACGGCCGTTACACATCACTAACGGCCATTAACTTTTGAATTCATATATAAACTAGTTTTTGCTCATTTGGACGATATAGTTTGCACTTAAACCGATTTTAGGGTTTTCAAAAGTCATTTTTCATCCACTTGAACATCTTGGAAGATCTTAATCTTGTTTGGATTCATCTCATCATTTCAATTACAATAAAAACACTCAATTGGATTGATTTCTTCATTCGGTACAATATGATTTCAATAATTATCGATTGTTTTTATCTTTGCATTTTGAGTAGCTAATCTTTTCATCATCTACCGAAATGAAGTTAGACATTATGTGACGGTTGCACTATTTTATTAATTCATAGTTGATTTCAATTATCGTTGTGTCGAGATCTTGATGATTTGATTCTTTATTGGTTATTATTGTGATATTGGTGATATATATGTTCTTCGTTAGTGGTACTAATTGAATATATATGTAATTTCAATTGTTTATCTTTAATCGATTGTCGCTAGTTCATGGTATGATAGTGAATGTCATTTTAATAAAAGGAATCATTTTGTCAACGTGTTGATTAACGGTTGGTGGTACCACGTTGTCTTCACATAGATACAATTGTTAATTTAATAATCAAATAAACTAGTTAGTTAGGTAAATTGTTTTAAGCATTGGTGGTACCGACTATTACAAAGGAACTGATTAATTAGGTGATTTAAATGATTTTACAAAGGTTGGTGGTACCAGTTTGTGTCGTTATTTGGTCATGATTATCTTGTCAACTGAATTGGTTGTGAGCTTAATTATGTGCAACCCGAACTGTTATCGAGTGGATTCGAGGTAGATGACTTTCAATTCTTCTGTTGAAAACAAAAACTCTTTTCGATTAATTCTTCGGAATTACTAACTTGATTTTATTTCTGCTAACTAACTTTTCAAAGCAAAGTGACAACACGGTCACAACCCCCTTTTACTTTGAATTGCATTACTTGAACAACTTTTGTAACGATAGTCCTTGTGTTCGACCTCGGATTTACCAAGTAAACTATATTGCATACGAACAGGTCCACTGCCCGCAAGTGTATAGTAGTCAGTAGCTACGTGATTCGTGTTTATAAATTTAAGACTAAAAAATTACACATCAAGTTTTTGGCGCCGCTGCCGGGGACTGTTGTGCTAGAGTTTGTTTAAGTTTTGTGATTCGATCCTTTCTTGTATTCATTTACGAGAAAGTTACTTGCTTTCTTAGGTTAGCGTAATTTAGTGTTAATTTTTTTTATTTAGTTTAGTCCATTTTATTATTTAGTTTTTGTTTTCCATCTGTGCTTTTCACGGGTTGTGCTAGTGTTTGTTTTGCAGTATTAGCGCCACCAATGGCCGATCAAGACTATGAGTTGGAGGTGGAATATCCAGACGAGATTCGTTACTTTAAGCAATTACCTAACGAAACTTGGTATGAAGCGTGGTTAAGGATAAGAGAAGTAGTTGATAAGTTAGGCACGAACAACATTTTCGTTTGTGAACTTGTTACGTTTTATTTGCGTGGGCTAGATGACGAAACCTACGAAATTCTAAGCGAGGAATTCTTAGGGATGAATACGGACGGAGTATTTGATTATTTGGAAGAATTTGTTCAATATGAGGAATTGGTGTATTTGCCCAAAAATAATGCAATATGGCAAGAAGTGTATGAGACTTCAAAAGAGAACGAAACAATGGAAGCTTATGATCACATGGAAAACGAATCACAAACCCAACCTCCTGAAAGTCAAAAATATCAAGAGATAGAGGATTCCATTTAAATCCTGAACACCGAATATATGGAGGAACCACATATGTCTCTTTCGCAATCTGACTTTGGCGAAGTGATAATGGAAGAGTTTAAAGAAGAATTCATGAAACCGGGTGATGGTGTGAGTAAGATAGTAGCAAAAGAGCCAGAATCATATCCACAACCTTTCATGAGAGTTGATTTGAAAGAAGATGATTATCAGTTTACTCATTTGGAACCAAATGAACTACCACTCATTAGCAATGAGCCAGTGATTAAAGTTGTTGATGTGGAGTTTAGTTCCTCATTTCTAGGTAAGGTATGTGATGTTTCTTATGATTATACAAATGTTGCTAACTATATCTTGCAGGATTTGGAGGATAAAGTCATAATCGACTTGGATGAGGAGGTAGTAACTGGTCCAACAAAGAGGATTGAGCTTGTACACACCATAATGGATGTATTACCCCCAGTTCAAGCATGTATTAAACTGGTGAGCAAAAAGAGGAAGCTAGAGGAAGCATCGGCTACTTTCCTCGTTGATAAGTGCTTAGCTCTCTCTAAAAAGAGACGTGTTTACACTTCAGGTAACCCAGTATTGTTTGATAATAATAAATGGATTAACTGTGTAGAATTATGGATGGACTGTGTAGAATTCATGGATTTAAAAATGGATGTGATAGATCATGTGAATGAAGATTTTGAAAAGGTGGATTGTAAGGAATGGGTAATGATAAAATTTAAGTTCACCAATTTTTCACCTTACTCGTGTTGGCCACCAGACTTTTTATGTCTAGGTAATGTTAACAATTGGATTTTGACAAAGGTGAAAGGTAACTGTTTTTCACCATTTAAGGGTAGATCGCCCAACATTTTAAGTGTAGGGGCGTCTGAGACCCCGCCATGGTAAATGAGAGGTGATCGAGTCTAGCTAAAGACTCGTTTAATAAACTTAGCGCTTGCGGGAGGCAACCCGATGTTTCTTTATTTTTCTTTCCATTTTTGGCATTTGTAGGTTCACGTGTCTTCGTAACAAGGTACGTTTCTTTTGTTTTTGATTGTTGACTAGTTTAAATGTCATTTCATTATTGTTCTTATTTTATTAAAAATCCAAAAAAATCGAAAAACAAACAAAATACAAAAACATTTTGATGTGTATATATATTTTTAAGTTTAGTTGAGGTTATGTTAAAGTTCATTGTTGAAACTGGAGAAAAATTTCGAATTAATGGGGATTGGGTGTTCATGGCCGTTATCAGTTGTCACGCCCGGTATGGGGGTTTTGTGAAACTAACACTCGTCAGATGTTCACTGCCGTTAGTGGATGTCATACCCGTGATTCGTTACCCACTGTAATGGCTGTTATATCTTGTAATGGCCGTTAGACGGACTGAATGGACTAACGCCCGTTAGGGCTTGTAACTCCCGTTACACGGGTCAAAGGGCCAGTCAACTGTGGGTCACAAGTGAATAATTGATTGGCTTTTGGTTGTTACGCTTCCTAGTAGCCGACATAACCTAAATCTATAAATAAAAAAAAGGTTTTTTTTTTTTCTTCTCCTAATTCGATTCTTTCTCCTCCTGCTTTAATTCTTTTCTTCTTTTATTGCCTTCCATCAAGATCAAGGTAACTTTATTTTCCTTTTTCCTTTTGCTTTCATTAGATATTAACTGTTATTTCTTTATTTTGTTTGTATCTTTTCATTATTATTAGTATTATGTCTTTTTATTTTATTTATTATTATTATTTGGTATTAATTTTCTTTTATTTCTATTTTTATGGCCAAAAATTGTTTT
This sequence comes from Erigeron breviscapus, assembly GCA_034093135.1. Classification (NCBI taxonomy): domain Eukaryota; kingdom Viridiplantae; phylum Streptophyta; class Magnoliopsida; order Asterales; family Asteraceae; genus Erigeron; species Erigeron breviscapus. Next base: position 59,774,403 of record CM067172.1, on the reverse strand, counting down.
TTTTTTAACCATGGGTTTTTATGGATCATGCTTATTTTTTTTTTAAAGATTTAGTTGTGGCTTACTTATAAGAACATGTATCGTTGATTTTGGAAGATAATGTTTTAACCCCATTGTGTGACATAAGTGTGGGGTTGAAATTTTGGAGTATGGACGGTCATGAGTTGCTAGTATCTTACTAAAATAAGTCTTGACTGATTATTGGCTTAATATGATTATGTAAAACTAGGATTCATCCTTTGTTGGGATAATTTTAGTTTTATATTTTCTGCTTATAATTTGTTAAAGAATGTAAATTTATGCTAGTACATGATGATGAAATGTTAGAACCTGAGTTTTCTTGGTACATTACATAAGCTTTTTAGCAAGTTTCTTTTTCTAACATGTTTATGGTGAATAATGAGTGGTGGAATCAGTTATTGTGAATGTTAGAATGTGAGCATGAGCAAGGTTTCAACAAAAGTTCTTATAGATCTTGTAAGTTCAGCGCCATATTCTTGTTGACATCATTCAAGCATGGAACACCCGTCTTACCCGGCAAGTCTTTCTTGTTCTTTATTTGTTTCTGTTTTCTTTCCCCTATTTCCCTGTATTGCCTTAGTTCATTGGACATTGAGTACATTGTTCAACTCAAGTGTGGGGGGTGACAAATAGGAAAAAGCCGGGTTTGGTTAAAAATGTGAGAAAATTTTGAAGTTTTCCTACCCTACTAGCAATTTGGTTATGTTATTAAATTTTTGAGGCTATAGGTTTAGCGCAAAGACAAGAAGTGAAGATTGAAACCCGGTAAGGTAGCGTAGAACTTGAGATTATTTACCTTTAGCTATCCTTTTCTAGTGTTTGTGGCATTTCATCGCTCCAAGGGATCATAAGCTTCTTCTGAACTTCAAATAATTTAAATTACCTCCTAAATTGTGCTTTAATGATGAAAGGAATATGAATAATAGTTTCACTATATGATGTATTGGTAGGCACTATGCTTGAAAGTTTTCATTTACAACCCTTGTTATAAATATACATGTGGGTAACTTGACTTAATGTATGGACTGCACACCGGTGTATTCCGGTTCCTTAATTCCCATGTTATAGGTTGTGGCTCTAGTCATTATGTTTGGTCTTTATATCGGGGTGTTTCGGCATCAAATGGGTGGCACATGCGGGAATGCGCGCAAAACCTTTTTCAATAGTCTAATGCTAATGTGGGCTTTGAGATTCGGACAAGTAAGTCCTTGGGGTAACCTCGTTTTACCTAGTCTACCTAAAGCTTCCAACTTGGGATAGGTTGGCAGACAGTCCGCTACACGGGTCGCATAGAAACTCACGTGTATTAAATTATAAACTTTTTGTTCTCGTATGTGTTTGTGTTTAGAGCATGGTATTTGGATATGCAACCCAACCCTGAGTCTAGCGTAAGTCTCTTAACGATACTCACGTATCTGTAGCGAACCGCTGGCTAGGTGCTTAAAGTGCACTTTCGTATAATCACCTGATGTGTGGTTAGAGCTGTAATTTTAGACCATGAGAGTATATTTTGTCGAGGGATGATATGTCCATTTATATGTATATTCCCATATCGTTTCTAAGTCATTTTACGCTTAATGATGTGCAAATTACATGTATATTCGATGCTTTGATGGTATTGTTAGTGATTGCAGGCTTAGAACAAGTAAAATGGTTAAAAATAGCTTGTGGATGGCTAAAAGATGCATTAGGATGGTTCGTGTACGAGTACGAGAAGAAACGAGTTGGAAATCACAAGTTTTGAAGAGAAAGTGGCTGAGTGCGTCGCACCTGAAGGGTGGTGCGTCGCATATATTGATCAGGAAGTTGGCCAGATTTTGCAAGAAGGGAGTGCGCCGCACCTGAATGGTGGTGCGCCGCATAAGTTGATCAGAAAAGTTGGAATTCTGAGAAAGAAGCAAGGTGCGCCGCACCAAACATGTGGTGCGCCGCATATCGGGTAGATGCAATTTTTGGAAACAAGGCAGGTGCGACGCACCTGGCCAGTGGTGCGCCGCACCTGTAGGTCGGCCCAGCTAGGTTTTTTGGAAACACTATAAATACAAGACCAAAACCCTATTTTTCGACACACTTCGACTTTCAGGCGATTTTAGGGTTTCTTGAGGCAATATTCAGCAGCTTTTACATTCTCCAAGATCTAAGGGTTGCTCAAGAGTTTCAAGGCATTCAATTATCGATTTCTTTAGCTTTTCATTGTTTTTCACACTTTGGTACAAGATGTTTATTCTTTCTTTTGCTATTTGTGACTTATTTATGATTATGTCAGGCTAAACACTTCATCATCTACTGAGATGAAGTGACACAATGAATAATGGTTGCATAATCTTTTGAATTCAAGTTGATAATTAAACGTTTCATTGAGATCTTAATATATTGAGTTCTTGTTATTTATTCTATTGCTTGTTGATAACGTATGAATGATTTAATGGTAGTTAAATCCAGGAGTGCATTGTTCTAGTTGATTTGGTAGAATCGATAGGTGTTAATTCGTGGTAGCGAGTTGATAAACAACAATAGGTAATAGAACTTAACGTGTTAACGGTTTGGTAGAATCGATAGATGAAATTGTTTAATAATAACAAAACAAATTAATCAGTTCGGTAGATCTTAATAGAAAAGATGGTAGTCGGATCTTTAGGATTGAATCAATTGGTTAATGGATTCGGATCGGGTAATAAGCTAGGTGCACATCTAGTGAGTTCTCTGTCTTAACCTCGTTATTTAGATCAACGTATTTGAATTGGTTTTAACCTTAATGCAACCAAAATGAAATGTGTCATGGAGTCGAGGTAGATGATCTTTTAAATTCTTGTTTTTAAACAACAAAATTCTCTTGCGATTAATCCTACGGGATTACTAACAATCTTAACTAACTTTTGCAACGTGGCAATTCGGCCATAAAACCCCCTTATTTTTTGTATCATTGTATTTAACAATTGCTTATAAAAGTCCTTGTGTTCGACCTCGTACTTACCAAGTAACTATATTGCATACAAACGGGTACACTGCCCGCAAGTGTGTAGTAGACAGTAGCTAGGTAGTTCGTGTTATAAATTTAAGACTCGAAATTACACATCAAGGGACACATAAGTAGGCCAGTTATTAGACCAAATAAAAACTGATGGCGCGAGTGTTTAAGTGGACAAATATACCAATAATCATCATGGAATATTACTTATGTTGCTAAGGAAAATTTTTGATGCTTGTAAATTAAATTGAATGCTTAGTAGGAACGAGTTTAAGTTTAATTGGAGGGATAGAAATATTAAAGTGGTAAACACTGACATAGGAAGGATTTTGATTGTAAATGAAAGATGGTTCTATGTTAGGTTGGTAGGATTCTCCAGATTTTGTCTTAAACTTTGCTCAAAAAAATTTAAACGCATTTGCTTTTGGTATTCAAGACCGGGAACTTCGCAGATAACCTATATTGTTTTGTCATATTTTGATTGGGTTATTAAGATTTTGGAGTTTGGAATTGCTTGAGGACAAGCAATGCTTAAGTGTGGGGGGATTTGATGTGACTAAATATATACATATTTCCCACATGGTTTTTAGGTCGTTTTATGCGTAATTGTTAGTCATTTGCATATATATTCGATGCTTTATGGTATGTGTGAGTGGTTTCAGGTTTATAGCATGCGAGGCGAATAAAAATGGCCAAAAACGACTTAAGAAAGGATGAAATAATCTTCATGGAAGTTACGGGTGAAAGACATGTCGAAAAAGGATGTTAAAATGAAGAATTCATGCATTTTAGAGGTTAACTCATGTTAAACAAACCTTAACTCCCGTTAAAAAGGAATTGGAATTACAACTGCTCGCTAACGAGCGTTAGAACCAGACTAACGGCTGTTAGGATCTGAAGGACTGATGGTGTAACAAAATTCTGACGACCGTTAGAAAAAGCTGACGGGCATTAGAGGGAAGGACTAAAGTTGCACATATCTGATAGTTAACCCGTGTAATAGCCGTTACACATCGCTAACGTCCGTTAACTTTTGAATTCATAGTCATTTTTCATCCATTTGAACATCTTGGAAGATCTTAATCTTGTTTAGATTCATCTCATCATTTCAATTACAATAAAAACACTCAATTGGATTGATTTCTTCATTCGGTACAATATGATTTCAATAATTATCGATTGTTTTTATCTTTGCATTTTGAGTAGCTAATCTTTTCATCATCTACTGAGATGAAGTGAGACATTATGTGACGGTTGCACTATTTTATTAATTCTTAGTTGATTTCAATTATCGTTGTGTCGGGATCTTGATGATTTGATTCTTTATTGATTATTATTGTGATATTGGTAATATATATGTTCTTCGTTTGTGGTACTAGTTGAATATATATGTGATTTCAATTGTTTATCTTTAATCGATTATCGCTAGTTCATGGTATGATAGTGAATGTCATTTTAGTAAACGAAATCATTTTGTCAACGTGTTGATTAACGGTTGGTGGTACCACGTTGTCTTCACATAGATACAATTGTTAATTTAATAATCAAATAAACTAGTTGGTTAGGTAAATTATTTTAAGCATTGGTGGTACCGGCTTTTATAAAGGAACTGATTAATTAGGTGATTTAAATGATTTTACAAACGTTGGTGGTACCAGTTTGTGTCGTTATTTGGTCACAATTATCTTGTCAACTGAATTGGATTTGAGCTTAATTATATGCAACTCGAACTGTTGTCGAGTGGATTCGAGGTAGATGACTTTCAATTCTTCTGTTTAAAACAAAAACTCTTTTCGATTAATTTCTTCGGAATTACTAACTTGATTTTATTTCTGCTAACTAACTTTTCAAAGCAAAGTGACAACACGGTCACAACCCATTTTTACTTTGAATTGCAATACTTGAACAACTTTTGTAACGATAGTCCTTGTGTTCGACCTCGGATTTACCAAGTAAACTATATTGCATACGAACAGGTCCACTGCCCGCAAGTGTGTAGTAGTCAGTAGCTAGGTGATTCGTGTTTATAAATTTAAGACTAGAAAATTACACATCAGTGATTTTGGATTGGTTGACGAAGTCGGCTCATTTCTTAGCCATTTGTGAGACCGATAAATCTGACACCATGGCCCCCGATTTAACTCAAACTTTTGGAGAGCATTTCAATGAGCCATGGGTACTCAACTTCACATGAATACGACGTTTCATCCTCAAACGAATGGGCAAAGCGAAAGAACTATACAAACGCTCGAGGACATGTTGAGAGCTTGTGCTATTGACTTTGGTGGTAGTTGGGAGGATCATTTACCGTTGGTTGAGTTCTCGTATAATAATAGTTACCACGCTAGCATACGTATGGCTCCATTTAGAGAACTATACGATAGAAAGTGTCGTTTTCCCCTAGCTTGGGCGGAGATTGGTGAAAACCAACTTATAGGGCCGGAAATTGTGGTTGAAACGACTAAAGTGATTTCTCAAATCAAAGAGACATTGCAACTAGCCCATGAACGACAAAAGAAGTATACCGATATGAGGCGTAGACCATTAGAGTTTGAAGCTGGAGACCATGTACTTTTGAAGGTATCTCCTTTTATCCAAAAAAAGGAGAGATACATTTGACCTTTTAAGATCCTTGAACGGGTTGGCAAAGTGGCATACCGATTAGAGCTTCCTCAAGAGCTTATTGGTGTGCACGACGTGTTCCATATTTGTAACTTACGTAAATGTTTGGCAGATCCTACACTTCATATGCCCATGAATGAGATCCAAGTAGACAAGAAGCTCAATTTTGTCGAAGAGCCGGTAGAGATTTTGGACCGAGAGGTCAAAAAAAGCTAAAGAACAAACGCTACACGATTGTTAAAGTCCGATGGAATGCTAGACGTGAAGCCGAGTTCACTAGGGAACGGGAGGACCATATGAGGTTTAAGTACCCACAATTGTTTAGTAACTAGGGTTTTGAATTTCAGGACGAAATTCCTTTAACGTGGGAATGATATAACATTTGTGATTTTGACCGCATGTTACGCCCATCTCCATCTTTCGATTTCTTGCTGCTTCCTAGCTTTGCTTCCATGGTCCTTGGATCAAATCAATCTTTTGTCTAAACCTTTCCTCAACTCCTCTAGTGACCTATTTGAGTCCCAGTAGTCACCCAAAGTTGTATGTCACTCTTAGAACTCAATGTAAAGCTATAAATTGTAAACATGTTGTGTTTATTGATAGGTTAAGGACGCGTGATGATCATTGGACGTTTGTAACTTGATCTTGAATTGTTGTTGCCGATCAAGGTGAGTTCTGTAGTCCCCTACTCAATTAAGATTCGGGCTGGAAAGTGTACATATGCTTGTTATAAATGCAGATTTGTGTGTCAACAGCAACGTAGATTTGATTAACTGTTTTGTTAGGAATTTATATGTAATCGTTGAATAATAAGTCGTTAAGACAATTGTTTGTGTTTAATGATTACGTTGGACTTCAATATGAGATGTATTTGTGTTTATTGTTATGTTTGTATGTTATGTTTATTGTTTTACAAGTACAAGAATGTTGAGCCAAGGTTAGAAGTGTTGTAAAACACTTAAACGATGGCTGGATGTTATGTACTAGTTCAAAAAGGTCCAAGAAAACGTTCTTCGTGCTGACGTCACGTTGAAGTGCCTTCGTGCTGACGTCAGCACGGACACTTGTTAGTTTTGATGGATCGAATCAATTCACTTCGTGTGAAGCCCAAGCCCACACGAATTAACGTAATACAAGTATAAATACCGACCTAATTTACGTTTTGGGTAATGGATTAAGTAATTGTAGTCGAATTATTGCAATTGTGAACTCATACACGAACATAAATCGTCGTGTGTCTCCTTAGGTTGATTAATATATCATTAATTGAAAAAAGGTTATAGTAAACTAGTTATCTCAAGAGGATTACGCACTCTTGACATAACGAATCGCGTCTTGTTAACGATCAGGCTAACTAGGGACTTACACTTGTCGTTTGATTTGGTTGATTGTTCGGTTGATTGTGCATTCGTTATGATTATATATATTCTGATTAGGATAGTAGTGCATACATGGATGGCGGTAATGCCTTCGAAGGGTTATAGATGTAGTGGGAAGGCTGCGGGTGACCCTATAGATAAGCATCTATGACTCATCGAAAGTAGAATCGTCCCGAAGTGTATGTACATGATGAATGGTTGATTTGATGGACGTGTGAACACGATAGATATTCAAGTATTGCTATAGTTAACGGATTGGTACATGGACATCTGAGTATTTATATACTTGATGATTTTGAGATGCCATGATGGTCGTTGTGACGACATCATGAGTATCGTTGCAAAGACGAGACAAGTGCATGGACATCCAAGTATATAAATATATACTTGATGATTTTGAGATGCCACGTTGGTCAGGTCGATGACATCGTGAGTATCGTTGCATTGATGACATTGTGGGACACATATGGCACATCTAATGATATTGATATCACTTGTGCATGATTATTACGCGTATCTTAACTATTTCATGATATTCTTGTACGAATACTTGTGTGACGAGGTTGAGCTATAAGCTAACCTAAATTGTGTGACATGTGACGTGTAAGGGCTTATAGTAGGTTCATTACTTGCCTTTATCTCGTACATATTGTGATGGATTGACGATGGTTCCTTGTGATCCTTTACTACAAACTCACCAACCTAGTGTTGACCTTGTTTGGTACACTTTTCAGGTAATCAGGTGAATTACAGATGCGAGGCTTGATTGATGCTTGTGCTAGAGTTGGGCTTGGGCTACATGGATCCGTGATTCATATGCCCGTTTATTTTGCATTATGCTTAGGATTGATAACCATCTTTTAATGATTGTTTGTAAACGTTTGATGGTTACTTGCTCCTTATGCATTTTGTACTTGATTAACTTGTTTAGATTCACTGAATCACTTTTAATTCATATAGTTTATGTTCTACGATAATTCCACTGTGCTATATATTTTCCGTAATATTCAAGGCCTGGTTGGGGTGTTACAGTATGGTTTTATGATTTTATATTTATATTTTTTGATTTATATTTAATATAAACACTTTTCAAAAAAACAAAAAGATTTTTTGTTTGACAATGATATGATACGTTCTTTTATGGTATTAACTAGGGTAGGTGGTGGATAGATGTGGCCAAAAGTCGGTTTTCGGTGGAATCGGTCCGGAACCGGTTCTGGTCAACCAAGGGAAAATCGGGTTTGACCAGAACCAGAACCGGTCCTTGTTTGGAAGAACCCAAACCGATAGGAACCGACCCTATAGGTTCCGAATCGGTTTGATTCAAACCGGTTCCAGAATCGGTTCCTATTATTCTTTATTTTTGTTATTTTTTTTTCAAAATTAGTCCAGTTCTTTAGCGGTTGTTTTGAAATTCCGTCATCGGTTGTTAAATTTAAACTACCATTTAAATTTTAAAATTCCGTTATAAGTTGTTTTTTAGCGGTTTTCCAATTTTTCATACATGTACGTTTTAAAGTAGAACGAGTTAGAGTAGTATACCTTGGTTGGAGGGTGTTTTGAATTGCACTAGTGACGCGCTCGTCGTCGAAATGGTTGAATGTCCAAGCTTGTTGAATAAAAAGGTTGGAAAATGTCTCACGAACCGCCTCCGTCGAATAATGAAAAATAGTGCCATCATTTGCCATGGTTTGTTGACCTTGTGAGGAACCGGCTTCTTGTGCTTTTCTCACCAGACAATAAAGTTTATAATGTTTTGACAATGTCGAGTTTGAATTTTTCGCCAAAAGATGGTGACAATAATTACACCGAGCCTTAATTTCACCACTCAACAACGGTCGCCGTTCTATTAGTTGGTAATATAGCCACCATCGTTACCGCACTTGTGGAACCAACACTGGTGGATTGCGTTTGTGAAGCAAATTAGGCTCCATTTTGTGAGAGATTTGATATATATATATATATATATATATATGTAGAATATAGTGTATATGTAGAGATATATATATGTAGAATATAGTGTATATGTAGAATATAGTGTTTTAGTAAGAGTAAATTTTATATGTTGTTGTAAAAACTAATGAAACTCATTCTAGATATATATATATATATATAATATATATATATATAATATATATATATATATATAATAATGAAAATATATAGATATATATACAAGTTGTATGATGGCAAAATGGTAATTATTTGGTAAACAGATCCTAACGGTCAAAAAGGACCAAAAAGGCTATTTCTAACGGCTCCTAACGGCTAGTAAAAAATCGGTTCTAACCGGTTTTTCGGATCGTTTCTAGAACTGGTTCCTAGGAACCGATTTGGGACAGATCTTTTTTTATAAAAAAAGGACCGGTTCTTGAGGAACCGGGTTCTTTCTGGTCCCGATTCCGGTTTATCCGGACCGGTTTTTTTGGAATCGGGTTTTTTGGGCAAGTCTAGTGGTGGAGGTGATACGTCATAAAGTTTTTATTTAAAAGTAAAAAACATTGATTTACTTTTTGATTTATTATTAATTTTTTGAGAATGAATTTTTATTGAAACAAATTGAAAAAATTAAAATGAATAAATATATAAAACAAAATAAAAATAAATTAATTAATTAAATGTATATGTATACTTTGTTAATTAATAAAGTTTACTTTTGGTCCTCTTGGTAAGAAAATAACAAAAATAGTCCTCAAGCGGATGGACTTAACATCCAAATAGACGGTCATCAGTCTTAGGTACCGTACGAGTAAGATTTCGAAAATTAGGTATGATCCGAATAAAGATTTAAAAGATTGTATCAAAAGAGTAATTTACAGTATACTTCAAGTATTATCCGTATAATGTACTCTATTAAATATGTACATATCTCAATGTGTGCACCAACCCAACCACACATATTAAATGTGTACATATCTTGATCTAGCAACACATTGTACATCTACACTTTGTAGATCTATATCTCCAGCAAAGAATCATCATCTTCAACCCATATATGTGGTTGAAAATGTTCGACAAATACCATTAGATCGCCACCAACAAACAATCATCATACCCTTTACCCATGTATTTTCTTATCTCAACTTCACCATTCAATGACCTAAAACCCACACACGCACCCGCTCGCCAGAAGGCCACTTAAATCCCCGCAATTATTCCAACATATTACCGCATATCATTCCCCAAACATTTTGTCTATTTTTAAAAGATTTATAAGATTTATTCAACCGAAAACCAAAAAACATCTTTTATATATATATTTTATTGAAACAAATTGAAAAAATTAAATGAATAAATATATAAAACAAAATAAAAATAAATTAATTAATTAAATGTATATGTATACTTTGTTAATTAATAAAGTTTACTTTTGGTCCTCTTGGTAAGAAAATAACAAAAATAGTCCTCAAGCGGATGGACTTAACATCCAAATAGACGGTCATCAGTCTTAGGTACCGTACGAGTAAGATTTCGAAAATTAGGTATGATCCGAATAAAGATTTAAAAGATTGTATCAAAAGAGTAATTTACAGTATACTTCAAGTATTATCCGTATAATGTACTCTATTAAATATGTACATATCTCAATGTGTGCACCAACCCAACCACACATATTAAATGTGTACATATCTTGATCTAGCAACACATTGTACATCTACACTTTGTAGATCTATATCTCCAGCAAAGAATCATCATCTTCAACCCATATATGTGGTTGAAAATGTTCGACAAATACCATTAGATCGCCACCAACAAACAATCATCATACCCTTTACCCATGTATTTTCTTATCTCAACTTCACCATTCAATGACCTAAAACCCACACACGCACCCGCTCGCCAGAAGGCCACTTAAATCCCCACAATTGTTACAACATATTACCGCATATCATTCTCCAAGAATGTTGTTCATTTTTAAAAGATTTATAAGTTTTATTGAAACAAAAACCAAAAAACATCTTGTATATATATATCACGGTAGTAATTGACCCGTTTACTATTAACCCGAATGGAAAATGATAGCTACATATATATGCGATTATCATTTTCCATTCAGGTTTTGTTTGTTGGCTGAATAACTGAAATATGATAAGGGAGCATGTTGCCAAAATTCCCAGATAGACGATCTTCGATATTTTGGTTACATTGTACCAACAAGCGGTATTTTTGCAAGCCTAATAAACCAAGAGAAAAGGTGAATCAACTTACTTCGGATCCATGAAAATTCAATGATAATGTTTTGCGGCTGAAGTGATAGTTGCTGTCAGATTTCAATTGTCTTGATCACCTCAGGAGCCCACAAACAACTTGATTCAAATTATCGATGAACTGATCTAAGAAATCAGATCATAAATCTTCCCAAATGAAGAACAAGGAAGCTGTTGTCAGTTGCATCAAATCCGAAAGAGATCCTCATGTTTGAATAATTAATTTTCACCTTCTTTAAAGATCTAATAATAGTGCAAAAAGGCATTAAAGGTATAAATCTAGAAATGAATATTATCCATTTCCATGGGATGACATACAAAGCGTGTGTGCTGGTAGTTGCAGTAAACAAATCAATTTCTACCGTTGTCATATTGGTAAAGATGTTTTTTGATTTTTGGTTGAGTAAATATTTTAAAAATGGGACTCATTTTAATGCGAAGATGAAAAGGGGAAAGACCAAAATGATTTTGGGATTCTGAGGGTTACGGTTCAGGCGAATATGAAAAATTATGATAACGTAAGATTTTTTAAAAATTATCTTATGTGGTATTACCACACATCCTTTTAATTTAATTATGACATCATCCTTTGTTAATTTAAAATTTAAAATATCCTTCTTTTTTCAAATATATATCATTAATATAGATTTTTATTAAATGCCCACATTATTATGTAACATTTTAATCAGCTTAATTTTTCGTTATAATATAATAGGCGAAAAACTATGATGTCTTTCCGGATAACGGTTTCACTTTTTTGTTTTTACCAACCGCATGTGTTTCAACGTGTGTCCACAACTACACTATTTTTCAACTTATTTGACTTGTTATTATACATTTTGATGACTACATATTTTAAAGTTATCCGAGTATCATTCGGTATATTTGCAAAGCTTATATAAGTTAACCCGGGTTGAACCCGTGTTGATTAGCTAGTATTTTAAATAATGGGATCGTTTTCTGTAAGTTCGTAAAGTTGGCTACTATAGCTATCAAAACTTGCATTGTTATATTAAAAATAATAACTTTTAACTAATATTATTGTTTTGGTCAAAAATAACCTAGCTAAGATAATTTACGTTGAAAACTAAAGCAAATTACGTAACCAAACTTTATTTATAATTTTTGGATTGTGTTTATTATTCCTTAGAATTATATTTGCTTGAAGAAACAACGTTTTCAGGTTACATTGTTACTTCTTCCGAAATTAAAATTCAAAATATCTTTCCTTTTTTCAAATATATATCATTAATATAGATTTTTATTAAATGCCCACATTATTATGTAACATTTTAATCAGCTTAATTTTTCGTTATAATATAATAGGCGAAAAACTATGATGTCTTTCCGGATAACGGTTTCACTTTTTTGTTTTTACCAAACGCATGTGTTTCAACGTGTGTCCACAACTACACTATTTTTCAACTTATTTGACTTGTTATTATACATTTTGATGACTACATATTTTAAAGTTATCCGAGTATCATTCGGTATATTTGCAAAGCTTATATAAGTTAACCCGGGTTGAACCCGTGTTGATTAGCTAGTATTTTAAATAATGGGATCGTTTTCTGTAAGTTCGTAAAGTTGGCTACTATAGCTATCAAAACTTGCATTGTTATATTAAAAATAATAACTTTTAACTAATATTATTGTTTGAGTTTGAGATCGATACTTGTTTGAGTTTTTTAATCTCTATTTAAATGCTATTTTTCTAATTTTTAATTAACTATACTGCAAGCCCTAAAAGTGTTTATTTATTCGAACCCGAGTTTGAATAATCTCATTCTTTATTATGAATTAACTAATCTTATTGTGCAAAAGCTTGTAAAACTTACATCCACTAAGCTTGTTGGGCTTGCGTGAGTCGTGAAGCACAAATTTCTCGCTTGAATTTAATCACCAAACGCACTTTAGAATGGGCTGAGATGAATTAAGTTTATTAAGCTCGACTCTTAAACCTAATGGAGTAGCAAGTTTGTGTTCGAATTTGATTGAATTCGAAATCTACTATGTTCTAACTTGACTTAAACTAGCTCAAACTCGGTTGTTTTGTCATGGGCATATTTGTAGTCATTATATTAAGTTTGACTAATTATGGAATCGTTTGCTATTTGTAGTGGAAGAAGAAGAGAATGAGGAGGCTAAAGAGGAATCGCCGAAAGATGAGGCAAAGATCCAAGTAGACGATTAGGTTGTGTAGAGGATGGCTTTTTCCAATCTTTCTTCATGCACGTACGTACATCGTCTCTTTGAAGTTTGTATGTAAAAGACAGATCTTTGGGTTGAAGCTTTATTATTATATGGTCTAGTTAGTTTCTACATGCTTTGCTATCTTTCATTTCTGTTTTTCTTTATACTTACCCGAATACTACTGTCTTGGGGTTTTAGCATTTTGAGTTGAACTTATGGTTTTGAATCACTAGCTTGTGTTTGCAATGCTTATAATTTTGTTATTCCCTGTGGAACCTTTAGACCTCGCTTGTTAAGTTCTTGTTGCATGATATAATATAATGTGGAATTAGGCTGTGTTTGATGAGGTTACATAAAAGCTGTGATGTGATGAGATTTGAGTGAATGAAAGTTATTTGATTGTCGATTTTAGTTTTTTAATTTGTCTTTTAAGCGCCCTCACAGATTTGCGCTGCTCATCACTCCGTATCGCAGTACTGATCGTGCCTTAAAACTCCTTTTATATACCGTTTTTCCTAGTATCACTACAAGAAGTTACACTTTTGGCGACCAAACGAATTAGCGACGCCCAAATTTTCGTCGGCAAAGGCCACAAAACGACAAAATAATCGGCCGGAAGACTTTGAAAGTCAAACTTCACACTGTCGTCGCTAACAGCGTCGCTAACCGTTTTTTAATTTAATTTCAAATTAAATTCTGGACTGGTCAAAGAAAAAATAAAAGCGTCGCTAACGGCGTCGCTAAAGTCGTCGCTAACTAATTTTAATTAATTTTTTTCTTTTTTCGTTTTCCCTCCAACAAAAAATTTTCCCGCCAACTTGTTTGCGACGCTTTTAGCGACGACAAAGTCGTCACAATTTTTTTTTTTCACTTTTAATAATTTTAGGTAAATTATTAAATGTTTTTACTTAAAAAATAGAAAAAGCGTCGCTAAAGTCGTCGCAAAAATAATTTTTATTATTTTTTTGTTTTTCGTTTTTTCCCTCCACCCAAAAAATTTCCCGCTTCTTTTTGCGACGCCATTGGCGACGACATAGTCGTCACAAAAGTTTTTTTTATACTTTAAATACTTTAAATATACTTTAATACTAATTTATTAAATACTAATTTAAAGTTAACTTTAAATATATTAATTTTAAAAATGATAGATAATTTCAAAAACTATATAGAATTTTTAGATACTAATTTATAATATATTTATGAAATAAATATAATATATTATATTGTTTGTTAACTATTTAAAAATATAATGTGTTAAATAAATAATTATACAAAAATTATATTAAATTTAAATAAAAAGTTATACAAATTTATTAAATATTAATTTAAAGTTAACTTTAAATATATTGATTTTAAAGATGATATATAATTTCAAAAACTATATATAAGTTTTAAATACTAATTTATATATATATTTATGAATACTAATTTATAATATATTTATGAAATAAATATAATACATTATATTGTTTGTTAACTATTTAAAAATATAATGTGTTAAATAAATAATTATACGTTAAAATACTCCCTCCGTCCCAATTTAAATGTCCAAATTTGACTTGCTGAGTCTTTCTTCTCTAACTTTGACCGTAAGTATTTTTGTTTGTATAATATAATACCTAATGAAAGTTATATCAATGAAAAATACATCTAAAGCTCAATCTATCTATATATTTTACATCAATTATTGTATAACACACACGAAACAATTTACGGTCAAAGTTTCGAAACAAAGACTTCAAAAGTCAAAATAGGACATTTAAATTGGGACGGAGGGAGTATAAAGATTGGTCCAAATAGATGCGAAAGAAACATATTAGTCTTGATTTAATATGAGAAAAGAATCATATTGGGCCCACCTGGCCCAAATAGATGCGAAAGAAACATATTAGTCTTGATTTAATATGAAAGGACCGTATCGGGCCCATTAAGCACAAACAGAAGAGAAAAGAATCATATTGGGCCCACCTGGACCAAATAGATACGAAAGAAACATATTAGTCTTGATTCAATATGAAAGGATCGTATCGGGCCCATTAAGCACAAACAGGTGAGAAAAGAATCATATTGGGCCCACCTGGTCCAAATAGATTCGAAAGAAACATATTAGTCTTGATTTAATATGAAAGGACCGTATCGGGCCCATTAAGCACAAACAGAAGAGAAAAGAATCATATTGGGCCCACCTGGCCCAAATAGATACGAAAGAAACATATTAGTCTTGATTCAATATGAAAGGATCGTATCGGACCCATTAAGCACAAACAGGTGAGAAAAGAATCATATTGGGCCCACCTGGTCCAAATAGATTCGAAAGAAACATATTAGTCTTGATTCAATATGAATGGATCGTATCGGGCCCATTAAGCACAAACAGATGAGAAAAGAATTATATTGGGCCCACCTGGCCCAAATAGATACGAAAGAAACATAATGAGTCTGATTCAAGACGAAAGGATCGTATCGGGCCCATTAAGCACAAACAGATGAGAAAAGAATCATATTGGGCCCACCTGGCCCAAATAGATACGAAAGAAACATATTAGTCTTGATTCAATATGAATGGATCGTATCGGGCCCATTAAGCACAAACAGATGAGAAAAGAATCATATTGGGCCCACCTAGCCCAAATAGATACGAAAGAAACATATTAGTCTTGATTCAATATGAATGGATCGTATTGGGCCCATTAAGCACAAACAGATGAGAAAAGAATCATATTGGGCCACCTGGTCCAAATAGATACGAAAGAAACATATTAGTCTTGATTCAATATGAATGGATCGTATCGGACCCATTAAGCACAAACAGATGAGAAAAGAATCATATTGGGCCACCTGACCCAAATAGATACGAAAGAAACATATTAGTCTTGACTCAATATGAATGGATCGTATCGGGCCCATTAAGCACAAACAGATGAGAAAAGAATCATATTGGGCCCACCTGGCCCAAATAGATACGAAAGAAACATATTAGTCTTGATTCAATATGAAAGGATCGTATCGGGCCTATTATATTGTTTGAATGAATATACAATTTATCGATGAATCATCCTGGGTCGTCTGAATACGAAATAAATATGGATGGATCATCTTGGGTCGTCTTTCATTTCATTCATATAGCTTGAATGAATATACAATTTATAAGTGAGTAATTGATAAACATAAGACAAACTTATCGATGAATCATAGTGGGGTCGTCTTTCATTTCATTAATTTGTCTGGGATAGCACGTATGGGCCTAATAGGCCCAACTAAATGAAATTAAAAGGTAATGGGCCCGTTACGCCCAAATGTTTTTTACAAAAGATTATATGAGTAACGTTCATATTGTTTGAATGAATATACAATTTAAAAGTGTGTTTTTGTTAATAACTAGAAAAAGTATTATTAAATACTATAATGAATTTATTATTAATATTAATATTAAATTTATTTATCAAATAAAATACTTGAATATTAATATTAAATTAAATAAATAAAATAATTAAATATTATTATTAAATTAAATATATGTAACTATATAAATGAATAGTATTTAATATGTAACTATATAAATGAATACCATAAATTATAATTAAATTAAATTAAATTAAATACTTAAATTTTAATATTAAATTTTAATTAAATAAAAAAATAAAATACTTAAATATTAATAGTAAATTTATTTATTAAAAAATTATGAATTTAATAACTATTAATAAAAAAAATTTAATAAAAAGTTACAATAAACCAAATAAAATATAAAATTTATGAATTTAATAATTTAAACATTAAGGATTTAATTAATATAAGAAAGAAATAAGTTAAAAATTAAAAAAATATTTGCGACGACATTAGCGACGACATTGTCGCCGCAAAACAATTTTCACCAAAATTTAATTTGCCCGCTGAAAATTTCACGACGATTTTAAACTCCCGCCCAACATATAGCGACGACAATGTCGTCGCAAAAGGCGTCGCAAATCGAAATTCTAGGACATTATATGTGCCTTTATCTCTTATTTTCTCAAACACAAAAACACAAAACACACACCACCACCACTAGCAGCAGCAGCACCCCTACCACCACCTTCATAACTCGACCACCACCACCTCCCCATCATAATATCTTCACTACCACCACCTCTTCGTCATCATATCTTCACCACCACGACCATCGTCATAACCGATTGATAATCGAAAAACGGCCACCACCACCGCATCCATCACCTCCACTGCTATACTCATTATCATCACCACCACCTTTCGATAGTCACCACCACCATGAATGATTTACAATTTTCAAGGTTTATATTTTTACCATTAAATTGTATTGTTCATATAGTTTTATTATTGAAATTTTGTAAGTTTCTATAATCTTTGTGGGTGTATATTGTTATGTTTTATAGTTTTTATGTTTGTATGATTTTAATTTGTAGTATTTTTGTTAATTAGTTTTTATTACTACTTTGTTTATGTATGTATGATTTTAATTTTGGTGTATTTTATATGAAGATTTGTATAGCTTTATAGTTTTTATTTGGTATAAATTGTTATTAATTTTGTGTGTTTTGTAAGAAGATTTTGTTAATTTTAGATATATTATGCATATTTTGACTAAAAATAATGTATAAATATATATATAATTACATTATGTTTTTTTTAAATTTATAAATATAAATACAGCATATACAAAATACTGTATTAGCATTTTATTTTTTTTAATAAAAAAAATTATTTAGCGACGACTTTGTCGTCGCTAATGGCGTCGCAAAAAAATTATTTTGTAAAAAATATATTCTTTAATCCGTTTTTTTTATTTAATAAATTAAATTTAAAAAATATTTAGCGACGACTTTGTCGTCGCGAAAAAAATTCAAATTTCTTTTTCCTTTATTTTTTCCCCGATGGGTCCCATTTGCCGGCGTCGCTAAAAGTCATAGGAGACGAACTTTCAGCGACGCTTGATTGTCGTCACAAAGTGCGTCGCTAATCCATTTTGCGACGACAAAAGTGACTATTGGCGACGACTTTAGGCGTCGCTAAAAGCAGGATTTCTTGTAGTATATATATTGCGCGGCCAATCCCACTTTAGCGTGAGCCTTCAACTCTTCAAGGAGTGTGCCTACTTATCTACGAGGGATGCTCTAATGTTTTTTAACATCAATTTATTCTATCTTTGTGCTTGAAAGATTAAAAAATCTCTATAGGAATTTATATGATGCTAGAAAAGCTTGATCAAAATCTGGCTGGAGTCATTGGAAACCTAAATTTAAGTCTTATATTTCAAGTTCAATTATGTAATCAAATAATGAACCTCAACCCAACATTATTGCATATTCTATATCTAATATTATCTTATAAAGCATTTTGCCCTTTTTTTTTAAGAAAATATGATTTGAACTACCCAAAATACCCATATTCCTTATTCACTAATTTAAACATCTCTACCTAATATACCTATAATAACCTTGAATCTCAACCACTCATTTTTTTTCTCTCTCCTCAAATCTCAACCACTCATTTTTTTCTCTCTCCTCAAATCTCAACCACTCATTTTTTTTCTCTCTCCTCCATAAATCATTTTATTCCTCTAATTCATTCAAAATCTTTTATCTCAAAAACCGTATATCGATAAATTATAAAAATTGTATGGGTGTTCTTAAAATTTCATGCTCTTTCATTAGAGATGTCATTCGATATACTTTCGACGAATTTTTAAATCCGATGGTGGAGCCCGTACGGCTAAAGCATTTGTCTATCACACTCTATGACTTATCACCTCCTATGACCTATCACCCCACCATCTCACCTCCGCAACGCGCGGGCACTATCTCTCGTACATTTATAAGTCAATTGCGACCAACAAATTAATTAGTTTATATGCATCCAGCTTGGTTATGACTCATTTGAACAATTTAAGCATGACATTGATGTTATATGGGCAATTGATTCCTTCCTTGAGTTTGGAAATTTGGTTGATTATATACCCATCTCATTATTTGAAGTTAAATCTTTAATTTGCATATACGTTCAATTGGTTTTGATTTTTGGCTTCATGGTACCTAGCTGCGGGATCATGACTAGTAAAATTAAAGTTATTAGAGTTTAATACAGTAACATTTTTCAAAATAATGCAATAATATTTTTCTAAGGCTTTATATAGTACATGTGCAAATTTGATGTTTATAAATCACCCTCTCAAAAATGTTTCAAAAGTATTAAACAACTATCATATATATGTGAAAATAAGTACGAATACCACTTTAGGAAAAAAGTATTTTGTCATCAAGAAAATGGTCAAAACTGGTCAATGGTACAAAAACCTGATTCGAGACGACCGATCTGATTAGGCCGTTACATCTTAACTCCAAAAAAATCATGATTTCCGGATAACTTAGTAAACAGAAAAACCTCCCAATTAAACCATCTTTTTGTAGCACCTGTAAATATTAAAAACAAGCCACGTATGCATCCAACAATGCCAGATATTGACACATGTCTCACTAACTAGATGACATA
Organism: Erigeron breviscapus; assembly: GCA_034093135.1. NCBI lineage: Eukaryota > Viridiplantae > Streptophyta > Magnoliopsida > Asterales > Asteraceae > Erigeron > Erigeron breviscapus. The sequence continues at coordinate 59,754,505 of CM067172.1, read as the reverse complement.
TACCACCACACCAAACTACGTACAAAGTACCAAACTAGTCACTTAAAAATTAAGTTCATCATATCAAACTAGTCCTCTAAATTCAACAACTTAAATACTTAATAATAAGAATGGCTAAAAACAAAGACGATATAAAATATGGAACAGCACAAGCAAAGCTATCAGAAGATGAATCATTAAGAGTTGCATACAAAGCAGGTACACCCTTAGAAGCCGGCAAGATTGCGGATTCCGAACCCGTTGATCTTTTCTCGGCCGCTAACAAAATCTCTCAGGCTAACCAACAACAAAACAAAGGTGTGATTGCGGAATCGGACCCTGTCGATTTATTTTCGGCTGCTCGACACGTTGCTGATGCTAAACATAAGGATGACCGACAGCCCTCTCCCAACTGATTAAGCAATTTTATGTTATAAAGCCTATGAGATGATATGTACATGACAGTATTTTGTCACACATAAGTTTTACTTTTATGTAGTTGTATACTTGTTTCGTTGTTTTTATTGTTTGTTACTAAATAAATATTGTTGTGATCACCTCTATAAAGCTTAGTCGGAAACTTTTTTTGACCATCTTCAAGATTTTACTAAATAAATATTGTTGTGATCACCTCAAATTACCTATCTAGGAATCTAGGATATGTATATAGTTTATTTAGTGTTTACTCGATCACAATTTTCCTATCTGAAGTCTTTAACAATTATTAAAGCTGGACCTTGCTATACAAAATTCTTTTAAAAATAATAATAGGAAAAAAATACACACAAGTTTTACTTAACATTATTAGAATAAACGTTTTTATTTAACTTAATGTGAGGTAATATTCGGTGTAACTAAAGAAAATCAAATTACAAAAATCATGGTTTTACGGGGGTTGTTAAATCAATAAGTCATGCGAGCTGATCTCATCTATATATATATATAGATATATAATACATATGTCTATATATATATATATAGAGGTGGGATAAATTGAGTCCAGCTTAATTTGAGTCCAAAAAGGATCCATGTAACTTACACATGTGTAAGTCGTGGTGGCGGTGGTCGCCGTCGCCGGAAAATCATGGTGGTGGTCGGAGATGATGGTGGTGGTGGTAGGAGGTGGTTGGAATTTGAGGAGATGGAAGAAAATCAATGGACTCAAATTGGACTCAAAATAATATCATGGATCACGAGAATTATAGTGCAGATAAGTCAACTTCACAAATGCAACAAAAGGAGAACAACAATGGTAACAGGGAAGAAAAAACTAGTTCTGATTCAACTCCTACTTTTCCTCCGGTCTTACTGAATATGCATCAGATGTTAAAAAGAATGTGGAAACACAAAGAACAAAGAAAAGTAGGCGTGTAGAAGGGTCGTTGGAATCCACATGCTCAAAGAATGCCAAATCCCATAATGAAAAAATTGTGGCAGAACTATCACGGGTTATTGAACTTGGGAATATCAAAGGTCTAGAGATGCCTGGTTCTACAAACGACCTTAAAATGCTTCTACAAAGGATGAGTGCAAGCAAGATGTATCAATGAATATTATGTCTCTTAATATTTGTGGGATCGGGGGTCGAGACAATTGTAAGAGATCAAAGGTTAGAGATATTATTAACAAATTTGGCGTTAATTTTGTAGGCATTCAAGAAACATTCATGACCTCGGTTGACTTATCACGAATAAGGAACCTTTGGGGCAATTCTCATTTTGAATTTGCTACGTCTTCTCCTAGAGGCCACTCTGGTGGCATACTCTCAATTTGGAACCCTACTACTTTCGTGAAAAAAAGAATCCTTTCTTTCCAAAATATGTTGATTGTTGAAGGGAGGTGGGTTGACATTCAAAAAGAGGTGTTCATGATCAACGTTTATGCACCCCAAGATGAAGAAAGGAAGAAATTTCTTTGGGCTCTTATTCTTGATTTTATGGATAAGAATGCTGGTCAATATATTATTTTTGGGGATTTTAACGCTGTTCGGGATAAAAATGAGCGTTTTGGAACTGTTTTTAATCCTGATATAGCGAGGTCTTTTAACGAGTTCATCGAGAATGGTCAGTTTGTAGATGTGCCTATTGGTGGTTATAGATTTACACGTGTAGATCGATCTTGCACTAAAGGAAGTAGATTAGATAGATTCTTGATCACGGAGTCTTTGTGGAACCACTTTGGTTCGATGGCGGCTACAGCTTTAGATCGTACGGTCTCTGATCATCATCCTATCCTTCTTAGGCGCTTCGTCATGGATGATGGACCAATCCCATTCAAAGTTTACCACTCATGGTTCAATCTGGAAGGTTTTGATTCAATGGTCAATAATTATTGGAGCACTGGCAACTATTATAAATCGAGGTCACCTCTGATCAACCTGAAGAATAAATTAAAAGGCTTGAAAGAGGAGATCAAAGCTTGGAAGTATGGAAGGCGATCTTATAATGAAGAGATGGATACTTTGCGTGAATCTTTAAAACAGATAGACTTTCAAATCGATCAAGGTACCGGCTAAAATGATATTGGTATGGCTCGCCTAACTACTGTTACCAGAATTCGTAATCTTGAGAAGATCCAAAATGAAGATATCATACAAAAGTCCAGAATAAAATGGAGTATTGAAGGGGATGAAAATTCTAAATTCTTTCATCGTATTCTTAATAAGAGAAGGAGACAACTAGCAGTGCGGGGTATTAAATATAATGGTAACTGGCTGGAAAATGCAACAGAAGTTAAAAATGTGTTTTCACAACACTTTAAGCACAAATATGCCAAGATTCCCACCATTCCTATGTCTGGAAATAACTCAAGATACAAAACACTTGATCAGGTGCACCATGAGATTCTAGAAAGCAACGTGACTGTAGAAGAAATCCGTGATGCGGTATGGAGCTGTGGTTATAATAAGTCCTCTGGACCTGATGGTTTTACTTTCGGCTTCATAAAACGATATTGGAACACCATGAAGGAGGATGTATGTGTGGCGGTTGCAGACTTCTTTGTCAATGGTAATTTACCAGTCGGGTGTAATGCTTCTTTCATCACTTTGATCCCCAAAATTGATGCACCGCTTTTGGTTAATGATTATCGTCCTATCAGTCTCATTGGTATCATTTACAAGATTATTGCTAAAATTTTGGCTAACCGTCTCTCACATGTCATCGATAATATTGTTGATCCAGTTCAGTCGGCATTTATTAAAAATAGACAAATTCTTGATGGGCCCATGATTTTAAACGAGATTTTTCATTCTTTCAAGAGGCGGAAGAAGAAAGCTATGGTGTTTAAGGTTGACATTGCTAAAGCTTATGACACTCTTAGTTGGGACTACCTTTTTGCTATCATGGGAAGTATGGGTTTTGGCCAGAAGTTCAGAAATTGGATTGCTGCTTGTCTTCAGTGCTTGTGAATTGTAGCCCGACAAAAGAATTCAAACTGGAAAGAGGTTTGTGACAAGGAGATCCATTAGCTCCGTTTTTATTCATTTTAGCTATGGAAGGATTTCATATTGCAATGGAGGAAGCAATCCAAGCCCAGATGTTTAACGGTATTTCTGTGGGTAATGTTTGTATTTCTCATCTAATTTATGCTGATGATGTTGTTATTTTGGGGGAATGGTCTAGAACTAATTTCCAGAATATTTTGGCTATCCTTCAATGTTTTTATCTAGCCTCGGGACTCCAAGTTAATGTTGACAAATCTAAACTTTATGGTATTGGGATCACTCATTCTGAGGTAGAACGTATGGCAAACTTGGCTGGTTGTAAAGGAGAGAAGTTCCCATTTATTTATCTGGGGGTACCTATCGGTGCAAATATGAACCGTGTAACCTCTTGGCAGCCTGTGGTTGACAAATTCACCAAACGTTTGTCTAAATGGAAAACCAAACTTCTATCCATTGGGGGCAGATCGGTTCTCATCAATGCAGTTTTGGGTGCACTACCGACATATTATCTATCTTTGTTTGCTATGCCCTCCTTAGTTTCCAACAAATTGGAATCGTTGCGTGCGAAGTTTTTTTGGGGTGCTGATACAGGAGAAAACAAAATGCACTGGATTAATTGGGAGTCCGTCCTTGCTAGTAAAGAAAAGGGCGGGCTGGGTTTTGGAAGCTTAAAGGCTTTTAATATGGCTCTATTATATAAATGGCGATGGAGGTACTATAATTCTCATGACGCTTTATGGGTGAAAGTGTTAAACCAGTTGCACGGTCGGAAAACCTTGTGGATTGACACCAACAACAACATCAGTAAGTCAGGAACTTGGAACACAATCATGGCTCTTTCTCAAAAACTTGCTTGTGATGGTAGGATACCTGCTAATGCCATAAGAAAAAAGATAGGTGATGGTAAAAATACCTCTTTCTGGCATGATATATGGGCTAATGACAAACCTCTTATCTTATTATATCCGCGTTTATATGCCATTGAAAATATTAAGGAAGCTCGAGTCGGTGATCGATGGAATGGACATAGTTGTTCTTGGAGCTGGCGCAGGCCTATTCGTGGAGGTATAGAAGAGAATCAATTACAACAGTTGAGTTCTATTATTGCTCAGGTAACGATTGTGGATACGAGCGATAGTTGGTGGTCATGTGGTAACATGAATGAATTTTCTGTTAATAAGATCCGCAAACACCTTGATGATAGTTATCTCCCGTCTCACTATATTTCCACAAAGTGGAATAAAATTGTTCCTCGCAAGGTTAATATTCATGTATGGAGAGTCCTAAGAGATCGCCTCCCTACTCGATGTAACCTTTGGTTTCGTGGTTTAAATTCAGTCCCCATTACCTGCCCATCTTGTGGTAACGGGATGGAAACACTTTATCATACTCTTGTGGACTGTAGAATTGCTCGGAAAGTTTGGAGGGATATAAACAAATGGCTGGACATTGATATCCCTACGAACTTAGACCCACTGGATATCCTTGGGTTTGTGGACAGTAAGTTTGCTGATCCCCATGCAATCGAATTGATTAAATCCATTGTTTTTGTTGTATGGTGGGAACTGTGGCGTTTCCGAAATGGCGTGGTGTTTAATACTATCAAGAAACGAGACATTGTACTCGTAGATTCTATAGTTAATTATTCTTTTTTGTGGTTTAATAACAGATATAAGAAAAGAAAAATCTCTTGGGAAGATTGGATCAAAAACCCGCTTCTGCCTTTGAAGGATCGAGCTATAAGGGTTGAGTGATGTCTTTTCGTGTTTGCTTCTGCCATGCCCGGAACTGGTATGCTTTGATCCCACTTACACAAAGTATCAAACAAATTGGAAAGTATTGGAATTTTGGTTCTAGTAAAGAAGATATGCATTGGGTATTGGATATTATGATGCTACTTTTGGATCGGTTGCAATGGGCCATTATCGGGATGCTGCACGTTTTTTTGTCATGAGGTCGCCAAAGTCTATTGCAAATATTATTATTTGTGTAGTGTTGGTATGTACTCTTGCTACAAAACGGATTTCTATCCATTTCGTTTTATTATCTTACTCATTTGGTCGTTCGTTATAGTGTCTAGAATAGGAATTATTGTAAAATTCTAGAACTGTACTTTGTATTATTTGACAACTAGCGTCTTGCTAGTTACATTCTATTAATATAATATACTTTTGCCGTTCAAAAAATAAAAACTGACTCATTTTATTTTTTCCCTATATATATATATATATATATATATATAGAGAGAGAGAGAGAGAGAGAGTTCAGTTATCTCGAGAACTCATTTTTTGTCGAGAGCTATGAGAACCATTATGGTCCATTGGATGAGTTAGATCAAAGGTTAAAATTGAGTGGTGGCATTTTTGTATATATTGTGACTAAAATTATTAACAGAGAAATAATAATGAAGTGAGGGGCATAATAGGGAAATATTAATAAAAGAAACCGTCCGAGAAAATCATGGATCAGTTTTGACTTCTCAATTTTCTTATTTCTCATTAGATAAACAATATTTTATGCATTTAATTGAAAGTTCCTTATCACACGTGAAACAATGTTTTCGCAAGTTTTTTTTTGATATAAATAAAAGAATTTTGATCCACAATAAATTAAAATTTTAATAAAAGTAAAATTGATTAAATTAGATATAAACATTTAGTAGAAATGTAGGTATTTACGATTAAATTTATCAATTCATTAATATTCTGACAATATAAGATTATGAACATGTGATCATATTTAAGTTGTTAACATGTGAATTTAAACAAATAAAAAATTTAAAACATAAAATTTTTGTCAGGTACACTTGGGTATAATTCATGTTCACAAGTGTACATGTATATTTTTATAGCAAAGTTCACAAGTGTACATATTATAGGAATTGTGTTTACATGTGAACCAATAATGTTTTATCTCACAAAATTGGGCATAGGTGTGCATAGATACATATATCGTATGGACACATGTGTGCTTGTATCATAAAAGAATGCTTAGTATCGTGAGATCTTAATATTTTAAGGTGTGCATATGTGTATATATTATATGAATATAGGTGTACACAGGTGCACATAGGTACATTGATACATATATTATTAATCCATCAATATTTTGATTTGTTCACATGTGTATCACAAGACTCAAAATATGTGAAAACTTTTTATTATAAAGAAAAAAAGAAGAGAAAAACACCTTAATACTAATTTTAAACAAATAAGCCAAAAATTATGTATAAATATTAGTATGATCGAGTATCACTATATAAAAGTGTTAATCCGTAAATCTTATTTTATAAATTTATTTTAAGCAAAGGAATGGTCTCAATTCATGAGAGTATTAATTAAATTTGATCTGAAATATAAAAAATTATGTATGGTCTTCAAAAACTGCTGACTATTGTTACTGTATTTATAGTTAACGGATAATGGATACAAAATTCACAATTGATGTGTTTAAATTTGCATAGATTTGTAACTACCAAACATAACTCATCGAGAAATTTATGGAGAATTTTCAACTAAAATATTAATTATTTAAATTATATTTATAAAATTACAATACTATCCTTATACATATTAATGAAATAAAAGTTCTCATGGTTCTTAACCTTTTTTTAGTTCTCATTTTATCTTTTTATATATGGCTATCCAGAAAGCGCTTAGGGCGATCTTTGAGCCCGCCATGTCAGCAAATTCTGATGTGACCTTACCAGAGCGATCATCTTATTTGCTGATGTGTAGGGTCCACATAAGCATGTAAGCCATATATGTACCCTTTATATTAATAAAAAAGGAGTTGTGGGTTTCGAACCCGCGACCTTCTGTTTATGCACAACGCGTGTTTACCAGTTGAACCAAGGAAGGTTTTGTTCATGTTACGGAATCTCACTATTACTAAAGCATCATCCTGATCCAACACAAATTTAGGAAATAATTATAATCTTAGCTCCTTAACTAATTTCCCCAAATCCTTTCCAATTTTCAATTTCCCCAAATCGTTTCCTATCAAAAATATCATTGCTTTTATGTTATAAAGATTTTATGTTTTGAGTTATAGACTTATAGTAATATTGATAAATTTTGTGGTAATATATCGTTTGATTTTTTGTTTGGATAGTGTCATTTTCATGGCTGAATCACAAGAAGATTAATTAATTTGAAATCAATGGATTCAAGATCAAGGTTATATTACTTCATTGAGTAATAATATACTTTTTCATGATTTTTGATTACAGATATGTAATTTTTCACACTTATTTCCAATTTCCATTTTATATTTTGTGCAAGTTTTAAGTACTTTTTGAGTTTTAATGAATAAGTTGTAATATGTTATTAAAATATGTTTTTGTTTAGATTGATATCTTTATTTTGATAATTTCAATAGTTTTATTTTTGTTTTGTTAGGTGTTATATCATGAACACCAACTGTTTGATAAAACTTCTCAATGAAAAAAATCAACTGTTTTGTTTAAGTGCATGTATTGTTTTGGTAAGCATCTATTCAACAGTTCATATGATGGAGATACTTTTTGTTGTTTGTGTAATTGGTGTATATGATGTTTCTTAGTACTATTATTATCCTGATGTATAGAGCAAAAAATCAAAGATTTGAGTTAATGTATACCAGTGCTAAAATAGTCGAAGCGAGACAAAGATGCAAAGAGATACTCAATGCTAAAGAACAAAAACTCAATGCTGAGCCACCTAATGTATCAGGTATTTTGACTTTATTGAGTTAGATATTGTAAGTTTCAAATATACTATGAATTTGTATTCACTCAAAGTCCTTAATTCGTTTTTTTTTAACAGTCCTTAATTCATTTTTAGTTAATGTTCATAGGGAAACCATGATATAATATTACAATTATTTATACCATAAACATAAGTTATCAAGCTATACTTGGATTCCATCAAATGGGTTTTGTAAGTTAAACTATAAAGTAAAATAAAACTTGAATGCATGTCCTTGAAACCCGCCTTAATAGAGATTCTGGAATTTTGCTACAGCCAACAACCCGACACTATCCTTGAATAGAGTCGATATACCACTCGATCCTTATTTGATGGCGAAATTGATCAGAATGTAATTGGCTTCATTTGTAGTGTCAGATTTTACGGTGTAATCATCGGCATATATCTATGTATGGCTTTAGGGATATTATTGGTCAGCTGGTATAGTTCAAATATCACTCTTGATGTACATGTTATGCTTTTTCATGCATCATTTTTAGGCTTTAAGCTACCTTAAATGTTGCATATATAATGATCGTACTTAATGCTTTTCCCTAATAACTTTTTTGGTTTTATCTCCTTTTGCTGTAAATTGTTAACCATGCCTGTGAAATCTGACTTTTGGAATTATCACTCTTGACACCATCTAAGTGAGCCAACAGTCCTATCTTAGCTTTAATAGGGCTCAAGTAATATGTATTTTGATATGGAATTCTTAAGCATAATGTGTTATGTGTGCTTACTTTTAGAAAATAAAAGTAAATGGTTGTATTTGTTTTTTGAAGCCATATATATGTAAAATGTTCTAAGATGTATGAGCAAGTAAATATTTATAACCATAAATATGTGCTTACTATTATATGAGCCGTATTTTTTCTTTATGGCAAGTTCTCCAGGTTCTTACAAAGAAACTGGTGTGGTGTTAGTTGGATGATGGGCTATTCTTTCTCGGCTTGCTTTATCGGTCTATGTATTGATTGTACCCCCAAAGGCACTACTTTCTATATTTTCCTAATTAGATGTGCTTTTAAGCTTTCAATTAAAAATGACAGTAATTCGTTTATCGAGATATCTAGCCTTGTTTATCAATACAAGTTTTCTGAAAAGAAGCCGGTATTTCGTTTTTGTTCCTTAGGGGCAGAGGTGTAGTGCCTAAACTTTGGCAAATTGGCAAGTTTTGGCAAAGTCTTAGCCAATTACAAAGAGCCACGTGTCCAAGCCATTTTTTGCCAATAACTAGCCAAATCTTGCCAAACTACATGCTATAGTGCTAATTCTTGCCAATTTTTGCCAATTTGCCAATTGGATAAATTTACAAAACAAACCTTAAACTTTTATTAAACTTAAAAAACACAATACAACTAAATAAAACATTACATTTATTTAAAACATAAAACACACAAATACTTAAAAATAAAAAACAAGATTACTAAACATCGATATCTAGATCTCCCACGTGCTCCGTAATATCACGACGTAACATGTAATGCGTCTCTTCGTTACGTAAGTGATAGAGAAAATTAGGGTTGGTAACACGAAGATCGTTAGGAGGATCCCTGATGTACACCGGTGATATCGCGTTGCCGTCGTCCTTGAGGATCATGTTATGTAAAATAACACACGCATACATTGTGTTAACGATCTTTTCTTTGTTCCTCATCCGTGCCGGTCGTTCGATGATAGCCCACTTGTTCTTCAGAAGCCCGAATGCTCGCTCAACGTCTTTTCTCGCGGACTCTTGGAGTTTCTTCATTACCTTCTCCTTATGAGCGACCGGGTATGCATACGCCTTCACAAAACAAGACCAAGGTGGGTAAATACCATCCACTAGATAGTATCCTCTGTTGTAACGGTGACCGTTTACGGTAAACCCGTACTCAGGATACTTCCCATTCACTTCGGGAATAAACAATGGCGATTGCTTCAAAACATTGATGTCATTGTTTGACCCTGCAACACCGAAATACGCATGCCAAAACCATAAATCATTGGAAGCAACGGCCTCAAGTATGATAGTCGGGCGTTCATGATCACCCCGGTGGTATTGCCCACGCAAACTATGTGGGCAATTTCTCCAAGTCCAGTGGGTACAGTCGATGCTACCGATCATGCCAGGAAAATGATGTCTAGCTTCATGCGCCTCATATAAACGCGCAACATTGTGGCTAGTCGGAGAACGCAAATACTCTTCACCATAAAGATGCTTTATGGCGATGCAAAAGTTGTCTAGACACTCACGTGCAGTTCTAGTAGAGAACGACAACCCCTCATCATAGTTGTTGGCAAGGTTGCGGTACGCTAGTTGCCGTAGCGCGCACGTGCACTTTTGAATTGCCGAGAACCCTCTAATACCCGCCGCATTCTCAGAAGACCGAAACCATGGAAATGATGCAGTGATATCTTCTACGATTTTCAAAAACAACCGCTTCGACATACGATATCTCGTACGGAAGACATCATCCTCAAACATCGGCTCATCCACAAAGTACATGGACATCAATCTCTCATGAGCCGAGTGCCGATCTCTCCAAATAAATCTTCGTGTGTACATAGAAGAAGATGCAGTGTATTCTTCTAAGGCTGCAAGAGCAACAGAAGCCAAAAACTCGAAGCCGCCAGAAGACGACGACGACGACGAGAAATCGGAACTTCCGAATTCAGGGATTATTGCTTCGGGTAGTTGTTCATCGTCAGACATTTTGCCTTAATGAAATTTGATAATATGTGATAGTATGTTTGGTGTTTGATTGTATGGTTGTTTGATAAATATGTGATAATATGTGTATGAATATATAGAAGTTGGAAAAAGAATAAAAAAAATGTCACAGCCGCTCCCAACGTTCGAATTGCACAAAAAACAAAAAAAAAACGGTCACCACATACGCTCCCACACTTGTCAAAACTAGCCGATGCATGTGCTATAGCCTTGCCAAACTGCCGATCTAGTCGATGATTTTTGCCGATGTTTTTTGCCGACTACACCTCTGCCCCTTAGTTTTACCGAGTTAATTTATCATTTCTGAATGTTAGTTGGATGATGGGCTATTCTTTCTTGGCTTGCTTTGTCGGTCTGCATATTGATTGCACCCCCAAAGGTACTTACTTTTCGATTTTCTTAGTTAGATGTGCTTTTAAGCTTTCAATTAATACAAGTTTTCTTCAAAGAATGCAATAATTCGTTTATCCAGATATCTAGCCTTAGTTATCAATACAAGTTATCGAAAAAGAAGTCGGTAATTCATTTTGGTTCCTCAATTTGTAACCGTAAATAACTGAACCTGTTCTTTGGCTGAAATAATGTTACTTCCTTTCTTTTTATTTTTCAGCTTTACTAAGTTACTTTACCAATTCTTTAGCTCTTTTAAAAGGAGTTCACTCCATAGGCGGAACTATGTGGGGGCAGGGAGGGGTCTTGGCCCTCCCAAAACTTCGGCTTATATATACTATTTAGCAAATTTTACTTAAAAAGATTGGTAGCTCAGTTTGTCAGCATCATATTGCTTAAGACTTGGGCTTATCGTAGTGCAAGAGTTCGACTCTCTCTAAGAGCCTTACTGTCATTGTTTTTTGTTATTCTTTCCAGAAAAACAATCATAATTATTTTACTTACGTTTTTTGTTATTCTTTCAAAAACAATGATAATTATTTTACTTATGGATTTGACTATTTCTTATCTAAGTTTTTCACTATTTATGCTATGCACACCTTAATAAATATATTTCCTTGTTTAGGATTTATCAATTTAGTTAATCACTATCTACAAATCTATATATTTACTTCATTATAAAAATTATAGCATATTGTTGAAAAGTTAGAAAAAGAAGAGTTTGAAAATGACCAATTTACCCTTAATGAACCCTCCTTTACTACTTATAAGAAATTACCTAAGTGCTCTTAATGAACTAATTACACCGTAAGCCTTTATCTTCTAAAATATATCAACTACCACCTTTATATTAATTACATTTATATCAACCTACACCATCCGCCGTCATCACTACCAGTCTCCGTCACCATCAAACCGCCGTTTCCACCACCGCCGCATTGCGCGGGTACCGTGCTAGTATATATATATGCTTTGACTATTTTATAAAAACTGTGAAATAAAATATATATTTAACAATTATTTTATAAAAAAGTTTGTTTATATATATTTACCTTTATATACCATTAATCAAATTTCTTGACATATTTTCTTATTTAAGTCAAGCTCAAAATCACTTTTTTAAAGAAGATTAAACGTTTATCCTTTTACGAGTATTGAATCAAAAATCTTTTAAGGCATGTCCAAAATTTTAATACATTGTGATTAGTCTATTAATCAAATTGGCCCCTCCAAAGAAATCATTCAAGTTCCGCCACTGGTTCACTCAAAGAGGGTTTGGCTATTAAGGCGTTAGGTAATATGCTCTCTTCAATTTAAATGTTTTGCACTTTCTCACATACACTTTGCAAATGCTGATAACTCCTTTGTCTCCCAGGATTACTAGCCATCACCTTTGGTTGTGGGGAAAATGGTTGTGAAGTATATAAACAGTCAACCCTGTTCTCTCAGAAACTCTCGACACAAGCTCTTATTGGAGTTTGTTTTCTAAATTGAATTGCCATTTTATAAGTTTATATTATGAAATTCCTTTGTCCACATTTGCAGGTTCTTGAGGCAAAGACACAATTTTTTGTTGAATAACAAGTCATCAACCTCATAAGAACATTTTGTAAAGCCACAACAGCTGGGTGAGTTGACCCAATCAATGAAAAGTACAAAAGGGAACTCGAAGTATTCTATGAGCTGACTTTGACTCGATTCTAGAAAAAACAACAATCTGTTCAAAGAGTGGTTGCAAACCAACGGGTCAGCGTCACTGGACCAAAGGCATCTCAATTTCATGAGTTGAATCAGAAAGATGAAATCTTTGGATGCCAAGAACTAATGGGTCAAAGCCGAAAGCATGCAATTGACTTGAATCAGACATGCGCAAGTTATTAAGAGTTTAAGAATATGTTTCGCTTATTTATAGGTCATTAGCTGATTTATTCTAGAAGTGGCATAATAGGTGGGTAGAGCATGTTGTGTAATGGTTCAAGGAGACAACTTTTTTTAAGTATGGATCAACATGGGTTAGATTGGTCTGATGACAATGAGCAATCAAAATTTGTTTGTCCACATATCTATATATAGTTTCTTTATTAACATCTAATATGTGCATATTTCTTTATAGATTGACTTAGGAGGTTAAAATCTACTAAAATGTGCTTATGCAAGTTGAACATAGTGTTGTATCAACCAAAAGGAGGCACCTTTATCGGAGCATATGACCAATTCTAATTACAAGAGAGAATGTGAATTAAGAGGGCGCATAAGAGAGAATGAGTTTTGGCTCAATGGTTGAAAGGTCATCCCCCTTGTATGAGGTCTTGTGTTCAAGCCTTGGGGAGGACATAGGAATTAAGTCCCTTTATGAGGGCTTGGCTTGGGTATACCCAGGTTCAAGTCTGAGGGGGCAGGGTTTACCCCTATTAATCGTCGTGCCTTCGGGCGGATTAGTAGGGGGTTTTCCCCCCATCGGGTATTTGAAATAGGCATTTCTACTTCGAGGGAACTCTCTAGCGAGGACCCGGTTAAGACAACGTATGCTAGACCTCTCGCTGTCGAATCGCGACACGAAGTTTTCAACGAAATTCACCTTTCAAAAAAAAAATGATATAAGAAGAGGACATAAGAAAGCAGAAAAGTGTGGTTAATGGATAGTTAAAAATTAGCATTGAAAGTTATTATAAACTAAAATTTTAGCGAATGAAGTAATGAAGTTCTTATAGACTTCCTTAACATTGGTCTCGACTAGAGGTGTAAAAATGCCAATTCACAAAATTTATGAATTATTCATATATGAACGACTACTTCATCAAGTGTTTTTGAAACATTAGTTTACAATCTACATAATAATACTAACGTATAATGATACTTTGTATATAAGAATATATATTAGTCCGTGATTAAGAAATATATTAGTTTCTTTCATGTTTAAATTGACTACAAGTGATCGTTGGCACCATTTTTGTCTGTCTTTCATCGCGAAATAACCATAATTGTTGTAATGTAATCAATAATGTAAAAAAGTAATAGGTCATGATTCACATAATCATATTAACCCTACATGTTCAACGAAAGAAATATTTTTTGACAACATTATTTTTATTACATATCATATACGATGAATTATGTTAGAAATCAAAAAAGACCGGTGCAACGCACGGGTTTCACGACCTCACTAATGAACTCGAGTGATTGATCCCAAGGTATCACGACCTCACTAATGAACACCAACGTCATTACTTTTCAAATCACTAATATTTTTGTAAATTCAAGTGACTATCACCAAGATGATCCATCAAATCATTATTTTTTTAAGTATATAAAATAGTATATACGTTGGGTTAATAGTATATAACTATTCACTTGATGTATAAATTTCTTTTTATACCATGTCATTTACAATTAATTACGTAGAAAATAAAATAGACCGGCACGGGTTTCACCTAGTAAACCTATAAACCTTTAAAAAAGCTTTTATTTTGACTATAATAACTGTTGACATATCTGGCCAAGCTTGCAAGGACTTGTCAATGTGCCAACCCTTTTGAATCGTGGAAGAACAATATATGTTCTCGAGCTATCTGAGCCGAACTTATACTTCAAACGAGTTTGCCCTACCTATAAATTTTAGACATGTTTACGAGGTATTTCAGTCTAGCTCAATAACCTTCGGTCCAAGAAGTTGAGATGGGTATTATGTAACTTCAACGATAAGAAAGTCATCGGTTCAAATGACCAAAAAAAAAATTAAAGTTGCATATCAAACTAGAGGGTTTACTCTCATGATAGGTTTCAATCTTTGCTAGGTGAAAATGATCTGGGCTATTGAAGTGACCTCAATTTGTCACTTTAAAAAAAGTGTGACTATATCTCGTCAACCAAAATAATAGCTTGAAACCTAATCAGTGATACTTTTGTTTTGAGTTGACCTTAAAAACCAAATATAATATTGAGTTAACTCCGATATCTACCAACAGTTTCGTCCAGCCAAACAATTTAAATTCTTAGGAATATAAGAGATGGCATTATTATTTTGGTAGAATTAAGTACATTCATGAAATAGTTTGATCCACATCTACATTTGGTACCCAAAAATAGCGTACAATCTGAACCACTTTACTATAATCTTGTTGATTAACGGTCTGTAATTGTTGTATACAATGATAATTTTTGATGCTGAACATATGGAAGAAGATTGTTGACATATATGGCCAAGCGTGTAAGGGCTTGTAGTCGGTGTACTAACCCTTCTGAATCGTGAAAGAGCAACATATGGTTTCTAGCCATCTGAGCAGAACTTATAGTTTAAAAAAGTTTGGCTCTTACATATAAATTTTAGATATGTTCGTGAGGTATTGCAGTATAGCTCAATAAACGGTTGATGTAAGGTACGAGTGGCTTCAATAATAAGGAAATAATTGGAAGGTGGAAAAAAAATTGGATGAACTATTGGCATGTACAGTTAAGAAAAAAAAAAGGCTTCGATGTAAAGAACTCTTTCCTATGGTAAGAATAAAACTATAATTGTTTGATTAGTTGGGAGGATTGGAGTAAGCTTAATGTAATGTGAGCAATCCCGTTGTTTTTGACGTGTAGTTGTGAATAAAAGTAAAACCAAAAAAAAATAAAAATGGTGCAACTATGTCTCATTAACACCAAAAATTATAGCTCCTATGGACGGATAATTTGGTCCAGGCAAGTTGGCATTACCACCGTTTAACCAAAATGAAAGTAAACTACTTAAACTGACATAGTAGTTCTTAAATTTAGCAGAGAACATTCCGAATTTTACATGAACTCCATCTTTATCATTTTCCCTTCAAAACAAGTATTTAACGGCCTTTTTATAAAAGAAAGACTGTTTTGCTAACCCGATATGATTCATGCTAAACAAACACACATGCCAACAACCAAAGCCAAAAAACGCCACATAAACTGTAAGGGAGAACCACAAAATCACAAACATCGCATTAACGACATTATGTGGCAAGCCCAGATCATATAATATGAATCTATTAACAAACGATGGTGTATGAAGAAAATTAGGTGGTGTACAAAATCACACCGCTTAACAAGACTAACGTCATTGGGCCCTATCCTAGAACATTGACCACAGGTTCAATTCCTGGGAGGCCACATTCATAGACATCATTTATTAGGTAACTTCGCATGGTCCTTGACTACTTGCAGTATGAAAGCTTGCATACAAATACACAGACTCATCCTTAAAAAGAGCTATATGGTTATGGTCCAGTGAGGTCCAGATCACAAACCATATTAAAGCATGCACAGTGGAACACAAAACCACGTAATGTAAACTTACCATGAAATCGAATCTAAATAACTGTATAATTCGATAATGAACACTAACATGCAAGTAGTATATCTAAGCCGAGCAATTGAGCCAGATCTAAAAACGAAATTTAATAAAACAAAAAAAGATAGTCTATCAACTTTCTCCAGACCAATATCAGAGTTGGGAGTAAAAAGCAAAACAAAAAAGAGGATTCATTTGTGACCATTCTAGGTAGCCCTATATTTCCCATCTCCTTGAACATCAATGGTGAAGGAACTCGAACGCTATACACATTTCTAACCTTCTAAATCCTCATCACTACAAGGGATAACCGTCACATTAGAGCAACAAAATAAGCTCCTAATTCAATATCCCCCCAGAAGAAGCATAATAGACAAACAGTACACGACTAACTTTCTTAATAAAAACACAATAATTAAACATGTAAAAACTGTAACAAAAGAAGCAGGCTTACGTTCTATCATCAACTGTGCACATTTCAACTCCAAGCACATTTTCTATCACCCGACAACATGACTCATGGTTTGTATCCTTTTTGTCTTATTCATCAGCCATGCATTCACTTCATACCTTCCTAAAGTATCCCAATACCCAAGTATTATCCAGCACTATTCATACCAAGGACAGGCATTGAGCGCTGAGCAAAATCAAGTAGCAGCTTCCTCTGGTTCTCATTTATATGAGGAAGGCATGCACGTAGAAGATCAACAGGCATTTCCCGACTAATAGCTTTTGCTGCCTCTGACCCAATAACTGCCATGTCAGATGGGACATCACCTTGAGTCAGCAACGACTGGACAACAGTATCATACTTACTGAAACAGTGCTTAATGAGAAGTCCAAAGAAAGCGTCAAAAGATGCCTGCCAAAAGTCCCGATTTGGCATGCTGCAGTTACTGGCGGCTTGTGGATCGGTTAAGAGCTTGGTTCCCCTTTCCAGTACAGACTTTAACAGAACAGAAGCCCCATCGCCTAGTGCACTTCCAACAACACGAAGTGGCGGATGCTCTGCAGAACAAACAACAGATGCAAGACAAGCACCTAGTGCTCTAAGCTCCATTCCGTGAACAGAGGACGAAACAGTCTTTACAAGATTGTTAGTAGTTGCAACTGCTCCTGGGTCTACTGGAAGAACTCCAAATAGAAATCTTAAATGACGAAAAATAGCCATGCAAACTATACGAGTTAGCTCGCTTGCTGGTGAAAGATGTTGAAGGTACCTTGAGAGAAGCTTCCGTCCCTTAGGAAGAGAAACTAACCGTAAAAAGACGAGATCATCCTTGGGAGATAATTGTACTGTTTGACCGTTCTTGCCTAGTGGGTCAACAAGCTGAAGTGATGTTGCTAAACCTTCTAGAAGGACTTGTCGCCTTTGCCTCAAGTGGCCCCCACCATCTTGGAGCTGATTAAATTGTAAAAAGCGGTCAATATCATCAACATCTAAAAGAAGACAAATACCATCTTCAATTGTAACTCTAGCTGCAAGCATGGGTTCTTGTTCCAATGGCTTGTCCAACATTTTCTGATCAGAGTTTCCACCACCACTTGACTTTGGTGGATCAACTTCAAGAAGTGGGCGAGGCCGACGTATTGACGAAAAAGAAACCCGACCCAATGCATCAACTTGGAGAAAAGCATGTGGCTCGTTAGCAGTGCGGGCTCTTGAGGGACACTCCCTCAATTGAGTTGGGCAGAAATGATGTCTTAATTTCGCACCACTAGATTTGTTTGCTAAGCAAGCTTGATGGTAGTAATCGTCTACATAAGGATCGTTACTGTGCGTAGCAGCTAGTTGCATCCTGAGGATATTTTCAATCTCATCAGCTGTCATGTATTTAGATTTGAACTGTGGCCATCCAGTGGTGTCAAAGCCTGATTGGAAATATCTTTGGCCAGGTCTTCCTTTGGGCAATGACTTTGGCCTCAAATCTCTTGAACCCGCTCCAAGTAGTTCAAAATTGTTCATCGAAGGTGGGGGTGGAGAAAGGCGGTGATTCATTAATTGAGGTGGCTGCAGTCCAGATAAAGGGCCAAAAGGCGGCTGAAACTGATTGGGCGGCCTGTGTTGATGTGATTGCTGTTGTGGCAGCAACTGTGAGGGCATCAAACCATTATTATGGGCAAACTGTTGTTGCAACATACCATTTGAAAGATCAGGCAAGTTTCCACCAAACTGGTTCGGTACTCGGTTAGGGGCGGGAGGACGAAACGGGGGTAAATTTCCACCAAACTGGGATGGATGAGGCATCCCACCCATCTGGAGCTGTGGAGACATATTGGAGAAGGATTGTGGCATTTGGTGTCCATATGGAGCATTAAGATGTCGTAAATGTTGGTTAGGTGAAGGTTGGGGGGACCCACCACCACCTGGCGGAGGGTATGAGATGAACGAAGATTTGGGAACAGGAACTGGCTCACTGGAGAAATGCAAATGCTGATTAAAATGTTGCTGCTGCTGCTCAGGGTAAGATGATGCTCTGTGAAGATTCTTTGATTCATCTATCAGGTGCTGGTTAAGGTTCTGTTGTTGAAACTGCTCAGGGTACGACGATGTTCTGTTAAGATTCTGTTGATGATTCTCAGGATAAGAAGATGTTCTGTGAAGAAGCATTGACGGATCTTGAAGAGGGAAGGAAGAGTTAGACCATCTATTGCTTTCCTGACCACTTTCTGCATCAAATACATCTTGATGAGGCCAATTAGTGTATTCTCCTCCGTGTGCCCATTCAGCTGAGGATAAATCTAGAACAAAAGCAACGGAGAAGATTTGTCATGCATCTTAATACAAGACAAGATTATCCATGAGTTATATCAAGTCACCCCTGAAAAGATAACTATCTAACTCAACAAAAACATGTGCACTCACTTTCTCTGGATCCCTGGTCACCAAAAACTCCAACACTTGACCCCATGACATCTTTGTTGAGCTGCATAATCATCATGAAAACACAGATATCAAATGGAAATTAAAGCACACTTAAAAATAATTCTATGCAACAAACTTTTCATGTTTAAGAATTCACTCCTCCAAAATGTCATACAAAAACTATGTACACAACATGGCACATTGGCACACATCAGTTTCAAATTTTATATCAACATTGTTTGCCACGAGAAACTGGTAGCGTGCTTCCTCTAAGATTTGATTGATCATTTATTCACCTTTGAGAAAATGTTTCATCATTTTATTTAATCACCTTCAAGAAATTGTTCCATTCATATAATTTTCCTTGTTTTAAACTAGGGAGTGTTCTAAACAAAGGGCTTACGCAAAACTATGTGGTTAAGCAACCTTCTAGCACTTGATTTCTAAGCATGAATAATGAAGACTTTCAAGTGCAAAAGTATCTCTTAACAAAGCTATTAGTAGATTATGTATACAAAAAAATAGCAAAAATAACTATTTTCTGATAACCAATTCATTGTTCCAGTAATACATCTACCCATTAAAAAATTGGAATGATTACCTGTGCCTAAAGAAAAAACAAAAGATCAAAACAAGCATAATTAGAAGCCCAAAAAATGAGCCTCGTACAACTTAATGCCAATTTTATAAGTAAATATATAACTATTTAATATTTATAAAAAAAACAGAACCCCACAGCTGACGTTTAAAACTTATTAGAAATGCACTAAAAATATACATTTATTAAAACATCAAAAGGTACCTATAAGTAACATGAATTAAGACAGTAAAAAAAAAATAATGAATGTTATAAATAAATTTAAAATTTTATTCAGCTGATTTCCTAAATTGACTAAATATCTTTTCATGGCCTTGTACCCTGGAGATTGTCACCCAACAATGAAACACAGATTTTCAAAATATTTTTATAGCAAAAATAAATATTTATGGAGTTTGCAACCTCAATCCAGTTTTAAAACAATATATATATTTGGAAAGCTTTCAAGTTCAAATGACCTTATTATTATGTAGTTATGACTTCCAAAAAAACGATTTTGGTTTTCAATTTAATGAAACAAACGTTGGGCTTTGTACAGCCATAAAATGATATATTCATCCTGCTGATCTCAAAGTTTTTAATGTGAAGCAAAATGGGGCTGGCTTACCATAAAACAATAGAAGACTGCACTAGATCAATGTTTATCAAGCGAATGTCTAAAAATTACATAGTCACTGTTGCCACCACAACACAGATTGGCCATTAACCAAATCAAACCAAAACTTTACAATGATATAATTTAAAAGGATATGTAAACTTAGTTGATACATGCCTCGTGCTGATGATTAACAATCATTAGTATCATCATTATGCATTCACGACATAAAGATACCTTCAAAGACGATCTACACCTAAAAGTTGTTCTTTCTACAACTTCCTATAAAGGCATGTTCCAGAAGATAACTTAAATGCTGAAGGTAACTATAAAAGTGATCATGCAAAAAAAAAACTTGTAGATGCATCTAAAACCATATGAGAAAGAAATTCTATAAGAAAAATTTGTGCCGTAATCAATAACACGGATTGATAAATCACAGACACGGACTACGTCGTTCTTCAGAGTTAAGTAGTTATTACTTCAGAGATATACAATGTTTCAGATTAAATGAAAATTAGAAAAAATACTTCTATCGCTACCATACCCCTAAAAACCAACGCAAATGAAGATCAATATCATCTCAATATAAAATACCAACTAATCAAGTAATATAGGATCTAGTCTTTCATCTAATACCAATTAGGGATAGTTGATAGCAAATCTACAGGTAATTTCATACCCCAAATGCTCTCCCATGAATAATAAATATCCATATCCAAAAAACTATAATGATATCACTAGATTTCAACGTTATTTGATCCATCTAACATATGATCATACCAAATATTTACTCTTTTCAATAAGCTAACCTTTGAAAAGTGGTGGAGAGGTCGTCAAGTCCTTGAAACACACCTGCAGACGAAAACAATATCATTGACATGCTCACGAAACCCAAATTCTACTAAATAAATAAAAATTAGCAATATATTGAGTTTTGGGAAAATCAACCTGATATATAGAAAGAAAAAGAAATATTCTAATTTATTCCAGGGCATCACAAATCTTTTAGTCACGTGAAAAGGTAGTTTAGATAAGATGTTATGTATATAAAACATATACTGCCATGTATGTAGCAGATAGAGGCCACAAACATGGACAGACCTCAGATTAATAAAAAAGAACGCAACGAATGACCGAGTAGTAGTGGGGCCTTGACCAGTAAGACAGTAAGCATATCCATTTCATTTTTATTGACTGCAGAAAAAGAAAATGTGGTACAAAAAGAAAACGGGGACCAAGTCAAGACACTTGCATCATGATGCACAAAGAGACTGCTCCGGACAAATAGTTTAACTTTCCCAAAGAAAATGAATATCTGAAGATTGACCAACTACAAATGCCATTGCAGAAACTACCTTTCAGTAGTCAAGACACAGCTCTCTAATAATGTTGCAGAAAACTGTAAACCTTTATCGTCAGCGATCCAAAATATAAAGACTTAAAAAAGATTTAAACCATTTTTTCAGGTTCAATGATCTTCTTTTACTATGTGAAACCAAGTACTAGGCGGTTACTCGAAAAAATCGGTTAATAATGGTTCTCTTTACGGTTAACCATTTATTAAAGTCATACTAATATAAAAGTTCAAGTTGTCGGTCATAACAGTCAATGATACTTAATTTTATAGTCAATTTACATTGTTCACTAACTAATTCTGTGTGTAGCCATTGTTAGCTACATTACTATTTTATTTATAAATATACATTACATCTAATTTTGAACTTTTTGATATTATATATATGCACTGCAAGTTTCTAACTGCAAGCATCGTGATTTACTACTTAAAAATGTTCTCTATACGATATTACTAATATTTTTGATATATACTGGAAACAAAGTTAACAAGTTTCCTTGAAAATTGCTGCATATATAAGAAAATTATTTAAAATGTTTGAAGCTGATCGTAAATTTATAATAATGAAAGTAAAAATGTTACAATTTAGTCAACCAATGTAGGCAGTTAGCTAAATAGATGTGTAACTAGTATATTTATTAGATACATGTATGTAGTATGTGTCTATATACATATATGTACATTAAATTCGATTCAGTACGGTTAACCACCAGTTTTGGAATTGAAAACCGTAAATGAACCGTTTCACACCGGCCTTTTTGGTTTTCGGCTTTTTCGGGTTTTGGTGTTTTTCAGTTTTTCGGTTTCGGATCAAGAGGTTCAGTTTGGTTCTTCGGATTACGATTCTTTATTTACAGCCCTACAGTCCACATGCATTGTCAGGTAATAGATTTTTTTGTAAGGCACGTGACAACACGATAATTAATTATACATTAACCACGTTTTCTTTTCTTAACATACATTTATGTGTGAAACACCCCATAACGAACTACACTCCTCCGTAACCTCATCTTTTTCTACCATCACGTGTGTATAGACTGAATGATTGCAATAAAATGTAATCCAATGGCTAAAAGATAGGAACAAAAAACACCTCAGTTAACGTTCATATATCCAAACATGCCAAAAGACGGAAAACGACAATAACTCCATTTATAACCTAAACTACAGCATAAAACAAGCAAAATGTGTATATATATATATACCTCTTCAGGCTCCAAAAGAAATTCTTCTTCCTCAAACTTAGCTACTGGAATATCTTCCTCCTCATCGTCATCCAAACCTCCCAACTCAACTTCTTCGAGCACTTGATTACCGAAAAACGCATATTGCGACGCATCAAATAACTCACCTGCACCGCCTGCATATATACTCATCCATTATTTCAACTCAGCATAAACATTCAATTTTCAGCTAAGCCTTACTTATTACACAAATAAAAGATCAACCATCTCACTATAGCAAATTTT
Source organism: Erigeron breviscapus (assembly GCA_034093135.1). NCBI lineage: Eukaryota > Viridiplantae > Streptophyta > Magnoliopsida > Asterales > Asteraceae > Erigeron > Erigeron breviscapus. The sequence goes on along the minus strand of CM067172.1, from coordinate 59,731,058 downwards.
ATTATATACAAAAATATACATACACACAACACGCATATAGATATAGCTATAGATATGTGAGGAAATATATAGATATAAGATCTGTGCAGAATAACCTAAAATTGTAAATCTAAAAATAAGATCAAACATAAAAAATTGAAAAAAAATAGAAAAAGCTAATTAAAAAAATATTAAAAAAACGCCCACCCCCCCCCCCCCCCCCCCCCCCCCCCCCCCCCCCCCCCCCCCCCCCCCCCCCCCCCCCCCCCCCCCCCCCCCCCCCCCCCCCCCCCCCCCCCCCCCCCCCCCCCCCCCCCCCCCCCCCCCCCCCCCCCCCCCCCCCCCCCCCCCCCCCCCCCCCCCCCCCCCCCCCCCCCCCCCCCCCCCCCCCCCCCCCCCCCCCCCCCCCCCCCCCCCCCCCCCCTTTGACTTGCACGTGAGGGGTAAAAACGTAATTTCGCACGTGAAGCTGCTGAATATCTCTTTTTATACCCAAATTTCATCTTATTTTACACATTTCACACCAAAAACAAAACCTAAACCTAGCACCCACGATTCAATACGATCAAGTAGTTTAATGGCTTGGAAAATACGACCCAAAGATGTCGATGATTATGATCTTGACAGGCTATACGGTAAGATTCCTCCTTAAAAACCCTAATTAATTTGGGTATTTATGAAGGAATACGAAAATACTCTATTTTCTTTTAGTTATTAATTTTCTAATCAACTTCTTAACTTACTAATATTTTTGATATATACTGGAAACAAAGTTAACAAGTTTCCTTGAAAATTGCTGCATATATAAGAAAATTATTTAAAATGTTTGAAGCTGATCGTAAATTTATAATAATGAAAGTAAAAATGTTACAATTTAGTCAACCAATGTAGGCAGTTAGCTAAATAGATGTGTAACTAGTATATTTATTAGATACATGTATGTAGTATGTGTCTATATACATATATGTACATTAAATTCGATTCAGTACGGTTAACCACCAGTTTTGGAATTGAAAACCGTAAATGAACCGTTTCACACCGGCCTTTTTGGTTTTCGGCTTTTTCGGGTTTTGGTGTTTTTCAGTTTTTCGGTTTCGGATCAAGAGGTTCAGTTTGGTTCTTCGGATTACGATTCTTTATTTACAGCCCTACAGTCCACATGCATTGTCAGGTAATAGATTTTTTTGTAAGGCACGTGACAACACGATAATTAATTATACATTAACCACGTTTTCTTTTCTTAACATACATTTATGTGTGAAACACCCCATAACGAACTACACTCCTCCGTAACCTCATCTTTTTCTACCATCACGTGTGTATAGACTGAATGATTGCAATAAAATGTAATCCAATGGCTAAAAGATAGGAACAAAAAACACCTCAGTTAACGTTCATATATCCAAACATGCCAAAAGACGGAAAACGACAATAACTCCATTTATAACCTAAACTACAGCATAAAACAAGCAAAATGTGTATATATATATATACCTCTTCAGGCTCCAAAAGAAATTCTTCTTCCTCAAACTTAGCTACTGGAATATCTTCCTCCTCATCGTCATCCAAACCTCCCAACTCAACTTCTTCGAGCACTTGATTACCGAAAAACGCATATTGCGACGCATCAAATAACTCACCTGCACCGCCTGCATATATACTCATCCATTATTTCAACTCAGCATAAACATTCAATTTTCAGCTAAGCCTTACTTATTACACAAATAAAAGATCAACCATCTCACTATAGCAAATTTTATTATATACAAAAATATACATACACACAACACGCATATAGATATAGCTATAGATATGTGAGGAAATATATAGATATAAGTGGTTTATAAATATAGGACGGTGAGCGGCCTAAATAAAAATATATTGAAACGGAAAAAAAGTTTTGCTTTCTATATCAATCAATGAAATCGGAAGAGAAAATGAAAAAACAAATTTAAAGAAACTAGTTTTATATTATTATTAAAGTTAATTACTGAAATGGTACCTAACGTTTGCGCCATATTACTGGTTTCATACCTTTCCTTTCGAAATTACGCTGATCATACCCAACGTATGCAAATCTCCACTCGGACCATACTGGAGGCCAACGCCGTCAGGTGGCCGTTAAAACCTCCCCCACGTGACTTGCACGTGAGGGGTAAAGATGTAATTTCGCACGTGAAGCTGCTGAATATCTCTTTTTATACCCAAATTTCATCTTATTTTACACATTTCACACCAAAAACAAAACCTAAACCTAGCACCCACGATTCAATACGATCAAGTAGTTTAATGGCTTGGAAAATACGACCCAAAGATGTCGATGATTATGATCTTGACAGGCTATACGGTAAGATTCCTCCTTAAAAACCCTAATTAATTTGGGTATTTATGAAGGAATACGAAAATACTCTATTTTCTTTTAGTTATTAATTTTCTAATCAACTTCTTAACTTAATCAATATTTTTAGTTTAATTAGTACTTTTTTAAGTTAATCAGTATTTTTTAATCAATTTTTGTTACTTATAACTTGGAGATAGGAACCCTAGCATGTTTCACAATGAGAATTCGCCATGGGGGTCAGTTCAAGCATGCCAATGATGGGAGATTATATTATCAGGGTAAGTCGACATATGTAGATTATGTTGATAGTGATTGTCTATCAGTCATTGAATTGAACACAATGTTACAAGAGATGGGGTATGATTTAAAAACCATTAAAGAAATTCAATTTCAAAGACCTCATTGTGAGTTGGGTTTAGGACTGATGAATATTATATCTGATATAGATGTAAACTTTATGAGAAAGCTTTTAGATGGTGAATGTAATATGGTCATTTTATTTGTTACACATTATCCGGTAGTTAGAACCAAGAACAATGCTAGAAGATTAAGTGTAGAGCATGATGCTACTTTGAAGGCTAATTTGGTTAAGGATAATGTTGTAGAGGACAATGTGCCTAATGATAATGTGCTTAATGATAATGATACTGTGTTAGATGATGATGTAGTTCAGGATAATGATACTGTGTTAGATGATAATGTAGCTTAATGATAATGATACTGTGTTAGATGATGATGTAGTTCAGGATAATGATACTGTGTTAGATGATAATGAGGCAGGGGATAATGTAGTTAAGGATAATGTAGTTAAGGATGTGGAAGATGACGATGAGGATGTTTTAGTTGAAGATGATAATGTGGTTAAAGATGTGGATGTAGATATGACTAATTATAGGTTAGATTTAGAAGCACAAGTTGATTATGTTGGATTGAATAACCAGTGTCAGGGCACAATGCAAGATGATGAAGAGGTTCCTGTGATAAACAATGAGGTTTTTGATAGTGATACTGATTCTGGTGGTGATGATATTGAAAGGATTAGGGCTAATAAGTTGAGAAGGTTTAGGAAGCAACAAGTAGCAGCTGGTGGATCAGTTGAACATGCTCTTTTCTATGCCACACAGACATTTGGTACTTCTACAGAGATCAAATAACTCATAAGAAAATACTCAGTTGAGAGTAGAAGATGCATTAAGATTATCTACAATGATAAAAGGAGGGTCAAGGCTATATGTGAAGGTATAATGCCAGTTTTTTGGGAAGAGGGTGAGGTATTTGGGCCTGTTGAGAAGGGTGAAAAGACTATTGGGCCAGCTGAGAAGGGTGAACAGCCTGTTGGGCCTAAGGATAAAGGAAAGAAGGTTATTGAGACAGAAGATAGTGGGCCAGAAGGTAGTGGGCCCAAGTCAAAGTCCAAGGTCAAAAAAGATAAGGAATCTGGTAGTGGGAGACAACACAATTATCAATGCCCTTGGTCAATATATTGTAGTAAAATAGAGGGAAGTGAAACATGGCAGATGAAAACATTTAAAGACAAACATGAATGTTTGCAATCAAGAGAGATAAAACATTGTACCTTTAGGTATATGTCAAACCAGATTAAAGATCAAATAGACAGAAATCCTGAAATACCTACAAAGGCACTCCAAGAGGAATTAGAAGCAAAGTTAGAGCTCAGTGTTTCTTGGATGAAGGTTTTCAGAGCCAAAAAAAGAGCTGCAGTAGATCTACAAGGGGATTTCCATAAAAAGTATGGAATGCTTAGGGATTATTGTGAAGAATTGATGCTGCAAAATCCAGGTACAACTGTAACTATTGATGTTGAGCCAGTGAACAATGCAGATGAGCCAACAAGACAATTCAGGAGGATATATGTCTGTTTGGGAGCACTAAAACAAGGGTTCAAAGCATGTTTGAGGGACTTGGTAGGTTTAGATGGTGCATTTATGAAGGGTCCTTTCCCATGACAGGTTCTAACAACTGTGGGTCTTGATTCAAATAATGGGATATATCCAATAGCATATGTTATTGTTGAAACAAAGAATAGAGAATCTTGGACATGGTTTCTTCAATGTTTGGGACCAGATCTTGACTTGGATGAAAGGTGTAACTTCACTTTCATATCAGACAGGCAAAAGGTATTTCCTTTAGATTAAAATGAATTATTTCTTTAAATCTATGTACTAACTGCCCTTTATATTTAAACCTAAAACTAATAAACTGCCACAATAACAGGGTCTAATTCAAGCAGTTAGCAATGTATTTCCATTTGATGAACATAGATATTGCCTCAAACACATTCATGAAAACATGAAAATGTATTGGAGAGGAAAGGCTTATAAGGACATTCTATGGAGATGTGCAGTGGCAACCACAGTCCAGCAGTTTGAAAGACATATGCAAGAAATGAAAAACCTTAATGTGGATGCATTTAACTGGTTGAGCAAAATTCCACCCAAACACTTGGCAAGGTCACACTTTTCTGGTATGTAAATATGCTTTCCTTTATATGCATTTACCTTTAAGTATTTAGGGCAAAAGGTCACACATTTATATACTTAAAAATGACAGGAAGGTGTAAGTCAGACATGTTGTTGAACAATCTTTGTGAGGTTTTAAACAAGCAGTTAGTGAAGGCCAGAGACAAGCCTATTATTGCATGCATAGATTTCATTAGGGAGTATTTTATGAAGAGAATTGTGACTGTACAGAAGGTTATTGAGAAAAGTAAAGGTCCACTTACACCTGCTGCAACTGAGTTAATGAATGTGATCATGAAAGAGGCTCATGCTTGTAAAACAATCTGGAATGGTGGTGACAAATACCAAATTCATGGACCTTGGGGTGAACAAGTTATTGTGAATACTACCACAATGACTTGTACATGTCGAAAATGGGAATTGACAGGACTTCCATGCAAGCATGTTGTGGCTGCTAACTATAATATGAGGAAAAACCAAATGAGGCCTGGTATACCAGAATCATGGGCTCATAGGTGCTATTGGTTGGATACATGGAAGCAGGCTTATAGCTTCAAAGTTAGTCCTGTAACATGCAACACCACCTGGCCTAAGTCTAGATGCTCAACCACTCTAACACCTCCTGTTCATCATAAGCAAGCAGGCAGACCAAGAAATAAGAGAAGGAGGGGTGTATATGAGATGGATGATTTGGTTAAAGACGGGAAGATGACAAAGAAAATGCAGCTTGGTAAGTGTAGGAAGTGTGGTAACAAAAGGCACAATGCAAGAACATGTGTTGGTCAAGGTAGCAGCAGCAGCCAAGCTCAAAGAACTAGCAGTCAACCACAAGGTCAAGGAAGCAGCAGTCAACCTCAACCTAGAAGACAACCTAAAGCAACTAGCAGCAGTCAACCTCGACCTCAAGCTAAAAGACAACCTTCAGCAACTAGCAGCAGTCAACCTCAACCTCAAGCTAGCAGTCAACCTCAAAGTCAAATGGGTACACAAACTCAAAGTCAAAATCAAGTGGGTGGTAGCACTCAAGGGAAAGTTTTACAGATATGGTTGGTGGCATGAAGGTTAGAGGCAAAAGTGAAAGAATTTTGAAGAATAAGCTTGCCAAAAAAGTCCCAGGTCCTGGATCAACCAAAGATCATGCCATGGTGTTAGAATAAAAAGAAAGTCTGTGTCTTTTGAAGTACTTGTATTTTTATATCTTTTGAACTGCAGTTTGGTGTTGTTATTTCTTATTTCAAACTACTTCTATGTGTTTAAGACTATTGCTATGTGTTTTGTTTTGTTAAGACTACATGTAAGTGTGTTATGTGTTTAATATTAAGGCTAATTGGTTTTAAAGGTCCTAAACTTGTCACTTTTTCTTAATATAGGAGTCAACGTAAAATTTTATATAACGTGACACACAGTCTATTCAAGCTTTAAAAATACCATAAGGTTGTTTTAGGCCACGTAGAGTGGTTTTAAACATTTGACTTTCCACGTTGGAGTCCAAAAAGATTGAAAATTATGATAAAACAGATAAATGAGAATTTCTATTAGAAAAACACACATACAACCATAGCTTCATTACAAACACATATTCACATATAAAAAAATCCAGCCACTTTTTCAAAGAACTCCCAACCATTTCTCTCCCTCTCTAATAGATGGCAGTACTTTTGAATACTACAAAACACACACACCCAATGCCCGATATTGATGATGGGGTGGCTGGATGGTGGCGGTGGTGTGTATCGGGTGGCCAGATCTCTTTTTAATAGAGGCATATATATACTTTTTAATACCACAAAACACACGTACACATACTGTCGGATATTGATGATGTGAGGGAGGGGATCGGATTTCTATGGTGGCGGTGGTGATGGTGATAAGGTGACCGGATCTTGATGGAGGCGGTGATGGAGCGACATGATTGTTGTGGCGGTGGTGGTGATGCGGTGGCCGGATGTTGGCGGTGGTGGTGATTGGGTGGCCGGATCTCACACACATACTTCTTGCTTTGCTTTGCTGAGAATAATCGATACTCTATTAATTATTATCAATCAAATATGAGCAGGTTATAATTCTTGTAGGAAATGGAAGAGCATGAATGTGGGCTTTTTGAAAATATATGGCTGCTGGGTTATTTCTTCTTGTTGAAATTAATGTGATACTGTGTCAATCGGTTGTTTGTGATTTGAATGTGGGTTTTGTATACAGATGCATCTTCCTTGTTTCTTGTCTGAGTTTGTTTTGTATCTGATGATTGATGGTGAATTGATGATGGTGGAAATATATAATAATAATAATACATATATATATATATATAACTATAATTAAACGGAAATATGTATGAAGATATATAATAATAATAATACATATATAATATATATATATATATATATAACTATAATTAAACGGAAATATGTATGAAGATATATAATAATAAATTAATTAATACTAAAATATCTATAAACAAAATAATAAGAGTAAACGTTGAAATCGTCCTTGTGGTTTACCCTAATAATCAGGTTTCGTCCTTAACTATTCGAAATGACACTGGCAGTCTTTTTGGAGAGGATAAGAATCACATCTGGTCCTTTATGTAAACGGACGTTTTCTCCCGTTTGTTAACTTCCGCACGAGATATCCACGTGGGGGTAATTATGTCTTTTTCCACCTTTAAAGGACCAATATTGATCATTTTTTTACTTCTATCTTCTACCTTATATATCAAAACCGAGATATCTCTCTCTCCCCCCCACACACAAAAAAACACCTAATCCTTAAATCATCATCATCAATCAAATGCCTTTGAACTCATCTCAAATTACACTAAATCATAAAACCCATAAATTAGTTTAATTGAAATAGTCACAATGGTACCAAGCATGGCGTTAAATTTGTTTCTTGGATAATGGGCTCAATTTGTTTTATAGTCTCACCGTTAACAATCTTCATATTCATGAGTTTTCAATTTTTCATTATCATGCTTTATCACACTTTAAGCAATCAAATCTAAATCACAAAATAATCATATACACTTCAAGAAATCAAGGAAACATCATATATTATCCAAGAATCAATAACAAAAAATGAAACTAACCACTTGTCGGGCCACCTGAAATCGCCGCCGCCGTTTCGAAGACCACCATCCTCACCAAGATCCGGCCATTACAACGAGAAGCAGCGGCTGGTAGTGTATAAATATCCAATACAAAGAAATGAGGCTTGACATAAATCGGAGATACAAACAGTGATCTATGTGGTGTATAGATCTCTTTTCATCTACAATTAAAAGCCGACACCACCGCTCCTTACATCGCAGCCGTCGGACCACCACAGCACCGCCACCACTTCCCACATCGTCACCTTCATCATCGAAAACCCTAAACACATCTCTTCCACTTTTTAAACAGCTCGACACCACCCTCCACCACCAAAACTACCGCCACCTGCCATTACTACCGTCGCGCCACCTCCCAAAAAGAATTAAGATATGACAGAGGAAAAGAGATAGAGATAGCCTCATGAATACATATGTGTGTTGTGTTTTGATTTTAATTTGTTGAATTTTGATTTTAATTTGGGGTTAAAATGATTTGTAAACTAATCAAAAGGATTTTATCTAGGTGGGTTAGGGTTTGTTGGTGGGGAAAGAGAAGATGATGATGATGGTGGTGGAAGTTAAAAAAATATTATTTTTAGTCATTTTTTTTTGTTATACAAAGAAGAAAAAGAAATAAAATTACATCAAGTTTGGTCCTTTATCTTTGGAAATGACTATAATACCCTCATGTGCATGGCACGTGAGAAAGAAAATGGAGAAGAGATAACGTCCGTTTGCATAAAGGACCGGATGTGATCCTTATCCTCCCCAAAAGGACTGACAGTGTCATTTCGAATAGTTAAGGACAAAACTTGATTATTAGGGTAAACCACAAGGACGATTTCGGCCGTTTACTCTAAATAGAGTAATTTATATATACTGGGGACATCATATGGCCAGCACACCCATTTTTTGGCTAACGTGTTAGTCTAGCTCGGTCAAAACACACAAAAAACTAGTCAACGTACACTTCAAATACCGGATAGTGGTTTTGGTCTCCATGTTATATGAGAATTGTCACGTTATACTCCACGTCATATGAAATTTTACGTTGGCCCCTTAAATAAGAAAAAGTGACAAGTTCAGGACCTTTTAAACCAATTAGCCCTTAATATTACCACTATGTGCTTTGTTTTGTTAACACAACTGCTTGGTAATTGTTGTTCTTTCCTTACATGTGTGTAATATTCATAACATAAAAAAAAAGATAACAAAAAAAAGAACAGAGGCAATATACCAAAAGTCATATTTCATTAATATTCATATCATTACAACCAAAAGATACAGATAACTTAAAAAACTACAAAGATAACAACAACATTTTCAGTGGCATACTAAAAAGATCACAACTACAAAAAAGATCCAACTAACTACCAAATAAAGCTTCAATCTTGAAACTTGATTTTCACTTGCTTTTAACTTGGCATCCACCACATTCTTCGAACGCAATAAACCAGGGATGATAGCCACCGATCGAGGGCACATTGCAGGATCAACCCATCCTATGAATCTACAAGTTGACCCCTTGTACCAAAGAAATTAATTCGAAAATTAAAGGAAATAATTGAAAATTAAACCAAACAATTCAAAATTAATTGGTACCTGTTGTGGACAGCAGTAGAATCGACGTCCAGGATTAATGTCAGTCCATGAAGTACGAACTATTGCCTTCCTTCCACACCAACAAATCACCATGGTTGTTGGTTTTTGATTTAGGGGAAAAAACCCTAATTTTTTGGGGGGAAACTAAAAAAACGGGGGGAAAGAAAGTTTTGGGGGAAATGTGTTGTTTGGTAACCAAAATATTATAATTAAGACAACGTGCGAAAATACGTTTTTACCCCTCACGTGCAAGTCACATGGGGGGGGGGGGGTTTAACGGCTGATAAACGGCGTTAGCCTCCAGTATGGTCCGAGTGGAGTTTTGTATACATTGGGTATGATCAGCGTAATTTCGAAAGGAAAGATATGAAACCAGTAATATGGCGCAAACGTTAGGTACCATTTCAGTAGTTAACTCTTATTTTTATTAGTGTCATATGAGGTTTGTAAACTTTTTTTAGTAAACCATTGCTTACATTATGGATGAAGAGAAACGTTAAATTTTACAAACAAATACTTACTAACATTTTAACAATATTTACAAATTGATATGCACTTAAAACAAAAGCAACATGAAGAAACAAAAAAGACACATACTATAATTAGGTTAATTGACAAGATGGGGAACATTATTGTTTTTATTTAGTTAAAAGTATGTAATTTAATTTACTATAATTAGATTATAGACCCGTGTCCAATACTGGACACGAGTTTATGACATGAGTTACAAATATAAGTTGGGACGTTCATGTCAATGTATTCTGTTACATGCAAACATTACGATAATGTATTTTTTATTTAATAGTGAAATAATTTAGGTGTATCTCTTGATATTCCATTTTTTTAATCATATAATTGATTGTGACTTCATTAAATGATGAACTATTTTTTGGGTTACCTTCTGTTACATCTGCTATATGCTAATTAATTTTTGTTTTTTGGGTTTCTGTTTCTCATTAAGATTTCTTGAATTGTTGTTCATATTGTTAATGAGTTTGTGTAAGTGTGGATGTTGAATTTTAAGTTTGACAAATTAAAAAAAAAAGATATGAATCGTAATATAGAAGAAAATTGTTTGGTGGTAGCTTTTTTAAGGAATTGATAAATGTAACCTTATAGTATTACAACGATAGACAATCTAAAGTTTTTTTTATATCACAATATACATCGAATGTATAATCAATTAAAGATTGTTAATCAAAATATAATTATAACTTTGTCTCTTAAGATAATAATAGAATTATTATATTTTAATATTAATTAAATCATAGTTGTAGATATGTTACTGATCGTATACACACATTCACATGAAATTATATACTGTAATTTGCTTTAAAAATAGATAATCAGCTGCATGAAAGATCTACTCATATGGACATGTATTTATGTTTTTTTTAATTATTTTAATATCTATATTATTGTAATTTGTTAAAATGTTTTTATTTGATATAAAATAAAATTAAAAATTAGAAAGAAAAAAAAGGAAAAGGAAAATGTAGCATTATCCTAATCAACTAACACTGGTTGTTTATAACATTTTAAAGATAAGATAAATTATCAAATATATAAATTTAAATGTAAAAAATGTAAGAAAAACAAATTTAAAAGAATATTCTTCTAGAACATTGAAATAATATGTTGTATTTCATCTTTTGAAATACTTTTTTATAGACAATATTTTATGTGTTGAAATTTTTTAATTATTTAAATGATGGAAAATTAAAAAAAGTCTTCTCAAGTTGATGACTAAAAAGTGTAAATTATTGATGAAAAACAAAAAAGTGTAAATTAGTGAGACTTTTTTTACGAATATTAATATAATAATATATTTGGACGAGCATGGTACCCGCGCAATGCGGCGGTGGTAACGGAAACGACGGTTTAGTGGTGTTGGTGACGGGTGGTGATGACATCGACAATTGGTGTCGAGTGGTGTAAGTTGATGTAAAGATAATAGTGAAAATATTTTATAAGATAAGGACTTAGAATGTAAATTAGCAAGATAAAGATTTAGAGTGTAAATTAATTCATTAAGGGCAAATTTGGTAATCTCTAATAACCATTTCCATAGGGGGTTTATTAAGGGCAATTTCGTACTTTCGTATGTAACTATTGTGTAACACTTTCTATTTTTAGGGGGGTGGATAATCTTTATAAAGAGTATAGATAATGATTATTAGAAAATTTAATTTATAATTAAACTAAATGATGACATAAGCAAGAGCCAATTTGATGAAATTGAGGAGTTGATAAATGTAACCTTATAGTATTACAACTGTAGACAATATAAAGTTTTCTTATTAGAATATACATCGAATGTATAATCAATTAAAGATTGTTAATCAAAATATAATTATAACGTTGTCTCTTAAGATAATAATAGAATTATTATATTTTAATATTAATTAAATCATAGTTGTAGATATGTTACTGATCGTATACACACATTCACATGAAATTATATACTGTAATTTGCTTTAAAAATAGATAATCAGCTGCATGAAAGATCTACTCATATGGGCTTGTATTCATGTTTTTTCTAATTTTTTTAATATCTCTATTATTGTAATTAGTTAAATATTTTTATTTGATATAAAATAAAATTAACAATTACAAAGAAAAAAAAAAGAAAAGGAAAATGTAGTATTATCCTAATTAACTAACACTGGTTGTTTATAACATTTTAAAGATAAGATAAATTATCAAATATATAAATTTAAATGTAAAAAATGTAAGAAAAACAAATTTAAAAGAATATTCTTCTAGAACATTGAACACATATATTGTATTTCATCTTTTGAAATACTTTTTTATAGACAATATTTTATGTGTTGATTTTTGTAATTAATTAAATGATGGAAAATTAAAAAAAGTTTCTAAGTTGATGACTAAAAAGTGTAAATTATTGATGAAAAACTAAAAAGTGTAAATTATTGATGAAACAAAAAAATATAAATTAGTGAGACTTTTTCTACGAATATTAATATAATAATATATTTGGATAATGATTATTAGAAAATTTAATTTATAATTAAACTAAATGATGACATAAGCGAAAGTCAATTTGATGAAATTGAGCGATGTGATTGGTTAATAAGTCATTAGTTCAACTGTTTTATAATATATATTAAGATATTAAGATAAGATGTAACTTATCTCTACTTTAATTAGGATAAATTTCATTTCTCTTTGGCATATTTTTCTAGTCATCGATAAAATGTTTAACTAATGATTGATTATGATGTTGTATTGTATAATTGTTGAGCATATCCATATATGAGTTGCTTATTTTTCGAATGGCTTATTACATTTAGCCTAGTGGACTTGAATAGGATTGTTATGTCATGTCACGACGCCCAGCATCAATAGGGCCTTAGGCTAATGGGAGCAAGGCGCTCTTTTTCCACTTTTCACCTTCGGAAAGCCCCGGGAAGCCCAGGAAAGCCCGGAACATTGCCCCAAGGGGCTTTCTTGGTCAAAAAATAGTTGGGGCGTGAGAAATCCGACGGCATGCTATGGCGTGCTATGTGAAGAAATTGTGGGTCCAAAAGGAATCTTTTACCCTTTCATAAGGAAAGCCCCGGAAAGCCTTACTCCACCAATTAATTTAAGGAAAGCCCCTTGATGACTGGACTGTCATGTGTCGCGAGATGCCCCTAGGAGGGAAGCCTTGCTCCGGATAGTCTTAATGGCGAATGATATCCTTGACAATATAATGATAAATTAATGATTTAAAGATAGATGTGGTGTAATGATATGTGTTGATATGTTACGATATGTAATGATATATGACGAACTGTGACTAAGTCGGGTATGTTAAGCTAAATTCATGCTAGTCTGTTGGGTTAGTGTGCTGAGTCGATCACTTGGAGTAAGCCATAAGATTTGACTTAGTCGGATGTTGTAAACTCTTTTTATATATATGGGGAAGTGAATATGGGGTTGTCCCCCATATAAGCTTAGATGGGGAACTCCTCACATATCTAATATTTTAATCCGTTAAATTCATGGGGCCCATGTCATTTATTTATTATACAACAAGTATTAGAATATTTAGTATGTGAGGGGTTCCTCATCTAAGCTTAGATGAAAGACAAATCCATAATCACTTTAACTTTTTAGTAAATTTTGTTTAATAAATAAATGTTTGAGCCCCATGATTTTTATGAATTAAAAAAAATAATATGTGAGTGCTCCACTCCTAAGCTTAACTACAAAACCGCCTTATATTACCATCCCCGTATATTAGTATATAGACATAAAGATATAGAGGTGTATATAAGAGTAAATGTCTCTTTAACTTACATAATATTTTTGAAGGAAATAAAATTTGTTAAAAGAAATTAAATTTTAAAAAAACTAAAATCTGGATGAATTGAAATATTGCGGAATCAGAATTTTGAAGGAATTATATTATTTGAATAATAAACATTAATTCGAAGCAAAGATTAATTAACTATTTCTATAAATAGTTTTTAATTCGATTTTCTATTTAGGCGATGAAAAAAATGATTTAACTCAGCAAGAAGATTCTATATATTTTTTGTAATGTAACTCATATAATTATAGCCACACATTCCAGTTATTATTAAGAATAAATTTGTTAATTTTGTGATAAAAAAGTTCAACTGGAATGATGAATAGAAAAACTTGTTTACGTGGCACGTTATTATTCATCCACGGTGCATTTCAAACTATTATTTGAATTTTGTCATATCACATTTCATTCGGATTTTCAATTACGGGTTAGTTACTAATTTTTTTCCACATTTTTTTCCTTTAGGGTTTCCAACCAATTATGCAACTTTTTCGTGTCCACGGTACACACCAAATCACTATTTGAATTTTGTCATATTGCATCTCGTTCTGATTTTCAACTACGGGTTAGTTATTGGTTTTTTACACATTTTTTTTCTTTGAGGTTTTCAACTAATATATCGCAACTTCTTTGTGTCCATCACAATAATTAAAAATTAACAACGCGTAAAATGAAGCAAATGTGGTTTTGTCCTTAAATAAAATATAATGTTGGAAAGAAATCTATCAATGACATAAGATTTTTAATTAGGCGATTGAAAATTCAACAAAATACATTAAAATAAAGCAACTATTTTAACACGACTATTGAAGCCCCGCAACGCGGAGTCAAACTTTACTAGTATATATATAATGCTTATTTAATTATTGCTAGAAGATAATTTTATCGATATGAATTACTAGTGATAAACTTATATGCTTTTACCTTTCACATTGATTTTAATCGTGATTAATTGTTAAAATAAAAAATTTAGAAGGTAAGAATAGAACCATCTAACTAAATGTACCTGGAAGCAAATTATCCCCAAATTATTAACCTGGTTTGCTACAAGCCTGCAAGTCTACAACAACGATAAAGCCCAAACTCACTTAAATTTAAAAGCCTAGGCCCAATCTTCCTCCAATTTCTAGGGACCTCCCGACTTGTACAATCCGTTCAAAGGAAAATTCAAAAATGGAATGCCTGTGAGGTATACAATCTAAAAACACGTTCATGGAGCGAGCCAAAACTCATCATTCGAGATTCTGCTCACTTTAAAGATTCTGTAGGTACTTTTCTTAAAGAATATTTGCATTGGATGGATTTTTTAAAGATGGTGGCGCTCAATGTTGACAAGATGGTAATTTCGTACATACATCAACCCCATACACCGTCGAGGTATTGGGACTCAAAACCCGCAGGAGGCGTCAGTTAACTGTTTCTTTCTTCTATCAACCTGATTCAGCTATTCACAAAAAAAGTTATTTGGGCACGTGTCGTGGATGCTTATGGATGATCACGAACACTGCTCTCAATACTTTTAATTTCGATGTTTGGGTAATGAATGAACAAGGCGTTGATAAAGCATGGTTAAAAGCATGTTCTTTGGCAATAGGTTTGGAGCCTCAAGATTGTCTCGATTCATCTCAAGTTATTGAAATTACTAAGGAGGGACGAATTATAATAATTGTAAGCATGAATTTCTGGCTTTCTGCTATAGACATATAATGATCTACAATACATCAAAGCACTCGTATAAACTGCCAAAGAGTTTATTAGAAGTTGGACAGTTTTCAGATTTTAATAGGGGCGTGAAATACAAGGAGAGTCTCATATCGTCTATGGAAATTGTTAGAAAGTGGGATCAGAATCAGTTTCATCACTTCCCGAGTTCAAGCTAAAAGCCCGTAACAAGAATCGGCCCAGTAAGGGCCCAAGTCCAAGAAAGAAGAGTCGGTCAAGAATTAGGTTTTCCTTACCATATTTATGTATAAATAGAGGCTCAAAGCTTATGTAAAATTATCATAAAACAATATCAATAAAATCAGTTTCTCGTTTACAACTCTTAACAGAAATTTGCCGTGTTTGATATCTCTTCTAGCTAGTTTTAAGCTAAAACCCTGCTGTATGACCTTATTAGGTAAGGCTTATATGAAGTATGCAATTAACATTATAAAACATTTTTCAAGATTTTAAGATTCGAACTTTTAGATACTCTTTAGGTAAAGACTTTTAAGGTTCTAACTTCATTAAAGTTAGATAACAATGCACTTTATAGTCCCATCTGTGTCAATTATCACACCATATATAGTATTGGTTTAAAAAACTTAGTCTTGAATCCATGTCAATTCTTGTAGTTTAAGAAACAAGTGTCTTGCACTATGTTGATTCAAGACACTAAGTTATCATAAGTCTGACCAAAGGCAATCCGTAAGCACATTCTAATTAGTTAGCTTGTCAATTTTAGTACAAAGACGTACTCTCGAGCTGCACTTTCTCGGCCTTTTGAATTTTTTTAATTTACGGTCTTTCTACCTTTCTTGCATTAGTACACGCATATAAAGTTCCCCATAGCTTGATACTTCCTTCCTTCGACGCTTTTCGTAAAGCTCACCATCAAACATCATCTTCCAGTAATCTTTTCCAATGAGTTCACTGACAGCATATTCTGTCTCGAACCCATGGTTCTTGATTAACCATTGTTCCATTCGATGAACTGCACTAGATGCAACACTGGTCCTGGTGAATAATACATCCAACATATATGACATGTTAGCGTACACTTTGTCGCCCCACCTATGATGTCGCACAAAAACTATGGATTATATTGGTGCTTGTATAGTTTGTGTGGACAAAACCAAATGGGGTACACCTATTCAGCAACTTATTTGTTGAGCCCCATAAAGATTGCAATTACAGAATATATGGTTCTGATAGTATCTGACCCGAGTTCTTTACCATATCATTAGCAACTCACCCCAGTCAGCGATAATAACTCATAATAGTATCGGTGCAAAGACCGTACTTGTGAGAGATTCCTTTGATTCCACTTCCGTTTATGAGCCTACCGACGGTTAGATCTTGAACTCAGGGACAACAGCAAGAGCAAGATTCATTGGCACCATGATCCATGTAATCTGACCCATGTTCACTAACGGCTCACGGTTTGCAATCATTCTTTCTTGGTCTATTTCAAGAATGTTACAAAAGACTGAAATGTCCACCTCAAAACACCTAGCTTGCTTATTGCCTTATTGTCAACAATCAACATTGCCCAATACGCATACCTACTGTAACCCATGGTTTCTGAGCTGTGCAAATATGACCATCCTTCTTTGAGTTTCTATGTTTCAACTTTTTCCTTTTGCCAACCCGTCTATCCTGCCAACTCAATCTGTTAACTTTAATTACCATGAATGCAACATTAATATGTGATTTTGTGCCTTAAATTATAGAGAGATCCTACAATAGTTGAGGAGAACTTTATGTGCCTCCTAGTCTCCTACTCATCTGGTAAGTTTTGTTTCATCACTACTTGCATAGGTATTAATGCGTGAGGTATAAGCTAATGCTACCTCATATGTTAAGAGTCTTTGGAACTGGCTCATGTGGGCGATGGCTCAGTAGGATTCATTCCGTCAAACAAAGTAGTAAGCTTCATCTGTTATTTCGGAGTCAAAAATAGATCAACTTTGCTATATAGGGATGCCTTGTCACTAGCACCTGAAAATCAGCAGTCATTTATACATCCATATGGCAAACAAACATGGGCTTATGTTTTTGAGACAGTTACACTTGAGAATGTTACAAAAGACTGAAATGTCCACCTCAAAACACCTAGCTTGCTTATTGCCTTATTGTCAACAATCAACATTGCCCAATACGCATACCTACTGTAACCCATGGTTTCTGAGCTGTGCAAATATGACCATCCTTCTTTGAGTTTCTATGTTTCAACTTTTTCCTTTTGCCAACCCGTCTATCCTGCCAACTCAATCTGTTAACTTTAATTACCATGAATGCAACATTAATATGTGATTTTGTGCCTTAAATTATAGAGAGATCCTACAATAGTTGAGGAGAACTTTATGTGCCTCCTAGTCTCCTACTCATCTGGTAAGTTTTGTTTCATCACTACTTGCATAGGTATTAATGCGTGAGGTATAAGCTAATGCTACCTCATATGTTAAGAGTCTTTGGAACTGGCTCATGTGGGCGATGGCTCAGTAGGATTCATTCCGTCAAACAAAGTAGTAAGCTTCATCTGTTATTTCGGAGTCAAAAATAGATCAACTTTGCTATATAGGGATGCCTTGTCACTAGCACCTGAAAATCAGCAGTCATTTATACATCCATATGGCAAACAAACATGGGCTTATGTTTTTGAGACAGTTACACTTGAGAATGTTACAAAAGACTGAAATGTCCACCTCAAAACACCTAGCTTGCTTATTGCCTTATTGTCAACAATCAACATTGCCCAATACGCATACCTACTGTAACCCATGGTTTCTGAGCTGTGCAAATATGACCATCCTTCTTTGAGTTTCTATGTTTCAACTTTTTCCTTTTGCCAACCCGTCTATCCTGCCAACTCAATCTGTTAACTTTAATTACCATGAATGCAACATTAATATGTGATTTTGTGCCTTAAATTATAGAGAGATCCTACAATAGTTGAGGAGAACTTTATGTGCCTCCTAGTCTCCTACTCATCTGGTAAGTTTTGTTTCATCACTACTTGCATAGGTATTAATGCGTGAGGTATAAGCTAATGCTACCTCATATGTTAAGAGTCTTTGGAACTGGCTCATGTGGGCGATGGCTCAGTAGGATTCATTCCGTCAAACAAAGTAGTAAGCTTCATCTGTTATTTCGGAGTCAAAAATAGATCAACTTTGCTATATAGGGATGCCTTGTCACTAGCACCTGAAAATCAGCAGTCATTTATACATCCATATGGCAAACAAACATGGGCTTATGTTTTTGAGACAGTTACACTTGAGAATGTTACAAACTATTTTATGAAAGCAAGTGAAAATAGGACTGCATAAGTTGGACCTAATTCGTGAATATGACAATGCTCATAATTTTCTTAACGACTTGCTATTAATCTGTTTCCTACTTAGGACAAGGCTATATAAAAGTTTGGAAGTATTATGGGCATATGAAAGATCTCATCAAGATTTTCAATAGTGTGAAAATAGATTGTGTTATGACTGAACTTGAAAAGTCCCTCATTAGTATTCCTGCAAGATAGGCTTGAAACATAAAGAAACAAGGAAATTAGTAGAAAATCACACAACTGAGTGTGAGACCATTTTCCATATTTGACTCTTTTAACTAATTAGAGATAAAACATTACCTGATCGCCCATTAGGGTCAAAATGGCCACCTTTGGTGAGGGATTGGACAACAATGCGTCTAACTACCCACTGAATAACGAAAACCCTTGAGCTCTATTAATCCAAAAACAAATTCTGAAGGAGTTAAAAGAACCATAAAGCCTTTGCCTAGAGATGTAGATGAGACCAGTCAGTTCCTGAGGGTTGGTTGAACTATTCATGAAAAGCTAGGTGAGTTATTACCTGGCTCGTATCGACAAGAACCCGTCAATCCTGTACGAACGACTATATATAAGCTAAGAGCCTAAGATTATTTAAGAATAAGTCTAAATTTTTTGAAGCGTTTGTTATATGAGCCTATCAACCAAAAAGACTTAAGTTTACACAAGGCATGTACAGCACATTGAGACAGAGCCTACAAAATCAGAGCCACAGCTCCAGGGCATAATGTCATATGAGCCCAGAAGAACCAAGCCCAAGTGAATAGAGCCAGGACTCCAACCTTATCAAGGCAGCCTAAGCCTAAGCTTTTCAGGCTTGGAACCTCACAAGTTGAGCTCAAGCCTTAATACTTGTTAAGAAGCTTTTGGATATGCTTTGCAAATTGCAGATTATGCTAATAAATCACAAAATCAGTCACATATCTTGAGATACCATTTGTTTTGCATTTCTTGAAGTTTCAAAAAACAACTAATGGGACAGCACAAGATTCATGTATATATGAAAGAATATTTTTTTAAGAACATGTCCATAGTGCTCTTTGTATGTATAAGTTTTATACATGTTATATAGTTCTTTTAAGAGTACTTTCAGCATATTCATTTTGTAGTCTACCTTGTCTAACATACCTATCCACTAGGATAGAGTTGGGTTTATCCTCTGATTTTCGGTTAGTTTTTCTCTTCTGTCATGTGCGAGTAGAGTTGCATAATGGAGAGGTTGGGTTGCAGATCAAACGAGTAATTTTGTAGTAGAGCTCGAGTGGGACCCAAGTCACCTTTTGCCCATATTTTTTTTCAGTACTCCATATATGTAGTTAGTAAATAAATACTACTTAGAATACACAGCATTGTTGGCAAATTATAATGCAGATGAATTGTAGCCAAATATGCATATTTCAGAATTTCTAATAGATGATAAATATACATGGAATATATTTAATATATATTGTAATTAGTATTAGAGATATGATGTAATTAATGTAATGTATATCTATACATAAAAATAGGATCTGTATGTTGGAGTATGATCATTTTATTATAAATCGCATGTCCGGAAATAGTTTAAGCCTACGGGGTCACACAAAAAGACACGGTAACTCGATAATATTAATTGATATATTAAAGTAATATATTAATTAGTTTGATCACGAAAAACTAACGGTCGTCTGTTAAATGTTAATAGTTAACGGTACTTAACTGACGGACTTAACGGAAAAGTAAAACCTCTAGATTGTTCCTAGAGGGGGGGCCGGCCATTTAAGAGGGAATTGGAAGAGTTTTCCTAACTCCTAAACTTGGTCCCAAAGGCTTCTAAATCCTATATAATGAGATGAAACTTATGGTTTAAAGATAACACATTTTCACATAATTATAAGGATACAAAAGGTCTCAACTTTTCTTCCTCCCTCCTTCTTGGCTTCGGCCGATTCTACCAAGAACAAAGTGTTTGGGTTTTGGTTAGTTCGAATAAAAGGAGAGAAAGCAAATCGTTACATGTTCGTGATTAGGTACTAGCATACATTATTCGGGGTGTCTAGTGTGCGATCGTAGAGGGGTTTTGCTTTAAACCCTACTTGATAATAATCTTATTATTATTATTTTATTGGAGCTTTGCAAAAGGTACACAACTCAATTCTATTCTTTGTTGATTAATATGATTGCATATATGTTTGATCTTTCTTCCGTTGCGCTTACTCGTGATTATATGTTTATATATATGAGATATTCTAACAGTGGTATCAGAGACACATATGTGATCTATTAATTACAAAGATCAAAACTTGAAGGGGGGTTTAAGGGTTGGTTGATTTTAATTAATCGTTAAATAATTAAAGGTTGTTGTTGTTTTCTTATTTTTCATTAATTAAAATCGGTTTTTTAATTAAAATAAGATAAGAGTTTTTTTTTGTTTAATTAAAATTTTAACCTTATTCAATGGAGATTGAAACCCTCAAGCAAGTTTTGTATTGTGAATTGACATGTTTTATGTGATGAATTGCATGATTATGTGTATCCTAGATTATTTAAAGTTGTTAAATAATAGTAAAATCACAAGAAATTCATGCAAAATTAATTGTGATTTTACTGAATATATAGTGTTATATTGTGCAAAGAATAATGATCCAATAATTAGGGTTAATTATTAGATAATTATGTGACAATGTGAATTTTTCGTGTAAATTTTCTGGTTTGCGACAGTTTACTAAAAAATTCATATCTTTTAATCGGTAATGAGTTGGAAGTCGAAATTTAAACTGTAGATTGTCGACTCATAGGGCTACAACTTTGTAGTTCTGGTCGAAAGCTGAATCGGACCCGAAACAGGCTTAAACTGGTCGTGAAGCTACTGGAAAATTCCAGACAGCAAGTTTATGTGTTTATGTGATTAATTGTTTATTAATTAAATTGTTTAAACATATGCATGAACCATAGTGACCATGTTTAGGTGGCCTACCTCAACTTGTTACTTGATTAAGAAGTTCGGAATTAGCATGTTTATTAATTTTTGTATTATTTATAAGTTGTATAAAGGTGATGCAAAAATTGGTTTTGGAAATAAACTTGACTAAGAACTATCGAAATAGAGATTTCATTAATAAAATTGGAGTCTTGCAACCTTGAGATACACCGGCTCACCCATTTGAACAAACTCTAAGAGAGGTATAAGCCGGAGTGCGCTAGCCTTCTAAAAGGGCGGGTTTTTAAATCGCGTTTATCGCATACCTTTGCCCTTGCGCTTCTTTGTGCGTTCAAATGGAGCTACCGAGCTCTCTTGTGTTGTAAGACTATACAAATGATTTTATTAAATATTATGTTTCGAAGATTATGCATGAGTCTTCAAACATAAACTTTTGATTCACATCAAATGCATTACCCATTTAAAGTTAAGTCAATGCCACCCACTTTGCTAAGAACACTTGCCAGTGCTTTTTGCTCTACGTGAGACGTAGGTGAATTGTATCTCTTCAAGGTAGATTACCACTCGTTGTGAGACAGCGGTGGACTATCTACATGTTCTTAATTGGGCGACTTAAAACGAGTTAAGAGGTGAGACCTTAACTCGTGGCATAAGATGGGACAAAACATGTTTACAAAACACTTAATACCCCTTTACAGTGTTGTTGTAAGTCCCATAAATCTAGGAGTTGCATGAATGCAATTATCGATTTTCGATTACCTTTTGAATATCGTCATTTCTAGCAGATCAACTGATGAAATGATTATATGTCAAGTTGGATCCTAGCCTTAGTGAAAGTAATTTGTTAGATGAATTTAACAAGGGTAAAATTACATTTCTTAAGGGTAATTATCGGAATACTGATAATTGAACTTTTGTCTGTTTTGTAGATGGCAACAAACAATACCACTCAAAACATACACCAATCGGCATTTAGGTCGATGTTGGAAAGGGAAAAGCTTTCTGGGCCAAATTTCAATGATTGGTATCGTCAGCTCAGGATCGTTTTGAGAGCTGAAAGGAAATACCAAGTCCTTGAAGAGCCAAGACCCGTTGCTCCTGATGCTAATGCTTCTAATGAAGCACTAGCGGAATATGCGGCTGCATATGATAGACATAATGAGGTCGCTTGTCTGATGTTGGGAAGCATGAATGCTGACCTACAAAAGCAATTTGAGCATTCATTTCCATGTGATATGCTTACTGAACTCAAGTCTATGTTCGAGAAGCAAGCTGGAGTGGAGTTGTTCGATCTTATCGATGTACTTCATGACTTGCGACATGAACAAGGAACACCGGTGAGTGCTCATATCCTTAAAATGAAAGGATATTTTGAGCAGTTGGATAGGTTGGATTATGCTTATGCAAAGCCAGTACAAATTGGTATGATTCTCAAGTCCTTATCTAAGGATTTTGAAGAGTTTGCACGCAATTATACTATGCATAGCATGAATAAAACCGTTACGGAACTTCTTGCCATGGCTAATGAGTATGAAAAGAAGATTCCGAAGAAAACTGCTACTCCCCAAGTTCTCATGATCAAAGGGGGAAAGGTCCAAAAAGGCAAACAACCGAAGGGAAAGGGCAAGGCTGAAGGTAAAGGAAAGCAAGTTGTTGCTGCTCCTAAACCTAAGAAGACCCCTCCAGCGAAGAAGGAACATCCCGCTAAGAACCTACCTTGTTACCATTGTAATGAAGTGGGTCATTGGAAGCGGAATTGTCCAAAGTATCTCGCTGAGTTGAAGAAGAAGCAGCCCGGTTCGTCCGGGACTTCAGGTATATTCTTCACCATTGAATTGTATTCATTTTCTAAGCGGAATTCATGGGTTTACGACACTGGGTGTGGTACTCATATCTGTAATTCATTACAGGGGCTTAGAAGGGGAAAGAAGCTGAAGCCGGGATCTTTACAACTGTTCGTGGGAAATGGCCTACCTGCAGCTGTAGAAGAGATCGGCGATTATCATTTGGTTTTACCTAGTGGTTTAATAATTGTTTTGAACAATTGTCATTATGCACCTTCTATTACTAGAGGTGTTATTTCAGTTTCTTTATTGAAAAACAACGGATTCGTAAATGTCTTTAATGATATTGGTATTTCAGTTTCACGAAATAATGTTCATTATTTTGATGCTATTGATTGTGATGGTATTTATGAAATTGATATGCGTGGTTGTGATTCAAAGGATAATTCAATGTATAATGTTAGCAAACGAGTCAAGCCAAATCCGGACTCGACTTATCTTTGGCATTGTCGACTAGCTCATGTTGGCAAGAAACGCATTGAAAGACTTCAAAGGGATGGTGTCTTACAAACAAATGATGAATCATTTGAAAAATGCGTATCTTGTTTTTCTGGCAAAATGACAAGGAAACCTTTTCAAAATAAACCAGAAAGGGCTAAAGAGCTACTTGGACTAATACATTCGGATGTATGTGGCCCATTTAGACATGTGTCAAGGAGAGGTGCTAGCTATTTCGTCACTTTTACTGATGATTTCAGTCGTTAT
Source organism: Erigeron breviscapus (assembly GCA_034093135.1). NCBI lineage: Eukaryota > Viridiplantae > Streptophyta > Magnoliopsida > Asterales > Asteraceae > Erigeron > Erigeron breviscapus. The sequence goes on along the minus strand of CM067172.1, from coordinate 59,706,737 downwards.
GGTTATGTTTACTTGATTAAGCATAAACATGAAGTCTTTGAAAGATTCAAAGAATTTAAAAGTGAAGTGGAGAATCAACTCAGTAAAACCATCAAGGTCCTTCGTTCGGATCGAGGTGGTGAATACTTAAGTAAGGAGTTTCAAGACTATCTGAAAGCTTGTGGAATAGTTCAACAGCTTACTCCTCCGTATACTCCTCAACATAATGGTGTTTCGGAGAGGAGGAATCGAACATTATTGGAAATGGTTCGATCGATGATGAGTCATACAACTCTTCCTTTTTCGTTTTGGGATTATGCCCTCGAGACTGCTGTTCGCATTCTCAATATGGTTCCAACCAAGAAGGTTGACAAGACACCGCATGAATTGTGGCATGGGAGTGTTCCCATATTGTCTTACTTAAAGGTCTGGGGATGTGAGGCACTCGTAAAACGAGATACGCCTGACAAACTTGAATCCAGATCTGTTAAGTGCATCTTTGTAGGATACCCAAAGGAAACGATGGGTTACTACTTCTACTTTCCTACGGAAAACACTGTCAGTGTCAAACGATATGCTGAGTTTTTTGAAGAAAAACTCATATCTCAAGAAGACAGTGGGAGGATTGTTGAACTTGATGAGTATCAAGAAGATGTGTCAACTTCTAAAGACACTAGCAATCTTCAACTTGGGGGGGAAAATGTTCAAAGAGATGAATCTCAAGATGAACTACAAGTTGAAGATGAAGCGATTCCACTTCGTAGGTCCTCAAGGACAATACGTGCTCGTGATAGATTAAATCTTATGATTGAGTCTGAAGAACACGTAGTAGGAGATTTGAATGAACCTCCTAATTTCAATGCTGCATTATCAGATCCGGAATCTGACAAATGGCTTGAAGCTGCGAAAGTAGAAATAAATTCCATGAAAGACAATCAAGTCTGGAGCTTGGTTGATCTTCCACCAAATGGTAGAACCGTTGGGTGTAAGTGGATCTTCAAGAAGAAGACCGACATGGATGGAAATGTACACACCTATAAAGCTCGTCTTGTGGCGAAAGGTTATACTCAACTCTTTGGAGTTGATTATGAGGAAACCTTTTCTCCGGTTGCGGACATTAGAGCTATTAGGATCATCTTAGCCATAGCAGCGTACTATGACTTTGAGATATGGCAAATGGATGTCAAAACCGCTTTCTTGAATGGTCTTATTGACAAGGAAGTTTATATGGTACAACCAGAAGGTTTTGTCGATCCTAAATATCCCAACAAAGTATGCAAACTTCAAAGGTCCATTTATGGACTAAAGCAAGCATCAAGAAGTTGGAATAAAAGGTTTGATGAAGAGATCAAAAAGTTTGATTTCGTTCAGAATCCTGATGAGCCATGTGTATATCGCAAAGCTAGTGGGAGTAATGTTACTTTTCTTGTCTTGTATGTCGACGACATATTGATAATAGGAAATCACATTCCAATGTTGAAAGACGTTAAATCTTATCTTGGAAAGTGTTTCGCTATGAAAGACTTGGGTGAAGCAGCATTCATACTTGGAATCAAAATCTATAGAGATAGAAGTAGACGGTTGATCGGATTAAGTCAAAGTGCGTATATAGATAAGATCTTGAAAAGATTCAAGATGGAAAATTCTAAGCGCGGGAACTTGCCTATGCAAGAAGGACTTAGTTTATCCAACAAGAATGGTGCTTCTACACCTGAAGAGGTGGAGCGTATGAAGAGAATCCCTTATGCTTCTGCGGTGGGATCTATCATGTATGCGGTAAGATGCACTAGACCTGATGTTGCGTTCGCGCAAAATATAGTAAGCCGATATCAGCAAAATCCCGGAGAGGATCATTGGACTGCTGTGAAAAACATTCTTAAGTACATGCGTGCTACTAAAGAATTGTTTTTGGTGTATGGAGGAAATCCGGATCAAGAACTTAAAGTCACTGGATACTGTGATGCTGGATTTCAGACTGATAAGGATGATACCAAGTCTCAGTCAGGGTATGTCTTCATTTTGAATGGAGGAGCAGTAGATTGGAAGAGCAGGAAGCAATCTACCGTTGCTATGTCTGCTACAGAGTCTGAGTATATAGCTGCTGCGGATGCAGCAATGGAAGCTGTCTGGATCAGAAAGTTTATTTCTGGACTTGATGTGATGCCATCAAATAACACACCTATGGATCTGTACTGTGACAATTCTGGAGCAATTGTCATTGCCAATGAACCTGGGGTTCAAAAAGGTGCCAGACATTACCAAAGGAGATATCACTATGTTCGAGAGCAAATCGAATCACGTGAAATCAATTTACTCAAAGTTCACACAGATAATAACTTGGCGGATCCTTTTACAAAGGCATTGTCGAAGGGAAAGCTCAATAAGCATGCAGAAGGCTTAGGTCTTAAATATTGCTAAGTTATATCATGTAAATCTGTGATTAGTATTTGGATAAAGGGATGTTAAACAATTGTTATTTTTAATAAATGAATTTTTATACGCGGTATAAGTGGTTTCATTTCTATAATAATTGTGTCCTATATTTGCATGTTTAATCCATGAATATTAGTTGAATATTCTAAATGTCTATTGTCGATTAATTATATGGGAATATAATTAAAGTAAGACAATTGTGAGAGATTGGTGAAAATATTTAAGGGAATATTTTGAAGATGGTGGATCGTACCAAACTCACATGATATTCAAAAGGTGAATATTGGACTTACCCCACAGAACGAATTATCATTTTATGGATCGGCGTCATTAAATGAAATTCGTGAAATGGTTACTTTATTTATCCTTTGACTTGAGATACAAGTGAGTTATGCTTGTGTGGATTGCATCTCTTGATTGTAGTTCTAACTGTCCTGAACAAGGCAGTAATAAAGGGCTATTTTCAGAAATGTTAAGAAACGACATGGCCAGACACTTGTAGTCAATACAGGATTTGTTCCTTCAATTTGCAACTGAAGTATGATACCATTTGGCGCCCTCATTAATTAATTGAAGATGTTGTGTGGCCACACCCAAATGAACTCAAGAAGTTGTCTTGACTAATTTGGTAATCTTAAATTAATTGTAGAAATGAGAAACATAATCGTTAAGTTATGAAATGACATTGATCCATATTCATAATTAACAAGGGTATCTGAACAAAGGGATATTAAAGATTAAATCATTTCAACTTGGCAATTTAAGAATCTATTCTTAAATATTTCCGGGAGCATTGGAGTGTTGCTAGACGCCAACCAATGTTATTGCCTTTATAATAACATGCTCAAGTGGGAGCTGTTGGAGTATGATCATTTTATTATAAATCGCATGTCCGGAAATAGTTTAAGCCTACGGGGTCACACAAAAAGACACGGTAACTCGATAATATTAATTGATATATTAAAGTAATATATTAATTAGTTTGATCACGAAAAACTAACGGTCGTCTGTTAAATGTTAATAGTTAACGGTACTTAACTGACGGACTTAACGGAAAAGTAAAACCTCTAGATTGTTCCTAGAGGGGGGGCCGGCCATTTAAGAGGGAATTGGAAGAGTTTTCCTAACTCCTAAACTTGGTCCCAAAGGCTTCTAAATCCTATATAATGAGATGAAACTTATGGTTTAAAGATAACACATTTTCACATAATTATAAGGATACAAAAGGTCTCAACTTTTCTTCCTCCCTCCTTCTTGGCTTCGGCCGATTCTACCAAGAACAAAGTGTTTGGGTTTTGGTTAGTTCGAATAAAAGGAGAGAAAGCAAATCGTTACATGTTCGTGATTAGGTACTAGCATACATTATTCGGGGTGTCTAGTGTGCGATCGTAGAGGGGTTTTGCTTTAAACCCTACTTGATAATAATCTTATTATTATTATTTTATTGGAGCTTTGCAAAAGGTACACAACTCAATTCTATTCTTTGTTGATTAATATGATTGCATATATGTTTGATCTTTCTTCCGTTGCGCTTACTCGTGATTATATGTTTATATATATGAGATATTCTAACACTGTACTCTATAAATATGATTGGCTATCAATGAAACGATCATGGGAGTTTTATAATCTATCAATTTTCAATCCATTGGTGACTTTAGTGAACTTGAAATTTCTGAATTTTGCTCTAAAAGCTCTTATCGCAGATGGATAATGTTTTGATAGATGTGATGGAAGAATGCATGTGGAGTGCTGTCTTTTTGGAATGATATATTGGAGAATTAGAGGTACATAAAATTTCACTACAATATCACCCGACATGTTTTGAAGTTTTCCCCACAAACTTTGTCTGACTGATGAACAACTTGACATCTTATCAGTCTTGTGAACGTTACGATGAAAACTGAAACTCACTTGGAAATACCAAGTCTCGCGTGTATTTTTTCACATATGAAAAATAACCGTATTTCTGTTATAGTCCAACTTGTTAAGCATATCTATGAACTCTGATAAAATTGGGGTTGTCCTCTAATTTTCAGTTAGTTTTGATCTTTTATGATGTATGAGTAGAGTTGCAAAATGGGCGGGTTGGGTAAGACATCAAAACAAGTAATTTAGTGGCACATGTCAGGTTTTTTTTTTCCCCAGATTTTTTCACAATACTCTATAAAATATTTAGTGTACCATAGGATCAAATATGATTACAGAGATTTATTACTGTATCATTAACAATAATAATTTAAATGTTCAAACAGAAATTATTTTGACGATATTTTTTGCATTAAAAATACACTTTGGGCACTTCCCACACATTTGGCCATTTTCCTTTTCAGCTAATTGTTTTAACCTTACCAGTTGATATACATATATAAGAAACTTGGGTGACAAAAGAAAGGAAAGTTGATAGTCAGTTGGCACCAACGCAAGAGGGGCGATCTGGATTAGTAAACTACAGATGAATGAGAGACGATAATGACTGTGTTGATGATGCAAGGCAAGCTAGCATAGATGAGTTGTAAAACTGGGGAAAAACACGACATAGACAAGATGGTAGGCGAAAGGATATCGACAATATGAGACACGGTAGTCAGGATGTTACTACCTGTTTATGTAATACCAATACAAGTATAGATACGATCATGAGAAAGAAAATGAACTTTATGTTATGTATTTTTGTACAATGATATACAAAAGGTTGCAACTTAGATGTGTTGGGTTACGGGTCAAACTCTTTGGATCAAAACATGCAAATTTGAATGTCTCACAAATTTTCTTTTTCTTAATCCACATCATTCATTTTGTCATGTGTCTGCACCTCCTTGTTAGACACATCTTTAGGCTTCTTATATAGACACATCAAAACTTTTACCTTTCTTAAAACATACTAGTACCTCGCGACTTATTCATAATTGAAAAGATTAGTCATAATTAGCAGCATTGTCATATATATTGGGGGCAAATTAACGAATTTTTATACACCCAGTTTCAGTTTCACAGTCAGGTTCAGGAAATCGGGTTCATATCCGTCATGTGGGATAGGATTACCAGACATGACTTTTGCTCTTTAGACCGGTCACGGCATTTTGCTGTTTTTTCTTTCAAAATGTGACTCTCGTGATCAAATGCCAAACATAAGCCTCCAAAGACCAAGAAAAAGGTCAATAATCCGACATATATGATGTATATGCACCATAGTTCACACTAGTTTTTATAGACATGACATGTTCCTTTTTGTAGGTTAGTATTATTGAATGGTAGAAATCAGAATGGTCAAACCACATCAATGTGTTTGCTTTGGATACACATGGTTATGAATGTGACTTTGTCCACATTTTCTTTTATTTTTGTAAGTAAGTGGTCAGAAGAAACTCACAAAAACAACTATTGTAGTCTACACTGACGCCACTGCAACGGGCCAGGAAATTTGATATTTAGGAGGACCGGTTGCTAGATTAGGAGGGACCAATTGAAAAAAATCATCTCGATTTAAACTTTGGGATGAAAACTTATAAATGAGCTTGTGTTGGCTTGAGGGGGCAAGTATCCTTTAGTAGACTCTGTCTCTGACTATAAGACTACTGTTGATTAGTCACAAAAATAACTCACTAATCGTGATTTGTGGGTAGAACTGAATGATAATACATGTTAACTTATGTCCATTTTTGACTTCATTTTATCATCTACTCGTATAATGTTACTTTTGTTTGTACACTGTAATTGTAAAACACATTAGCTAAATACATAGTTACAAATTAAATTTTAAAAATAATAGTTTAGACATGAAGTTGAGCTAACACGAAGTAAAGTTACACGCTTACACTAGTCTGAACGCTTACTTGGTTCATTTTCATTTGTTTTGTATAGTTCAAAATGGAATATGACTTATGGGTGTATGATGCTAACCAAAACCAATTTAGCTCAAATTGTCCATCATTATTAGATGATATTAGGTAAGAACCATCGGACATCGCAAACCATTATCTTGAGAACGTTGTACGAACATTTTTAGTTATAATAAGTCATTAACTAGCAGGAGCAATATTTTCAGAACCGGATCGGACATTGAACAGGTCATAAGGACGGTTCACAATCCAACCGGTCATAGCGAACTGAAAAAATTGGACGTTTTTATAAATACTAGAACAATACCCACGCGATGCGGCGGTGGCGTGCGGTGGTGGAGGTGGCGGCGGCGGTGGTGGTGACGGGTAGTGGTGGCGTGCGGCGGCGGTGGTGGCGGTGGCGATTGGTGGGCGGTGGCGCAAGTAGTGTAGGTTATTGATGTAATGTGCTTTAGATGTATTGTACATCATGCATTAGCATGTGTACATTGTTGAAAGTTGAATGTTGAAAGTTGAAAACCTATTTGCTTTATAATATAAAATAATATAAATTTAAACATAAAATGAGAACTAGGAAGGTACGTATATGTTTTAAACAGTGGGGAAAATAACACAGGATTCTTTGGAGGAATAGTGGGCACGTCCATTTGTGATTGAATAGGTCCTGAATTTAATCCTTGCTCAAGCACTTTTTCTAAAAAAGAATAAATGAGTGAGAACTTTTTGATATTATGTACCATTTTGGTATCTAGCCCGATGAAACACCATCCATATACATGGAACACAAGATATATCTTCTTCATTTTGGACCATCTCCAATGATAAAGAAATTTTAGTCATCTTTCAGTTGTCATATTATATCTTTAAAATCCTTACAAATTCTTAAATCCTTAATTTTTACCTCCAAACATTCGTAAACATTCGTAAACTTTTCACATCATCATACATATTTCATATAATAAAAAAGTCTAAGGATATCTATAGATGATATCCTTAATTAAGGATTTCTACCCATATAGATATGCTTCAACGGTATGAAATTTATGCTTGATTATAGATTCTAAAGAATTTCTAATTTAAAAAAGTAACCATCGGAGATGGTCATATACAAGTAGTATTTTTCTAATACATATTTCAAGTTGGACCGATTGATAAAGCCGTTTGCCGTATCGGTATCCTCTCTTGCCGGTTGAACCAACTGATCTGGGCTGGTTTTCAAAAAAGTGAGACGGAGTGGAACTTGAACAAAAGTTTATTCTATAGTTTGAGTATAAATTTCATATAAATTAGTATATATCCAGTCTCTTGATTTTATCCATAAGCCTTATCATTTTGATTTAGGTAGTAATATTCTCACGACACTTTTTAACCATACACATTAAATGTATCTATTTTTGTAATGCATAAATTGTTGTGGATGGTTAAATGACACTGTAGAAATAACACTCTTTTTCATTATTATGAAGTATGAACCTATTGAACAAGTATTGTGACACCGTCCCCAATAACGATCTCTATATTGTACGGAGTACTATAGATTAAAATTATAAAAAACAAAAACAAAAATGTTTAAGCTTTTTCTTTCAATGAATGCAAATAAGTAGAGTAGCATGTTACAATCTGCTGCATGGTGTTCCTATTTGTCTATTTATGGTTGGAAGGTTGCCATACATTGAAATTAGACAAGTTGTTGCAGCAAGACCCTTTGTGTGGTAGGGGCTACTCAATCCATATTCAATATATACGCAGGTAATAGATAACGTACACAATAATATTCACAATTGTTTCTGGCCTACTTAGATTACTCTAAATCTTAATGGGGTACGTATTCACAACTTTTTGAAATTTTCAATACATCTTTTTCCATCCGTTAACACATTATTTTCACTTTGACCATACTATTTGGTATTTATACTTCTATGAGAATTCTGCAGAATGTATTGGAGTAATTAATTTCTACATCTCTACTACATTATAAAGCATTTCCTCCTTCCAAAATTTCAACTTTCAACAAGTGAAAACCCTAAAATACCCCTCTCTTATTCATCATACCCTTAGAAGAAATCTCAACCACTCATTTTTCCCTTTCTCCTCAAATCTCAACCACTCATTTTTCTCTCTCCTCCATAAATCATTTTATTCCTCTAATTCATTCAAAATCTTTTATCTCAAAAACCGTAGATCGATAAATTATAAAAATTATATGGGTGTTCTTAAAATTTCATGCTCTTTCATTAGAGATGTCATTCGATATACTTTCGACCAATTTTTAAATCCGAGGGCGGAGCCCGTACGACTAAGGCATTTGGCTATCACACTCTATGACCTATCACACTCTATAACCTATCACCCCTACCATCTCACCGCCGCAACGCGCGGGTACTTTGTCTCGTATATATCAAAAGATTTTAACTTATACTATATATCATATGGAAAAAATCTTATTCATATGGTTCTTTTTCTCTTATATAACTTATTCAACTAGCTGCACCCATGAAAATGAACGTTCAACTTCCAACAGTTTGTATTTATGTGAATTTATCTAATAAGGGAATTGAGCCATGTGCATAATTCGCTGCCGGGTGAAACTTCACAAAATATTTGTCAACTTTATATATTAGATTGTTAGTTGAAAATATTTAAATATAAAAATTAAAATACTATGTAATTATATATATAACAATTGATGAAGGCTTAACTATAGTAATTTTAGGTTTTTTTGATTTTGGCCACATAACTTTTAGTCATTTGATTTTGGCCACAACCTTTATCTCTTTTTAATAATACAAGTATTCAAGTATTTGTTTTTTCTTTTCTACACAAACTTTGTCTCATCTTTGCTTTTTTATATTAGCACTTTCTATATTCTCCATGCTTTGTAACCATGTCCATCATCAAACAAAATATAACTTGGTAATGTGATAAACCGTGATGTAGTTTGTAACTATCATCAAACAAAACTTATAAGTTGGTAATGTGATTAAGAATTATTCTTTTGGTCTTGAAAGGGGAGTTCTCACTCTAAGTCATATATATTTTTCTATATTCTTTTGGTCTTGGAAGGGGTGTTCTTAATCTAAGTCATATACGAGTATATTTTATCATATTGGTTATCTATACATATCGATGTTTATTAAGGCATGTATGTATAATCATACGCATGTCTATTTTCAGTGATGATAAAATGAACAGTTGTATGTATAGTATGTTTATTGTATATACTTGAACACAAAGCAAGAACATGGTTGTGTCGGAGCAAAAATCTGTGGCTCGTACGGCCTGAGGTTTTTGTGGGGATTGAATGAATGGTGACATTATTCCAGCTAGCTTATATATTAGGTTAGAAATAAGATGGCTCTACTATATATACTATAGTCTAAAAAGGAGTTATGGCACATCTGCAATATGAGATATGGGAGGCACATGACACAACTTGTTGTTTAAGTAAATTCCTACTTATTACTCTCTCTTCAAACTGATGTCCGCATCAACAATTAAATCTTGTGCAACCTTCATTATCTAAACATCCTTATTTATATTGGCTTCATTTAGAAGATTTTCAAGTGCATGTAATTATGCTTCAATAAGAAGAGTCTAGTAATTAACGAGCTATTTTAGTTCAAGCTAATCTCGAGTTTGACCATTTTTGAGTTCGAGTCAAGCTCAAACAAAATTTACCATTCCATTAATTTCACTTTCACACGTGAGACTTCCATAAATAAATTGAGAAATGCTAAATATACAAACCAATCACAAACAAATATCTACAAACTGATGTGGCAAATTAATTGGACCAATCACATGCAAAAACATTTTTTCTTTTATTATTCTCTTTTTTCATGTTATTGGTCATACATGAATTTGTATAAATGTGTTTGTAATTAGTTGTGTAATATTTAACAGCCATTGGTGAATGTTATTTGAGGAAGAAGCATATGTGTTGTTTTAACATAATTCCCAATTTTGAGCAAATTAAGATTTTAATTGGCCAATTGGGTTTTAGATCATTTTATACAATTCACAAATAAGTCCTCGATAAAACAATACTAGCATACAAATGACCACAATTAGACACCAATCATACATATGTATGATCTGGGTTGTTATAATTTTTTTGATTTTTGATAAGCAGGCAAACATATACGTAGTGATGAGAAATATGTAAATCAACTTATGTCATGTTTAACCTCTTTGTTTTATGGCATATGCACGGATAATGGTTAAATGTGATGGTTGTGATGGTCGTTGGGGACATAGCTAGCGACCGTACACCGAGTAGAGCTAAAGCACTTAGTCATAGTGCTTGATAGCACAATTCGCAAGAAAGTTACACGTGACCCCCACAAGGGGGGAAAGTGTGTCTCTCTTCCATCTTCCACACTCTTTCTATTAATTTTTCATTTATCTCTTTTCCTCATCCGTTACAAGGAATGCCCCTATGGCCTATACATGATTAAATGAGATACGTGTAAAATCAACTTAAGGTCATATATAACCTCTTATATAAAGACACGAATCAATGATCACCGAAAACAAGATATTAGCCAAAACACGCTAAAACTTTTACTGAAGAAATCTAACTCAAAACTCCGATATTCGGTGTACATAATCCCTAACCCTAACTCGGTTCGATGTACATATAACCCCTACCCATTGCACGGTATATATATAGACTAACCAATACATGTCAGACTATAACTAGGATTCTACTAATTATCTAGACACATAATTAGCAAACACAAATAAGGAAACCATTAACTAATCATATTTGACTTAAACTTGGACTACACTCCAATCCTTATTGTTGTAGAACTCGATCCACACTTCAAGCCATAATCAAGCTCAGTAAATTCTCCAACATTATAAACAGCATAGTACAATGAATGGTCAATGTGATGGTTATGCTAGGGCCATAGCTAGTGATAGTTCATTGCATAGAGCTGAATTTAGTCATCATACTACAATGTCATATTCGTATCTGAAATTATCACATGAAACTGATCGATGATCACAATCAGGCAATCACCAAGGGAGTTACATGAGCACTCCAAACGGTAATTTAAGTGATTTTGAATTAGAATTATTGGTCCCTATGTTTGTGACGATGTACCCTCCGATTTACCATACGAAGGACATAACAACGAAGCGTCACTCGAAGGGCGCAAGTACGAAGGTGCTTAACTCGATCGAATAACAAAAGGATTAACACAAATCCTTTCCAAAGATAAACGTATCTTTGTCTAGTCCGGAATATTCTAGGATATCCTCCTAAGGAAACTAGATCGGATAAACATGACAATAAGAGTTTGATCTAAAGAAGGAATAGGGAAAAAACCTAGCCTTCCCCTCCAAGAAACCTCCTCCGAAAAAAAGGAGGAGGATTCCTCTACAATTCGACGACAAGATTCAGCATACAAATAATTCATTCTCCCATACGATCATAGATCGAATCAAAACCCTAATATAAGTCGAACACGATTCAACGAACATACCAACAATCCTAGATTGGCGTAAAGGAACAATGTTCCTACCTTCGGAGAATCGCCAACAAAACCTATAAACCCTTTAGGGTTTATTCACAAGTCATCCCTAGGCCAAAAGCCTCTTGACGCGGTTTGGTGCACAATCAGTTTGTAAACATTGTTTGTATGTGTAGCATTTCTCTATTTAATTTCTTGCAAAGTTAAAAAGTATGTATGCCACCGATGGAAGACGATATTTCTATTGACTTTTATCAAACGGTACCGTTTTAATAACTTTTTAAAAAGATTTAATATCTATAATATCTATATTACTATATAAAAACAAAAATTATCCACCCTACTACAAGACAAAGGCCTGTTATTTTTTCTTTTACTTAATAATCAAGAACTTAATGCATTCAGTCAAATTTTTATGTTCTTATTTTGACTTAATAAACAAAAATAACCGTCAATTACCAATTTTAACTTAATACATGCATACATTATCTATACATTCAGCCACTTAATAACTAAAAAAGAAGAACATGCCCAATATGTTAAAAATGTCCCCATGCGAAATGATCATTATACCCTTAATTAATTAATGAATTTTCTGTCTTTTAATTACTAATTTAAACATTTCTACTGGAAATACTTATTATGCAGAACAGGCCCAATATGCTAAAAATGTCCCCATGCGAAATGATCATTATACCCTTAGTTAATTAATGAATTTTCTGTCTTTTAATTACTAATTTAAACATTTCTACTGGAAATACTTATTATACCCTTCATAAAATAATTTAAAACATACAATCCGCCCTCAACCCCTAAAATAATTACACTACTCCCTTTTACATCAATTAATTTTTCAATAGGAAGCACACCACCGCCATCACCACTCGTCACGCCACCACCACTACCAACCATCGTTGTCACCACTACTGCTGTCGCATTTTGCGGGTAAAATGTTAGTTTATTGATTAATAATTTTCATATTACTCGTAATTATATATTACACAAAATCATAATTTAATGAAAATCTTATAAACGAATCTCGTGCAACTAAACGAGTTTAACTTTAGTTTATAATTAAAATTAGGATGAATCTAGTGTTATGAATTTTGAAATTATAAAAAATGGAATGTTTCGACAAAAGATAGAAAAAATTCTTTTCGGAATTAGGGACGAATATGACTCACACGTCAATTTGGTATCTGTTTGTATTATGTCTATATATTTATTTTAAGTTTAATTTAATAATTTGATTTATAATGTATAGAAAGTCAGTGATTATTTGTCTTTTTTCTTTTTGGTTTATTATGTAGGTACAACTAAATTTGTGTAAATTAAGTTTTTAAAAGATCGATTATCTGTAGGGTTTATGTATTCTACTAATCTTCATATATATATATATATATATTAAAAGGCAACTGACCTAACTTCAATTGACCAATCACAGACCTCAATTTGTTAAAATTAATTAAATCAACACATGTCTAAATTAATTTACACTTTTTGGTTTTCCATCACCAATTTACACTTTCCCAATTTAAAATAATTAATTTACACTTTTTGGTTTTTCATCACCAATTTACACTTTAACCCAATTTAAAAATAATTATTAATTTAATATTATTGTTATTAGTAATTGTAATCAGACTATAATTAGGATAATCATTTGTTTTCCATCACCAATTTACACTTTAACCCAATTTAAAAATAATTATTAATTTAATATTATTGTTATTAGTAATTGTAATCAGACTATAATTAGGATAATCATTGTTATTATTAGAAATTGGAAACCTACAAATAAAATTACAACACACAAAATCATTGAAAACCCATGAACCAACTACTACTTTTATTGTTCTTAAAAACCATGGCTAATAAAAATAAATATACTTTTTTGCAAAACATGATTGAGAAATCGGTCAACTGTGTAATCTAAGTTAAGATATTGCTTCTCTGGAAGAGTTTGTATAAAAGAAACTCTTCTACACCATCCAGCATTGATATGATTTAGCATTCAGTATTTACATTTGAATATCTAAAAAAACAATTAAGTATATTTTTACATTTTAACGTACAAGTATTTTATTTTATTCCATATACTAATTCATATATTGATAATGTTATAAAACCCGTGTATTTGACATGGGCCTAAAATCTAGTATATATTAAGACATGGATACACATATACATGTCACATTTGTTTCTCCAAACATATTACTGTAAAAACATTGTATTGTATTGTATTGTAATCTCATTAATGACGAGGGGTATGAACAGTGACAGTTTTGTCTTTTTATGTGTTTTTAACATAAATATAACATTTGTCAAGATAATAACAAAGTAGCCTTTAGTGGAGTTGGTTTGCCCCCCGCTTTCTATTTGTAAGGTCGGGGGTTCGAAACTCTCCACCTTTTTTTTTTTTTTTGGTTTAGTTTTTGAAGGATTTAGAATTTTACATTTTGCCCCCTTATTATTTATCTTATTTCCCCTTGCTATTTGTGTTTTCTGTTTTCTGCCCCCTCCTATTTTCTATTGTACTTTCCTTTTTAAACCATAAAAGTTTTATACTTTATAGAAAATAACATAAATTAATTTTTACTTATTTAACATTTTGTTTTTTTAACATTTGTTTGTCAACTTTTGGTGTAGATTTTTTTTGTATATTTTGTATATTTTTTTAATGACTTTTGTAATATTTTTGTGTTTTAACATATTTGTTTTACATATACTTTTTTGAAAATTTTTGATACTTTTTTGTTAGTTTATTTGCATTTTTTGTTTTTTGGTTTTATTTTATTAGTATTTTATTTCTTTGTGGCTTTTAGAGTTTTCTCTTGAAACTTTTTTTAATTGGTTTCTTCTTTGAGTTTTTCTTCTTAAATATTTATTTCTTTTTTGCTTCTTAGGAGTAAATATAAATATGATTTTGTGTTTGTCGTATTGCCGTTAAAAAAAAATGGATACCCGCGACATCATAATTTTCCTTTGATTTGGTTTTTGGGTTTTATTTAAAAATATTTCTTGCCTTGGATTTTAAACTAAGTTTATGGTAACGTTATTAAAGAAATGATCTCTTTGCCGCCGCCCCATCAGGCGGCCCCAAACTCCCTAGTTAAAGTTATATATGAGGTAATGTTCTATAAGAATACGAGGACACTAAAAGAAATATACATTATCATCATATTATCAGAACAATTCACACAATTCAATACGATTAAGTTACAACGAGCCAACTGGTAGTTTTCGAACCGGCTTTGTAAAACAATCTAGTCCGGACTCAATTCGACACAATCCGATCTCTTCGACGAACCGGCTTGAAAGAACTTATCTATAATACCTTATAAAGCAAACTCAACTCCCCCTCCTTACTTAATTAAGATTTTGAAATACCTGAATTACCCCGAAATTAAACATTCTTCTCATTCATCCATTGAATGTACCCAAAATACCCCGAACAATTTTAACTCACACAAATCTACGTTCAAACCCTAATCTAATTATCTATCTACATCTACATTATATTATAAATCAAATCTCATTTTGTTGAATTTTAAGTTTCAATATTCCACAATTTATCAAAACCACATTACATCAATAACTTACACTACTTGCCGCCACCACCACCACCAATCGTCGCCAACACCGTCGCCACCGCCATCGTTGACGCTACCGCCGCACGCCAACATTCATTACTGCCACCGTCGCCGCCATTACATCGTCGCCACCACTGTCACCTCCACCACCGCCGCTACCGCCGCACGCCACCACCGTCCATCACCACCATCACCATCACCGCCGCATCGCACAGATACCATTCTAGTTTTACCAAATATAATTAGTTGGGCATACTTAATGGGACCCTCCATGTGAAATAGGCAAGGACAAAAGTTGTGAACGTGCGCCTTAGCATATTTTACTAGTCTATTTGAATTATTATTTTTAATTTAAATACCAATAAAACTATAAAAGCATGGAGGGAGGGACCATAGCGTTTTAACATGTTGTATTATGGTACAACCTTTAAATGAATTTATATATATATATATATATATATACATGAATTATGCACTTTTTGCTTGTCTTTTCACCCCCATGACCAAAACCAAAAGTATATATGATACCCACCAACAAACTCACCCTTTGCATTCCCCGTTGCTGTCTTTGTTTTTATTGTAACAGTCAACAGTTATAGTGCCAAACATTAATAACTGTAAAACTTTAAGTTTAAAAGCTGAGTTATATATGATTATGGTATGTTATGATTAAATGTTTGATTTCGTTATTAGTATTTTCTTTAGCTATAAATAACACGGTGTAAAATGTTATATACAAAATAACCGTCTTCTAAAAATAATTTCTAACCACCATATATAACAGTTTTCTGCACAAAAAAAATAATTCAAACGGCAATTTATTATAAAATTAATAGACGTCAAGCAGAATACTTAACAGCCAAGAAGTCATGAGTACAATTACAATTCAGAGTTGTAAATGGCAAACTTTTTGAAGATTTTAGATATGTGTTGAACCATGTTTAGGTTATCATAATGGTAAGGTGTTTTAAAACTCTTAGAAAGAGATTTGGGTCCAACTTCATTGGGATAAACGTTCTTGTTGAGATGTTCGAAAATAGTCTAATATACAAGTCATAAAAATATTGGTTACGTTACGTTACGTATATCAAAACTAAATGCTCAACTTTTAAAAGAAAGGGTAAAATACCCAACCAAACATACTCATTGATGATATTCTATCTGATCAACGTGTCTTTAGTGTTATCATTATGAAAATGGAATTTAAATGTTGTATTATTGTTTGTTTAAAATAATGCAAAATATGTTGTTTCCTTTAGGCTGATACAAAATGTATCTTTGTCTTTTTGGTATACTTTCAAGTTAAGGTTACTTTTTTCTTTTATAAAATGATTATTGATTAAGGGTTTTATTCATGTGCAAACATGAATTTGGTTGCAAACAAAGGGATGAATTTGAGCCCTTGGATCAAAAATCAAGATCAAAAGGAAATTTGGCATTTCCGGCAACATCTCCGGCGACCTCTCCGATCTTCTTCCCCGATCTTCTTCCTTCGTCATCTCCGGCGACATCTCCGGCGGTCATCTTCATCTCCGGCAGCGGCGGCGTCATCTCCGCGACATTTCTGGCGATCGTCAGTTCGTTTTCTGGTGGATACGATACGGGCGTTGCCCTCATCCGTTCTAAACTGGTTGTCACCGGACGCATATGAGAATTGTATAGATTTGATGGGCGGCGATCCAAGAGATGGTGGTGGTTGGATAGGGCTCCGCCCTGGCCGTCGCCGTCGTCGTCGCCGGAAGAGATGGTAGTGGTGGTCGGAGATGGAGGTCTGAGCGAGGATGATGGTGGTTAGAACCGCCGTCGCCGGAGATGACGGTGGTGAGTGGTCGCCGGAAACGCGATTTTGTGAGAAGGGAAGAAAGAGAGTTAATCCTAGCCATTTAATTGGAAAGATCCAATGGCTAGGAATTGATCCTTCATTTGCACACAAATTTTCATGTGCAAATGAATAATCCTCCGTAATTACAATTTTTCATCTACATGTCTTTTAAATTAATATTATTTTAATTTTTCTTATATATCAAGATATTTTATAATCAACCACCTAATAATGTTCTTTTTGTATTATCTACCACCAACAATTATAACTAACATATATATATATATAATAAAAATAGATAACATACTTACGTAGTAAAAGTTTACAACCAAATTGCAGAGTTATAAAGGTTATGAAATGAAAAATAATATTAGTAGCACTTCTTTCTTTTAATGTATTTATCACAATACAACAGTTATAAAACTTGTACGTTGTGATCCTCATTTATCAAATAAATAAACTGATACTCCATATGTTTTAACCCATGTCACGCAAATTGAAACTTTTCAGCTCATTAACGTCGCATTATGCATTTATATTGACACGACCTGTATCTTATCCTTGACTCCTTAATCCTAGATTTGTTTAAAAGTAGCAAACTATGCATATAAATATATATTAGCAGGTTACTCGCATATCTGAATTTTTGTGTGTATGTGTGTGCACAGATGTTTATTTTAAAACATGGAGAAAGGATAAAAGGGATATAGAGATGGAAGAGGAATGGAAAGATTGAAACAAAAATAAATGAGAGAAAAATAAAAATAATGGCTTAAGATGTAAATCTCACGTATTATGTACAATCTTCATTTTCAACCTAGCATAATACTAGCGCAATGTGACGTTAATGAAATTTTCAGCATTTTTTCAAGTTTTTGGTTTTGTGTGATGATTTCTCAAATTTTTGTGATTTTGATTATTTTTTTAATTATCTAATGTCGTTTATCACATCAATGTAATTGGCACTATTGTTGAAAGTATAGCGGATTTTAATGATATATTTTTTTATCTAGTGGAAATAATTAAATTTTCTTATCAAGTGGAATGACTTTGATATACTCCCTCCGTCCTACTTTAAATGTCCTATTTTGACTTTTCAAGTCTTTTTCTTTAAATTTTGACCGTAAATATCTTTGTTTGTGTTATATATTAATTGATGAAATTTATATCAATGAAAAGTATATCTAAAACTTAATCCATTCATATAATTTATAGCAAGTGTTATAAAATATAAACGAAAATATTTACGGTCAAAGTTGAAGGCAAAAGACTTGACAAGTCAAATTTGGACAATTAAAATGGGACGGACGGAGTACTATTATTATTATATATATATCTTTTAAAATTATAAGGCCTCATCTTTACTCCATAATTGAAGGCAAAACAATATGGAACAAAGTCATTTTTCATTACAAATAATAAATCACAAGCTTTTAATTTACTATTTTACTAAGAGAAGCCAAGTCTATTGTTCTCTTTCCGAATTAGGCGAAACAAAGCTTCAAACAAAGAGGTTGGGCTGTACTTGCTGAAAGCACAAATGAAATGGCCGATCATGAATTCTATGAGAAGTTTTTAAGACCTTTTTTAGTTCATAATGAATGAAATGAACCCCCGGATAAGGAGCAAATTAATACCATTTTCTATTTGTTAATGAAAATTCTTTAACTTTAAAATATAATACAAATGCTTTAAAACGTAATTTATTGCCAATGATGGTCAGCCCAACTAGTTAAATGCATTCCCGGTTTTACCTAAGGTCTTGAGTTCGATCCTTAGGGATGACAAGTATTGAGATTTTTTCTTCCGAATACTTGTAACGACTCATGGTCAACATATCGTTGTCTAGAGTACGTGCAACGCTTCACTATTATAAGGTGAGGTTTTTCTGATGTCGTATCCAAAAAGTAAAACTTGATATAAATAAAATAAAATAAAATGATATGAAAGTATGAAACATTCTTACTCAAATATGATATCAACCAACTATGGGACCGATCCATTTCTGATTGAGAGAACCACTCACTGGCCTCCTGCAGGTGGCCTATCTAAGAACATGGCGAAAATATAAAGCAAATATTTCTTAATCGAAAACAGTTTCTATTGACTAAAAAAAAAGAAAATATCATAAAAAATTCTCATATTATAACCAGATTTAAAATTACATTTATGTTTATTAAACACTCGAGAAAATCACTAACTTATGTTATGAAAAGATTTTAACATATGACTAATGAGCCGACTCGAAAATGTTTGATTTTTCTTATAGATTTTGATCTCCACGAGTCTATGAGTTATTAACAAAATAATATAATAATTACGAGAACGGTACCCGCACGTTGCGGCGGTCGTGTAGTTGACGGCGGTGGCGGTGGCGGGGAGTTGGTGGCGGTGGCGGCGGGTGGTGGCGGCGGCGGCGGTGGCGGCGGAGATTGGTGGCGGTGGCGGCGATGACGAGTAGTGTAGGTTATTGATGTAATTTGGTTTTGATGAAATGTTGAAACTTAAAATGTTAAACAAAGCTATTTGCTTTATAATATAGTATAGATAAATAAAAGGGTTTTTTTCCCCTAAAACCCCTATGTACTTTTCAGTTTGAAGTTTGGAATATATTTTTAAAGTTCTATATTACATATAATTTCAAAAATACTTATGTTTGTATATAAAATTCCAATCCGAGTTCTCCCCGAGTCAAGTCCGAGTCTCCAAAAACTCCTGACTCCCCTCTCGCCGAGTCGAGTCCGAGTCACGAGTTCCTCAACCTTGGCCTTACCTTTACCCACTATTCTTGTTTTTGCATCTTCACCACACAAACACAAAAGTTGTTTTTGCATCTTCACCACACAAACACAAAAGATGTTTATGGTCATTTTTTTTGTAATTTAGTTGATACCCATTTGCAACAGCATAATTTGGAAGGGACAAACTGAAAAGTACGTGTTTTAGTGAAAAAACCCAAAATAAAACAAACATAAATTTCTATTTCTTATAGAATAAAATAATACGATAAAATCAGTTCAGCAGCAGAAAGGAAAAACAAAATACGTAACCATTAATTAATTTCCCAATTACCATTTCGGTTACGAGCATGCCCCACAAGTCCTCAAAACATCCACATCATACCCACCATCATTTTCGAATTTACACATTACACCCTATCCTCCTCTATATATCTATAATTCAAATCCATATCAAAAATCAAAAATATATCAATGTCTACAAGTCCATTCCTTCAAACCTGATCCAATATTTTTACACACACTACACACACACAAAAGCCAAACATGAAGACGATCAATGTGATGCTAAGGAAATGCAAGACATTATCAAAACAACTCACACGAACATCGTCGTCAAACAACGTTAGATCAAAGTCTAGTAGACATTTTCAGTCTGTAGGAGGGATCATTTGGAACACTAATGCTATATCGGCCGTATATAACGACCACAGCCTTAGTGACTCCGAACAAGACCCTAAAGAACCGGTTTACGTAGGAAGTACAAGGAAACGATATGTAATTAGCTCAAAGTACTTGAGTCATCCATTGGTGAATGCTCTCATTGAAAAAGTGAAGCCAAATGGTGACGTTCACGATCACGATAACGATAACGATAATAATGTTGTTTCGGTTATCAATTGTGAAGTTGTGTTGTTTGATCATTTGTTATGGATGCTTGACAATAATGCGGATTTAAATGCTAGTACTACGGATAGTTTGGATGAACTCGCGGAGTTATACTCTTCATGATCAATATTGCATTTTGGTCTCTTTGGAACGAGGTCTAGTAATTAAATTAATATGTTCATATCACAAAAGTTGTGATCATTATTAGTTTTGATTTAATCATTTTTTATGAGTTTAATTTCTTGCTTTATAAGTATGTATATGTAGTTTTTAAGGAGTAGTATTTTGTAGCTGATGATTCATCGTTCTTGTATATTTGTATGAGTTCGAGAAAAATGTTAATGATTATGGTTATATTAAATAAGATTTTAAATATATGGGTTTATATGCGTTTTTGTTTTTTGTTTTCTTTAATTCATGTAGTTCATCCATCGCTTTTATGAGTTTAATGTCTCGTTATTGGTCAATTTTTTGTTCTGCTGTCTCTGAGTTTGGAAATTATGATCATTATTGATTTCACTTAATATCATTATTATATTATTTGAACGCCACTTAAAATAGAACATGCCTCTACGAATCTGCCATTCAAATGTAAATGTATAGCTCAGATTATGGTAGTTGAACGTGTTAATCAGGTCTCGTTACATCTAATGCTACGTTTTCTAAGGCTTTATTTTATTGATTAACAAATTTTAGTATATGTTTAATAACATACTCGTACATCATTTCTGGTTTCAATGATTATTGGACAAATAAAACCGACTTTAAAAAAATTATCGAAGATCCTTATGAATATTGTGCCATGGATTCTTGTCGAGAGAATAAGGGTGTGATTTAACAACAATTTTTTAATAATAGTAAGAGATCAAATATTCTTCCAAGACATATAATGATGATACCTATTGAATATGAGTTGGAATACGTACAGAAGAAAAACAAATAATGATGGAAGATTATATGTCATGTTATGGTTAGATTTTTAAGTAAATTAAAATTAAATTAGCAATACCGATTAAGTTGTCTAGTGATCTATATGTATATTCAATATATTTGTGCCCGCGCAATGCAGTGACGGTGTGGTTATTAACGTAAAAGTAATTTAATTGCCGCCAGAGATGTGATGAATTTTGCGGTGGGATGTGAAAGGGGGGAGGAGGGGACGAATTGTTAGTTAGGGTTATTGCTATGTGTTTCTGCGTGAGGGAGAGATAAGAGGATGAATTTTTTAAGGGCATTTTAATCACAGTTTATAAAAATGAAAATAAAGATGTTTTAAGATGGAGAGTAAATTAGACATATCAAGTTCTTAAATTTAAGGGAGGGGGTTCCGTTTCTTTTATAAGGAAGTATAGATGATTGATAATTGTTGGGGAAAAAAAAACTGTAAAATACATAAAAGATTTGTGCTTTATAATTTAAACACAAACTATTCACTTTTTGTTAGTATTGGAAGTAAGCTCATGCAATATATGGTGGTGTATTGTGTTTTAAGTTGTCTAGTAAAAATACACGGTTAAAAAGGTTGGGGATTACGGTACATAACCTCCCTGATAGTTGTGTAAAAAAGAAAGTTATAATGGGTATATACACATATATATTTGATACAACAACTACAATAATATACAATTCATGTATAAATATGGTATGGGGGAGATGAGATGTAAACAATGTTACCTATTTAAATTTGCTTTTAAGATTATACCACCGTCGTATCATGGAGAGATATTGGTCTAATTTGTAGTAATATTAATGTTTGTTTGAACTCATTTCGACTAATCAATTTTACTTTCAATTTAATTGAAATGTTATACAGAAAGGTATAATAGTAAAATAAACAAAAATAATAAATTTTTAAAAGATTATAGTTAAATGCAAGAACGGTCCTTGTGGTTTTCCAGTTTTTGTATCGGTAAACCCTCCCTAATTAATAAATTAATATATTAAGTATTTTGAGCGAGGATCCTCTTAAATTAGCGTAACTTGAGTGGTCAAGTTTGGACATTCTCAACCATTTGATTAAATTTAAGGTTAAAATTCAACTTTGATTTTTAAAATTGACTTTTGATTTTAATCTAAAAGTTAAAGTTGTCTCAACTTAAATGTTGTTGTTATAACTATTCATTTATGAATAATGTATGTCACCCAAAAGTTTTATCTTATTTGGATAGGTAATGTGTATGTATATTAGGATTTAGGACAAACAAATGTCTATGAACAAATAAGGTAAGTTTTTAAAACTTAAAAGATTTTAGGCTGAAATAATAATAAATTAGATTTTTATTACTTGGATTATCTGATGACTCTAAAGTTCTTTTGATTTCGATGTATATTAACTGCAACATCTATGTGACTGTTTTTCATCATTTCCTTGATTATTTTCAAGTTATATACTTAGGACGGGTAAAGTTCATATGAAAACTGTTTACATATGAACATAGGTAGGATTAAGTATAACCTGATATGTTCATATGTGAACCAATTTGTCCACATATGATGATGTTCCCAAGTTATAATTTAAAGATTCTCATAGTTCTTTCAATTCAAGAATCATATTCATTTTAAATTGAGATCTCTAAAACATAATTCCTAACTATCAGTACCAATGGTGGTGGTTTTCTATATAATTATTTCATATAGTGGCCTACTTGGCCCAATGCTTCATGAACGAAGCCAGTCCTATTATTGGGTCAAGTTTGCAATAAATTCAAGCCCAGGCAGCCCATGTGTGAAACTGGAGTGTAGTAAATCACTATTTAAAACATGTTGTACATGAAGGACTAACACTAATACTAGCTAGATTGTATTGTATTTTTTAGCCATAATAACTAGATTGGGTCCAACTAATTGTACATCTTGTACTCTTAACAGGTTGTTAATTGTACATCCAACTAATTGTATTGTATTTTTTAGCCATAATAACTAGATTGGGTCCAAAACATATGTTATTCACTATGTTTTTAGCTTTTATCATTTCCTTTAGCATGCCATATTCTTAAGGCAAATAAAACGACTAGCATGATATTAGAGTTAAGTATTAGACTATTATTAGATTATTAGATTAGATATCATTTTCATTATGGAAACGACATAAATTTGATCTTTAAACGCTATAGCTACACATTGATATGCAACCTTTACATACACAGCTTTGCATTACATAGAAGTAAGAAGTAAGAAGTTTACAATTTTTATGTCTAGTACCAATATAAAAACTTTTCATTTATTTGGTTAGATTTTGATCTAAGTATTGGGCACACCGTGATTTTATGATAAGTTGTGTGGTTTGATATAAACTGAGTTTTTCGATCCGGGTTTCGTCCCGGGAGACATTAACGACACTTCGATAACAATGATATAATGTGTTATAAACGTAACCTTCAACAATAATAATATAAAACGTGTGACAATAATAATAGCAACAACAAAGTACAAATGTTGTCGAGCTGCAATTATCATGGATGCACATTGCCACATGTATCTGCTTAATTTTTTAACGATAGTTTCATAAACACAACATCGTAGATGCATATATTCTAAAAAACTCAAATAAATATAATGTTTAAAAAAAGAGGGTTGATTTTTACTATGTAAGTTTTACACCATACACAAAATTTAATTCAGTTGACCAATATACTCCAAATTATTATTTTAACAAAACGACGTCCTCCATTTTTTTCCCCCGAAACTGACAACACTTTTCAATCTCTTCCACTGTGTATCTATTTCCAAAAAGGGAGTATGTGATGTTCGGGAAGATAAAGTAAAGTTAGAGTAAATTAGGAATAAGGCTAACATGAGGTATGAGAAATGTTGTAAAGAAGTAATTAGAGAAAAAGATACTTGATAGTGTATGATAATACATGATCCTAGTCAAAGCTAGTCAACACCTTGACTTAGCCAACGAAACCAAGTATAACATGCTTTGGGGGACCAAGGCTCCGGACCATACAAGTGAACCACAAAGGAGATCATTACCTAAAAGACAGGCAGCCAACCAATCGTACAAGGTGACGTAATATTAAACCAATCCCCTTCAAAGAAGGTACATTCTCAATGGGCTCCAGGCCGTACCGCTGGGTCACAGGAGACAAGTACTCAGACCTTGTCTCCTTGGCCTCTATAAATACTCGCCTCAATCACTCATTTGAGGCAGATGATTTCACACACTCACACACTTTCCTCTGATTATCTTTGTGGCGTGGAATAGCTTCCATCACCGATAGGGAACCGCCAATAAATATAATCAGCTCCTTCTGACCCCTCCTCTAGCAAGTTCACCCCTTAGTAATTAGACGACGAAATACATTTAAACAAGTGGCGCCATCCGCACTCTATTCCGAAGAGCTTGTGACGGAGGCAATAATGTCAGGGGAAGAGAATCCGGAGCCACCTCCTGGGTTCGGCATCCCTTCCGGAGGTGGTACTACAAATGAGGTTCCATCATCGGTCCGGACCAGTCTCCGACCTACACAGAGGCAAGTGGAAGCTATTGAACCATTACTAAGAGAAGTATTGAGAAGAGCTACCTTAAGAGACGTACAAACACAGTTAAACTTTGATGGGGAGAGTGAAGAAGTAGATGAAGAGATAGAAGCTGAAGCACCACCAGCAGGACGATCCTAACCAAGGTCCCAGCAGCGATCCGTACCTGCTAATGTACGGTTCCGCACACAGTAGGAAGCGGAACAAGCACGACATTACCGGAGCAGCCAAATTATTTACCTCCCCTAGCAGAAGCACAAGTCCAGCAAACGGGCCAAGTGTATAACCCAACCTACCATGGCTATACTAATACTCCACAGGTACAATATGCTCAAACAACTCTCCCACAAGCACAAGGATACCAATACGGACCCTATGTAGCAACACCAAGTACAAACTTCATCAATCCGGTACCTCAATACAGTACCCAATATGTTAGTCCAGCTCAATACAACGCACCAATGCCAAACTTGCACAAGTATCACCACCACAACCAAGAGCAAATACACAGAATACTGTTCCACCTTATTGGCACGCAACCGGTCCAAGTCAGGGACAAGCGATCCCACAGTATAATATTTCAATACCAAACATAAATCAGCAGTGGGCTCCAAATGAAAAAGATATGTTGGTGCAAACAGAACCAGGCCCTTTCACTCAATGGATTGAAGAGTACCCCCTACCACAAGGGGTTCGCTTGCCCAAAGGAGCAGAAATGTATGACGGAAAAGACGATCCGGACAATCATTTGAAGCATTTCAATGCAATAATCCGGATGGAAAGGTGGACAGTCCCGATAGCATGTCACATGTTCGCACTTACTTTGAAAGATACTGCTCGAGCATGGTTGGATGGCTTACCAATGGGAAGCATAATGAATTTTGAAGACCTTAAGACAAAATTTAGGTCCTTTTTTAGCCAGCAGAGAAAGTATAAGAAGATCCATCTGGAAGCTCATAACATTAAGAGGAAAGATAATGAAAGCATACGCCAATTCATTACAAGATACATAGAAGAAACATCCCTTATCAAAGGGCTGAATGAAGATCAAAAGATCTCCGGCTTTGTCCATGGTCTCCGATATCGCCCCTTGGTAGAGTTTTTATCACAAGATCTCCCAGGGACATATACAACTGTTATGGACAAAACATATACGACCCTTACAGCAAAAGAAACAGCTGGAGAAGTTCATGGTGCACATGCTCCAGATGGGAGACCACCGTGGGGAGGAGGTCCAGGATCCAGTGGTAGAAGAGAAAGGGTATACAGAAATGAAAGAGTAGATAGACACAAACACTCTCCATACCCGCCGCTTTCTAGAGGACCCCCACCAAATAGAGGAACATTATTCACCCCAAGACCCCAAAGAGATGTTTTGGCAACAGAGAGGCTACCACCAAGAGATCGAAATAAAGAAAAAAGGAAGGACCTTACAAAATTTTGTGATTTTCACAATGATCATGGACACGATACGAATGATTGCCGCATATTGAAGATGAAAATGGAAGAAGCTATGAAAACGGGAAGGTTGAGTAATTTAATAAAAGGATTGAAAGAACAGCGTACAAAAAAGGATCAAAGGCAAAATGTCGCAGAACCTGCAGGATCGAAGCAAGAACCCCTTGATGAACCTATCATGATGGTGGAATACGCAGGAGGAAGACATCTGCCAGAGAGGGAAAGACAGAGATGGGAGCAAACAGCTATAACCTTCCCGATGATCCCCCCAGATGAAGGAACGGAGGGACCTATACTGATAAGAGCAGTCATAGGGAACCATCCAGTGAAGAGGGTTCATTTAGACACCGGAAGTGGATGCGAAATAATGTACGAGCATTGCTTCCTAAAACTTAAGGCTACCCTCCGAGCACGAAGAAGGGATTCAGGAAATGCATTAGTAGGATTCTCTTGGGAGAAGTCTTGGCCGCTGGGGGAGATAACCCTCAAAGTAATGATTGGTGAGTATCCGAGAACAAGAATGGAAGAATTAACGTTTATAATCGTCAGAGCAGAGTCTCCTTATAACGTAATTCTAGGTCGAACAGCTATGCGCCGAATGGGAATAATCCCTTTTCCACTTCATGCTTTAGCCATGTTCCCGACAAGATATGGAGTTGGGTGCGTACGTTCTGAGTATAAGAAGCCTCACCATTGTGCCCAAGTTGAAGCCCCAGCAAAGGAAGTACGAGAACCAAAGAAGCTTGAACTAAGTAATGAAGCAGAAAAGATATTTATTAATCCCCAATATCCTGATCAATCTATCACCATAGGGAAGCAATTACCAACAGAAATCAAGAAGCAGCTCAAAGACATGCTTCGATTAAATAAAGATGTGTTTGCATGGACTCCTTCAGATATAACAGGGGTACCAAGACAACTTAAGTTTGGAGATGAAGTGTTCGACACACAACATAAGTTGAATGTTCGCCCACATGTAGAACCCATCAAACAGAAAAAGAAGGAGCCTAGCTCCGGACCGGCACGAGCAACACAAGAACAAGTCTCAAACTTAGTTAAAGCAGGCATACTCCAGGAAGTCAAATACCAAAGTTGGGTAGAAAACCCAGTAATGGTAAAGAAGCATGATGGAGGTTGGAGAATGTGTGTAGACTTCACAGATATAAACAAAGCTGCCCGAAAGATTGTTACTCGCTACCCGAAATAGATTGGAAAG
The DNA here is from genome assembly GCA_034093135.1 of Erigeron breviscapus. Taxonomy (NCBI): domain Eukaryota; kingdom Viridiplantae; phylum Streptophyta; class Magnoliopsida; order Asterales; family Asteraceae; genus Erigeron; species Erigeron breviscapus. The sequence goes on along the minus strand of CM067172.1, from coordinate 59,678,806 downwards.
TCGAATCTTTGATGGGGTTCAAATTGAAATGCTTCCTGGATGCATACAAAGGGTACCATCAAATCCAAATGCACAAAGATGATGAGGAAAAGACCGCATTCTACACGGGAGAAGGAATATATTGTTTTAGAAAGATGCCATTTGGTCTCAAAAATGCTGGAGCAACGTACCAAAGATTGATTGACAAAGCCTTCAGTAGCCAAATTGGAAGAAACTTAGAAGCGTATGTAGATGACATGGTTATAAAAAGCAGAACAGGAGAAGACATGTTGTGGGACATCCAAGAAACCTTTGAAACACTAAGGTCCATAGGGATGAAGCTTAATCCGAAAAAATGCCATTTTGGCATGGAAGAAGGGCAGTTCTTGGGTCATATAATAACCAAGCAAGGCATTCGCCCAGATCCGGAGAAGGTGAAGGAAATCAAAAACATGAGCTCCCCACGAACATTGAAAGAGGTGCAAAGCTTGAACGGGAAGCTAGCAGCACTTCACCGCTTCTTGTCAAAGTCAGCAGAACGCTCCCTTCCTTTCTTCAAAACCTTAAAAGGATGCGCAGATAAGCAAAGCTTCCACTGGACGAAAGAAGCAGAAAAAGCTTTTGTTGAGCTAAAGGACTACTTAGACCACCTCCCAACCATGGTAGCTCCGAAAAAAAAGGATAGGTACTCCAGATGTATCTAGCAGCCTCTAAAGAAGCTGTGAGCGCAGTATTGATGGCAAATGTGAAAGATAGTCAAATGCCGGTATATTATGTAAGTAGGGTGCTCCAAGGACCTGAAACCAGATATTCAGAGATAGAAAAATTAGCCCTAGAACTCATACATGCAGCAAGAAGATTAAGAAGATACTTTCAAGCGCATACCATTCAAGTACTAACTGACAAGCCCATCAAGCAAGTGTTAGCAAGGCCGGAGGCTTCCGGAAGGCTGGAAAAATGGGCAATAGAGTTGGGAGAACACGAAATTGAGTTTCGTCCTAGAAATGCCATTAAAGGGCAAGTGTTGGCAGATTTCATAGCCGAAACACCCGTTAGAGATGTCAAAAGGAAGCGAAAGGAGCCGGAGATGGCATATCCAGAAGATGTAGAGTCAAGTTCCGAAGAACCCGTATGGAAACTTTTCACGGATGGAGCTTCAAGCGCAGATGGATCTGGAGCCGGGCTTATCCTAACTAGTCCGGAAGGAAAAGAGTTCACTTATGCCCTAAGATTCAACTTCAAAGCTTCAAATAATGCAGCAGAGTATGAAGCACTACTGGCTGGCCTCCGGATAGCAAAAACAATGGGTGTGAGGCATGTCCATGCTCATGTAGACTCTCAAATAGTAGCCTTCCAAGTAAATGGAGCGTATGAGGCAAAGGAGCCAATAATGAAGAAGTATTTGGAGAAAGTTAAGGAAATAAAGCAGAAGTTCCGGTTATTCCGAATATCGAACATTAGCCGAAACAAAAACAAAATAGCAGATGCTTTGAGTAAATTGGCATCCACCTCCTTTGCTCACTTAACAAAGGAGGTCCTGGTGGAAGTGTTGGAAAGAAGATCTATTAGAGGAGCCAGAAGTGAATGTTATTGAAGAAGAAGGAACAACATGGATGACACCCATGATAGAGTATCTTACCAGTGGTTTGCTTCCAGAAGATAGAGATCAGGCCCGAAAGATAAGAGTTAAAGCACCACAGTATGAGCTTCGAGAAGAGGGGTTGTACAGGAAGTCATACATGGGACCCCTGCTCGGGTGTGTAGGTCCGAACCAAGCCAAATGAATAATACAAGAAGTGCATAGAGGATCATGTGGCTTACATGCCGGACCAAGAATGGTGATAGCAAAAATAGGAACGATGGGTTACTATTGGCCGTCGATGTACCAAGATGTGGAAACAGAACTCCGAAACTGTGAAGCATGTCAAATACATTCATCTGTTTCAAAGGCACCAAAGAATAAAATGATCCCGGTATCTTCGGCATGGCCGTTCTCCAAATGGGAGATTGATATAATAGGTCCCTTCCCACCAGCCCCGGGGAGGCTAAAATTTTTGGTGGTAGCCATAGACTATTTTGCCAAGTGGGTAGAAGCCAAACCACTAGCAGTGATCTCTGGAAAACACATGGAAAAATTTGTATGGGAGCATATAGTTACTAGATTCGGAATACCAAAAACAATTGTGAGCGACAATGGAAAGCAATTTTGTGAAGGAGTCTTTCGAACGTTTTGTGAAAATCTGGAGATTGAACAATCTTTTACTTCTGTGGCACATCCACAAGCCAACGGCCAAGTGGAAGTAACTAACAAAGCAATTGTGCAAGGAATAAAAGCAAGATTAGGAAGAGGCCATTCTGGTTGGGTAGAAGAGCTTCATCAAGTATTATGGGCACACAGAACAACACCAAAGACGAGTAATGGAACCACACCATTCAGCTTGGTATATGACACGGAGGCAATGATCCCACCAGAAGTAAGTGTCCCTACGAGAAGAAGATTCTTAAGCGATGAAGAAAATGAGCACCAGCTTCTATCAAATCTAGACCTCTTGGAAGAACGAAGGGAAATAGCAACAATCAGAGAAGCCCAACATAAAAGCCAGATGAAAAAGTATTATGATAAAAGAGTTCGTAAAGAAAGTTTCCTCCCAGGAGAGTTTGTCTTTCGCAATAATGAAGCAAGTAAAGCAGAAAATATGGGAAAGTTGGGACCCCAATGGGAAGGCCTTTATATTGTGATAGAAGCATGTGGAAATGGAGCATACAAGTTAGCAACCATGGAAGGAGAAGGCTTACCCAGAACATGGAATGGAGCCCAGCTGAAAAAGTGCTATTTGTGAGAAGTCGAGAAAGAAGCCAGCAGACGCCTGATCTAAAACAAAGAAAAAATTCCTACTTAGAAAAATTTGTTTTTTTAGTTATTCAATGTAAATATAACAAACTGAATGCTCTATATCGGCTCCGGCCAAATATTTTTGTAATCAAGCCCAGCTACCATCGCTGGCTAGAACAAGGCTGTAGCCAGAAGTTTTAATGAAAAGCTGCAGCTAAACAGCTAACTTTTGCACTTTCCAATTTATCGAAATTGCAAGTCACTGGTGTTATGTTGCTTTCCAACTTCTCTTTGTAATAATCAACACAAGTTGCTAACATAGTAATACTTGATACGGCTAACTCATGTAAAGGTTGGTCAACAAAGGCTCCGGCCGATTCTGAAAACAAAGGCTCCGGCCCAAACAAGCGAAAAAAGGCTCCGGCCTAAGTAAAAAATATATATACATGAAATAAATATAAGCCTTGGCCGGCCAACACAATCACAAAAACTAGCAATAATAGTGTCGTGATTCATTTTTAAGCATCTATTCCCATAAGAAGCACAACAAATAGTTAAAGTAAAATGTCTAAAGTTAAGGAAAGTTGAACTTAATTTCTCATGACAAGAAGCTATACATAGCTTCCTTACAACAAAAAGTGGAATTTAGCTTCTTACGGCAAAAAGAAGCCATACATAGCTTCCTTACAACAAAAAGTGGAATTTAGCTTCTTACGGCAAAAAGAAGCCATACATAGCTTCCTTACAACAAAAAGTGGAATTTAGCTTCTTACGGCAAAAAGAAGCCATACATAGCTTCCTTACAACAAAAAGTGGAATTTAGCTTCTTACGGCAAAAAGAAGCCATACATAGCTTCCTTACAACAAAAAGTGGAATTTAGCTTCTTACGGCAAAAAGAAGCCATACATAGCTTCCTTACAACAAAAAGTGGAATTTAGCTTCTTACGGCAAAAAGAAGCCATACATAGCTTCTTCACAACAAAAAATGGTAGTTTTTTTTTACACAAAAGAAGCTATACCTATCGGTCCTTATACTAAAAGAAGCCGAACTTGGCTTCTTATACTAAAAGAAGACGAATTTTGGTCCTCACAACCAAAAAGTTGAACATAGTCATGTCAAAATCATGCAATCATAAACAACACAATGAAGAAAGGAATGCAAATGCGATAACCAACGAGTACATGCATAATTTAAAATAAAGTCTTACATCCATAAAGAGCTCCCGGAACACCCTCCGGATTAGAGCAAATAAAAAATAGTCCACATGTTTTCAGAAAAGAAGCATGACAAATGAAGAGAACACACATTCAAGGATCCTCTGGAATAACATCTGGCTTAATCTGCAACAACTCTGGGGTAGTAAGACCAGAACTCGATGCAAGCTTGGAAACATAAGGAAACTCCATGTCTTCCATTTTAGCAGCAGCAACAAGAAGATTATTAAAAGCTGCAGGGTCATACCCGTTGAGTTGAGAAGGATCCACATCAGAGAGCTGATTCGAGAGATCATGGAGAGCACGGTGACCACCTGCGTTCATCGCGTGCGCTTGCACTCTACCCATTTCCTGGCCAAATTCATCACTCTTCAAAAACTTCCTGAAAAGTAAGGGTAAACTTTCCACAAGCAGCTTCCTATCCAAAGCTTCCAGACGAGCTTCCTCTTTGAACATTGAAGACTCCAAACGAAGCGCCTTAACCATACCCTGAAGCTCTGTCGCTCTATCCCGCTCCTGAATCAAGTCAGTAGTAAAGCTCTCAGTTTGTTGCTTAGCTTCAAAATAGTTGCTCTTCCACTGGTCCCGGTCCGAAGCCAAATCACTAAGTCGTTACACCTCACTCTGCAACCTGCTCACTTCTTCAGAGAGTTCAACATTTTTCTTCTCTTTGTCTGAAAGATCATTACGGAGGGTCCTAAATGCCTCCCGCTGTTTAGTATGTGCTTCACTCCCCTCTTCTCCAGCTGCTCCAATCTATCCTTCAACTTAACAACCCGATTATGCAATTTACACCGATCTTCCTCAGTAAAAAAAAAGCGCCTCATGTATTCATACTACAAAAAAGAAGCAAAGGCAGTACGGGTAAACAAGTATACATGAAAAATAACGGAAGAAACCGTATAGATAGCATATACATGCAAAAAATATACAAAAAAGGGGGAAGAGGAAAAACAAGTGTATGCATAAGAAACCATACCAAAGACTTAAGGATATCAATGCCAGTTCCATTGGAAAAATTCACAAAGTCCCCATTAGACAGCTTCTCAACTTCGCGCCTTTGATAAGGCACCATGACGTTCTGGATATAATCATCAAGGTCGCCACTATCCTCAAGAGTGCTCATATGCTGAACCTGAGCAAACGAAGGAACAAATATACCCTCAACAAACTCCAAAGGGTTATCATCGGAATTCCAAGACTTATCAGTATAGTTCCCCGATACATCTTCTTTACTGGCTAGCTTCACCTCATCCAAATTATCTTCCTTACTTTTCTTTCTCTTCTCACCTTTTTGATTTTATTTTTCTCCTTACTAGTATGCTTAGGACCAGTCACGCTAACACCTTCCCCGGAAGATAGAGTTACAAATTCTTTAAGTTTCCCTACCGCCTCCCCGGAGGCAGTTGCTTCGACAGCAAGATCATCCAAAACCTTTCGACCCTTACCTTTTCCGGGTCCACTCACTGTAGCAACAGGCTTCCCGCGATCAACAAGTATTATCCCTCGAGGAGGCTCACCCGTAAGCATCTCAGTAATGGAGCGCTTTGGAGCAGTAGAAGTGTTCAAAGCAGCAGAGGAACCTTCTTCATTCACATGAGAAGGCGGCACAGTGGTAGACTTGGAAACCTTTCTTTTCTTCTTCTTAGGAGCAACAATAGTACCAAAAGGCACCTCGGATAAAGAGCCCGGAACACTAGAAGGACCAATATTCTCATCACCCTTTTCTTGAGAAGAAGCCTTGACAGCAGCCTTAGCAGCTCCTTTATAATCAGCAGCATTAACAATTTCCTTAGAAAAGTCCCTAAGAGGCACGGCAGAGGCAGTTTCAGGATGAGGAGTGAATGTAGCATTGTTGTAACCGCTTCTCAAAAACCTTTCCATTCCTATTGCTGCGAAAAAAGGAAACAAAGCAAACGTTACATCAAGTGATACACATATATATACGCAAAATTGATAATATACATTGCAATTATGAACAAGAGTAAATGGTAGTTCAAAAAAAGAAAAGAAAGAATGAAAGGTAAACCAAGTTGTTCCGAAGCCATACCCGCCCCCCTAAGGGTAATCACTGGAGTAGCAGGATGATAAGCCCAAGTCTTGGACAAACCAGCAAGGTAAAGGATGGGCTCCGGAACAACCCGATAGCGCAGAGGGTATAAGGACATATTATCAACAAGAGAAAAATCAAAGCCATCTTCCGGAAGCTCATCTGATAAGTCTCCTGTCTCTTTATCACGGAGGGTTCGAGCGAAAGGAAAATCCGGAGGAACAACAGAAGCATCCACATAAAAAAATCTAGACTTCCAACCCTTTATAGAATCGGGTACCCCAGATATGCATTCCCTAACTTCATCGTCAGACCGTTTCTCAAAAGTGTACCAACTACCAGTCCTAGCTAATTTATAAAACCTTCGAAACAAAGTAACGGTAGGCTCACCCCCATGGGCACGATAAGTCAGTTTAAACATACCTACTCGAATGTTACCATAAGGATTTACTTGGGAAACATGGATCTTAAAGTGGTTAAACACCGACAGATAAAAGGTAGTGAAAGGGAGCCGAAGGTTAGCAGCTTCAAAAGGAGCACAGTAAAGGGTAATCTTTCCCTCCGGAGCATCAGTGGCTATGTGATGACGCTCCGGAAGCATATAACCTAAGCCAGGAGGGAACCTATGTTCGGATAGGAAAGAACCTAGTTGTTTGCGATTCAGGCTACAAGTTTGCACATCCAAGTCGTTTTTTGCCATGAAGAAAATAAGTATGAAAACAAACCTGAAGTAGGTGGATAATTGATGAAGATGCAAGAATAAAACGAGCTCCGGATCAAAGCAATATAGGAGCCTCGGTTTAAGTGAGCTCCGGATTGAGGTAAAGAAGCTCCGGCCTATAGAGGCTCCGGATCGAGGTACTTGAGGAACTCCGGCTTATAGAGGCTCCGGATTGAAGAAATAAAGCAGCTCTGGTCCAAGTGAGCTCCGATCGAGCAAATAAAGAGGCTCCGGCTCAAGTGAGCTCCGGATCGAGGTAAAGGAAGCTCGGCCTATAGAAGCTCCGGATTGAACAAATAAAGGAGCTCCGGTCGAAGTGAGCTCCGGATCAAACAACTAAAGGAGCTTCGGTTCAAGCAAGCTCCAGATCGAGCAAATAAAGAGGCTCCGGCTCAAGTGAGCTCCGGATCGAACAAAAAAAAAGAGAGAATCTTGAAAAAGGGGCGGCTAAAAAGTGAGCAATGACACCAACGAAACCCTTATATAGGGAAATAAACTAATTAGAGGAGAAGATCTGACATGATGGAACGTTACGAATCATGGTAAGGCGTGCCCATCAAAAACCCTAGGAAAATTTTTTTATCTTTCCCTTTTTTTCTCTCTTTCCCGTTTTTGGTTCAAAAGGGGGGAGAGATACCCTAGCAGGGCCCAAACATGTATGGTCTAAGTGAAGCCCAGCTTGTGAAGCCCATTAGAGGTCCGGGCCCAAATACGTTTTAAGAAGCCCTCTAAGCTCTAGTATACGCCCATTAGAGGTCCGGATTGAAGAAATAAAATAGTTTCGGATCAAGTGAGCTCCGAATCAAGGCAACAAAGCTTCGGATCAAATGAACTCCGAATTGAAGAGTCGAATTCGAAAAACACATAAAACTTAGCATTATGAAAACATTAACGCTAAGCTGGGGGGCTTGATAGTGTATGATAATACATGATCCCAGTCAAAGCTAGTCAACACCTTAACTTGGTCAACGAAACCAAGTATAACATGCTTTGGGGGAGCGGACTGTGCTCCAGACCAGGCTCCGGACCAGACAAGTGAACCACAAAGGGGATCATCACCTAAAAGGCATGCAACCGACCAATCGTACAAGGTGACGTAATATTAAACCAATCCCCTTCAAAGAAGGTACGTTCTCAATGGGCTCCAGGCCGTACCGCTGGGTCACAGGAGACAAGTACTCAGATCTTGTCTCCTTGGCCTCTATAAATACTCGCCTCAATCACTCATTTGAGGCAGATGATTTCACACACTCACACACTTTCCTCTGATTATCTTTGTGGCGTGGAATAGCTTCCATCACCGATAGGGAACCGCCAATAAATATAATCAGCTCCTTCTGACCCCTCCTCTAGCAAGTTCACCCCTTAGTAATTAGACGACGAAATACGTTTAAACACCCAAAGAAATAAAATGTTAGAAAAACCCGATAATGAAACAAAAAAAAAGGCCATAAACATAACATCATAGTAATTACTCTCAAAAATCACAAATATATATAATGTTCTAAAAGATATCAAATATATTTATTCAAAATCTATGATACTTTGAATGAAAATTTGTAATATATTAGTTGGAAATTAAAAAGAATACAAGCAAAAAATGAAACTGGATATCACAATCATTCCTATTTTTTTTCTTCCTATTTAACTATTGTCCTGCATGATACTTGTCAAATTAATTATGTTAATACTTCATAATATTGTATATGGTAATAAGTATATATTATACGAAAAAGGATAACATAATCTATTTTTAATTTTCTAATCTATATTTATAATTAATATATATAATATTGCAAAAAAGTAGTATAATACGTATTATGCGGCAGTTTATTATAAAAAAAACCTAGATTATTACCCGCGTAATACGCGGGAAACATATATAATTAATGACATGTTAAATTTTTATAATATCATAAGTTGACAAATATTTAACCAGGTAAGAATTAAACCACTAAAAAACATGAAGTTACATTAGTGGTCGTTTAGATTCCGGTTAACAGTGACCAGACAGTTGAAAAATGGATACATCATCTATTAAAGGTCTCGCTAAGTAAGGTTTTCGTTTCTTTGGATGTATTTCATTCATCCGGATATGTCTGCACTGTCATTGTACTTGTGCTTTAACGTTTTGCTCGAATAATTTAGTTATACACTAAAATTACTAAGCAAACTTAATTTATCAATCTATATATCGCATGTTGTGTTAATCTAAGTTAAAATTATGCATAATTTTATTGCAATTTTCATACAATTATTTTTCTGATATATAATTGTGATAGCTTATTATAGACTCCATATTTGTTTTTTAGTCCAAAACATTGATTTAATAAAAACGTTATATGATAAAAATCCTATACAAAAATCCTTATAACCAAATTTTATTCGTTATATGATAAAAATCCTATACAAAAATATAATTCAATAAAAACGTATTACATAAAAACTCTTTCCATAGTGGGTGTTTATTAAGGACAATTTAGTACTTTCGTATGTAACATTTGAGTAACACTTTCTATTTGTAGGGGGTGAATAATTTTTATAAAGGAGTATAGATAAATAAGAAAATAATAATAATTTAAATACATTAAAATAAAATTAAATCTAAAAAAGTTAAATAAATATATAATTAATGACATGTTAAATTTTTATAATATCATAAGTTGACAAATATTTAACCAGGTAAGAATTAAACCACTAAAAAACATGAAGTTACATTAGTGGTCGTTTAGATTCCGGTTAACAGTGACCAGACAGTTGAAAAATGGATACATCATCTATTAAAGGTCTCGCTAAGTAAGGTTTTCGTTTCTTTGGATGTATTTCATTCATCCGGATATGTCTGCACTGTCATTGTACTTGTGCTTTAACGTTTTGCTCGAATAATTTAGTTATACACTAAAATTACTAAGCAAACTTAATTTATCAATCTATATATCGCATGTTGTGTTAATCTAAGTTAAAATTATGCATAATTTTATTGCAATTTTCATACAATTATTTTTCTGATATATAATTGTGATAGTGATATTTAAAAAGATAAGGGCTTAAAGTTTTAATTATTAAAATAAGGGTTTAGGGTATAAATTAATTCATTAAGGGCAAATTTGGTAATTTATAAAAACTCTTTCCATAGTGGGTGTTTATTAAGGACAATTTAGTACTTTCGTATGTAACATTTGAGTAACACTTTCTATTTGTAGGGGGTGAATAATTTTTATAAAGGAGTATAGATAAATAAGAAAATAATAATAATTTAAATACATTAAAATAAAATTAAATCTAAAAAAGTTAAATAAGGTATATGACATCATTTGATCTAATGGCTCTAATTAAATGTTGAACTTCATCTGAGGGTCCATACTTCTCTAATTAAGAATTAAGGTTTTCTTTTATATATACGAGCATGGTACCGCGCAATGCGGCGGCGGTAGCGGGGACAGTGGTCTAGTGTTGTCGGTGACGTATTATTGGTTGTGGTGGCGGTGTCAAGTGGTGTAGGTTGATATAAAGGTGATAGTGAAATATTTAAAAAGATAAGGGCTTAAAGTGTTAATTATTAAAATAAGGGTTTAGGGTATAAATTAATTCATTAAGGGCAAATTTTGGTAATTTATAAAAACTCTTTCCATAGTGGGTGTTTATTAAGGACAATTTAGTACTTTCGTATGTAACATTTGAGTAACACTTTCTATTTGTAGGGGGTGAATAATTTTTATAAAGGAGTACGAGCATGGTACCCGCGCAATGCGGCGGCGGTAGCGGGGACGACGGTCTAGTGGTGTCGGTGACGGTATTATTGGTGGTGGTGGCGGTGTCAAGTGGTGTAGGTTGATATAAAGGTGATAGTGAAATATTTAAAAAGATAAGGGCTTAAAGTGTTAATTATTAAAATAAGGGTTTAGGGTATAAATTAATTCATTAAGGGCAATTTTGGTAATTTTCAAAAACTCTTTCCATAGTGGGTGTTTATTAAGGACAATTTAGTACTTTCGTATGTAACTATTGTGTAACTATTTTTAAAAATATATGTATAATTTTTATAAAGGAGTATAGATAATATATATATAAATATATATATATAATTATATAAATTAATATATATATATATATATATATATATATATATATATATATATATATATATATATATATATATATATATATATATATATATATATATATATATATATATATATATATATATATATATATATATATATATATATATATATATATATATATATATATATATATATATATATATATATATATATATATATATATATATATATATATATATATATATATATATATATATATATATATATATATATATATATATATATATATATATATATATATATATATATATATATATATATATATATATATATATATATATATATATATATATATATATATATATATATATATATATATATATATATATATATATATATATATATATATATATATATATATATATATATATATATATATATATATATATATATATATATATATATATATATATATATATATATATATATATATATATATATATATATATATATATATATATATATATATATATATATATATATATATATATATATATATATATATATATATATATATATATATATATATATATATATATATATATATATATATATATATATATATATATATATATATATATATATATATATATATATATATATATATATATATATATATATATATATATATATATATATATATATATATATATATATATATATATATATATATATATATATATATATATATATATATATATATATATATATATATATATATATATATATATATATATATATATATATATATATATATATATATATATATATATATATATATATATATATATATATATATATATATATATATATATATATATATATATATATATATATATATATATATATATATATATATATATATATATATATATATATATATATATATATATATATATATATATATATATATATATATATATATATATATATATATATATATATATATATATATATATATATATATATATATATATATATATATATATATATATATATATATATATATATATATATATATATATATATATATATATATATATATATATATATATATATATATATATATATATATATATATATATATATATATATATATATATATATATATATATATATATATATATATATATATATATATATATATATATATATATATATATATATATATATATATATATATATATATATATATATATATATATATATATATATATATATATATATATATATATATATATATATATATATATATATATATATATATATATATATATATATATATATATATATATATATATATATATATATATATATATATATATATATATATATATATATATATATATACACAACTTTATATATTCATTTTAACACACACAACAAACACACATATTATTCACCAACATACAAAAAAAACATCTTTTCTCCTCAAATGTCTAGTTCATCGGAATCTCGTTGTGTCGTTGTCGGATCGGATTCGTCATCCGAATCCGATGGTATGTTCTTGCATAGCGCCATTCAATGGATGGAAGACACGACATCTTCCAACGCGGTTCAAAACCGCCGAACCATAGAGCGCAACGCGAAATTGGTCATCAAATTTTACTTAATGATTGGTTTGTTGATGAGCCAAAATACGATGACGCTTACTTTCGAAAGAAATTTCGAATGGAAAAAAGCATGTTTTTGAAAATCGTCGACGACATCGAGGCGAATTTTCCATATTTTCAAGACGGGTTCGATGCACGTGGGCGAGGCAGTTTCAAACCGCTCCAAAAAGTCGCATCGGCGGTGATGGTCGAGCTATCTCGCCGGTTCACATCATGGACCAACCGGTGTGGGACGAGACCTTTTTAGCGGAGTTACTAAACGAAGACATCCATCATCGTCTTCGTTATGACCTCACTGAACACGTGTGGGCTCAAGACTTGGGACATCTCGACGACTAGTTTTTTTAATTTTAAATAAGTCTAGTGTTTTTATTTTAATGTTTTTTTTATTATGTATTGTTTTTATTTTAATGTTTTTTTTTAATTATGTATTGTTTTTTTTAAGTGTTATGTAATGTTTTTTTAAGTTTTTAATAAAATGTTTAGTTAAATTATTGGTGTAATAAAAAAAAGAAAAAGAAAATGAATTTGGGTAAGTTTAATGAATTGGGTATGTATTTCCAGTGATTTGGGTAAGAATTGGGTTGAATTGGGTAGTTGTGAGTTGAAAGGTTTTGATTGAACGAAGGATTGGGTATATTAACCAAATTGTGGACCACTCCTTCCACCCTTAGAGATTGGTATAGATAAATGTATAGATAAATGTAACTATGTAAGTAAAACTTTAAACAAATTTCATAAAGGTAAATTCGGTAGTAAACTTAAAAAAAAAAAGAAAACATAAAAGAGAGAAAAGGAAAACCTTGAGAAAAAAAAGCAAAAAACAGAAAAAGAAGCAGCAGCTTGCTAAATTGCTGGGAGACAGGAACTATATATTGAAATCGAAATTGCTGTCTGAGTGTTTGTTTTATTAAACAAACACAAGGTTAGTTTTTATAATGATAATGAAGTTATGTATATTTCATACTGTATTTATATCTATATTCATATCAGGTTATTATAAATTTGATTTTAGGTTATAAGAAGTGGGTTTCTAATGTTCTTTAGAAAAATAAATATATGAAACTTAAAAAAAAAAAGAAAACATAAAAGAGAGAAAAGGAAAACCTTGAGAAAAAAAAGCAAAAAACAGAAAAAGAAGCAGCAGCTTGCTAAATTGCTGGGAGACAGGAACTATATATTGAAATCGAAATTGCTGTCTGAGTGTTTGTTTTATTAAACAAACACAAGGTTAGTTTTTATAATGATAATGAAGTTATGTATATTTCATACTGTATTTATATCTATATTCATATCAGGTTATTATAAATTTGATTTTAGGTTATAAGAAGTGGGTTTCTAATGTTCTTTAGAAAAATAAATATATGATGTTATTAATCTTCGAAGTTTATTAAAATATCGATAGAAAATAGTTTTAGTTAATGTAATACTGTTTGATAACTTAATTTTTATGGGATTAGTAATTCATTTAGTTTTGTGCTTCAAGTGGGAAACTCAATATAAATAAATTTATTTTGTAAGTGATAAGAGGGTGTTTGGTTTACGGGTATGGAAACGAGGAATGAGTTTGATTCATATCAAAAGTGTTTGGTATATGGGTTTCATACATTTAGTCATAAATCCATTCCCATTTTAGATTGAAGCATATACTCTTGGTGAGTTCCGTTTTTATACCAAATACCCGCGTTTGTTGGAAATGAACCTACCTTCTATGATAACGACATTGTTTGCCTTGACCCCGGGGGACACCACTTTGGTTTTTGGCAACCAAGGTGGGGACTTTGGCAGGATGTATATTGTATCCTGGTACTGCTCTTGACCCGAGCAAGCTTAACTATAGAGTCTTTTTTATGGAATTTGTTGTGCTTGTAGCCCTAGAAAGTATTGTGTCTAGTCAGACCATTAGGTTATTTTATGGGCTTTTATTTGATTTTCGAAAGGCCAGTAGAAAAAAACGAGCCTTTTTGCTTTTGAAAATTCAATAAGCCGAAACCCCGAGTTAAGCTAATCCAAACTCCCTCTTAGTTATGAACCTAATATCTATCTTGTCCATGATGGCTCAGTGGATATTGGATTTGCATAAGGTGTTATACACTTATACCAACTGGTTTTAAACATTTTTATAATGAAAACATAATGTAAGAGAAATAACGGAAACTGTCACCCAACTTGAACTGTTTTTTCTTGAACTTATTCATTTGGTTTATTTCATCTAAGTGTCGAGAAAGAAGGTGAAAAATTGATGCTTGAATCCAATTGAATTGACAGTGTTTAGATTTATATGACAAGGCTAACAAGTTATAATTCCAATTGCTAACCAAAACAACTAACTTGAACATTTTTGAAATCTATGACAATTTGTGGACTTGAAGTAATATCCTATGACCGTACAAAATTTTAACCAAGGATAATCCTGTTTCCAAATGCAGCCCACATCTACTGAAGTGAATGTTGTTCGCACTGTTTACCTCTTGAGAGCAATTCATGGCTGGAAATGGCCTGCCAAATTTAGGCCGTGTGAAACTCACAGACCTGATAGCTTCCGAAGGACTTCCATCTGACACATACAAACTATCGGTTTCAACTCTGTCACAATCTCTTGCTCAATATTCTGCTGCCATTATCCAGTTACCATTGAGTGATAGTGCTCTGTTGAGGTGTTGCCTAGATTCTGCTCGACCATACTTTAATCAAAAACCCGCATATCCATCTGCTGATATGATTCATATTAATGACTCCCGTGAATGGTGCAAGACCTCCGGATACTCTGCAGATCCGCAACTGTGGCAAGAAAGTTATGAATACAGACCGGGGCTAACTTTGATTGAACCCAACAATGCTATTGATATGCCACCCGTTGGGTTGGCGGATATATTTATGTTACTCGGAAAAGCTGCTCGAGATATATTGGATTCAATCAGCTTTTATTTGAATCTACGTAGCTGTGCTTTCACCGAAATACTTGATAGTGTTCCCTTGAGAAATAGGGAAATTTCATCTTCAGTTTTGTCTGTTGGTTGTCATGCAAGGCCTTCTTTTCAAGGAGCTCAACATCACAACATCACAACCCAAGAAGACGGGCAGTTAGTTATGTTTTCAGACCACGAGCATCAAGTCGATAAAAGCCTTATATCTCTTATGAAGTCAGATAAACCAGGCCTTCATATTAGAGATTTCAATGGTCGTTGGGTGCTTGTGGATGGTGATCTTGGTCCCCAAGATGCAGTTGTGTACCCTGGACTTGCTTTGTACCATGCTACTGCTGGTTATGTTAACCCTGCGCTGCATAGAACGGATATCAGCAATTTACATGGTAACATGTACGGGCGATGCTCACTTTCTTTCAAACTTATGCCAAAATCCATGACCAGTCTTAATTGTTCAGAGATGCGAGCTGCTGGTCATGGTGTTGAAGCTCAGTTTCAGCTACCAGTTTCAGTTGATGACTTTATGCAGAGACCACACTCTTTGGATCAACTCTTCAACAGAAACAATTTCCCTACTTTCAGTTTTCCGACAACCCAAGAAGGTCAGTGCTTTTGTAATATAGTAAATTATAGCTCACTTATTCATGTCTGTTCTTTACTATACTAAGTATTGTAGCAAATTTCACCTTTTTGGTTGGGTACTCATTCTTATCCTTTGTTAAAATTATTATGAGCTGCTATCTATAGATTTGATCATTGTTTATCTTGTTATGACTTCCAACAAAGTTTTCCAATATCACTTGGAGGTTAGATGTTTTCCTCTGTTGGAGTGTGTTTCCTTTACTAATCCTACATTTTAGGCGTAGAGTTTTGTACCCTGGAATTTCTGTGAACAGTTTATTGCATGTAGGTAACCAACTCACTTAGGTGGGTTGACCACTGGGTTGCCTTAGGTTGGGCTAGGGGGGAGTTTTACTCTCCAAGGTCTCAGGTTCGAGCCGTGGAAAGGTAGGGTTTTCTTTCTCAAGGGTTTAAATGGGTATCTGCTCGTCGAGGGGGCTCTTTAGCGCGGACCCGGTTAAGACAACATATGGTAGACCTCCCGACATTCGCAAATAATTTATATCTTTTTTTTAAAAAAAGATAACCATCTTATAGGCATCCATAAAAACCTTCGGACTCTCAAAAAGGAAAAAGATTTAAGGTTAAATCTATACAAGTAACACCTTGAAAATGTTGAGTTGTTAACTTTTAATTGATGTGGTTCTGATTAACTGGTCACGTGCTATCACGGGATAAAGGTTACAATCGACCGAAGTTCTTTGAAAGTCAAGGTTTTTATATAAAACTGATGAATGATTGTACGTATTATTAAGAATAATTAGGGTACAATATATAGATAATATATTTACACTCTAGTCCACCTATTATTATAATGTATAAATATATGTCTAATTGTCTAATATTCCCCCGCAAGCTAAGGCCGGGGAGCGACTCTTAGCTTGGACCGTAAAACGAGAAATCTTTTGGAGGACAATGGCTTTGTAAAGACATCTGCAATCTGATCTTTTGTAGAGATGAACCAAACCAATAGCTTTCCTTGAGCAACCTGTTGACGAACAAAATGAAAGTCGACCTCAACATGTTTTGTTCGGGCATGAAACACATGATTGGCAGACAAGTAGGTTGCACCCAAATTATCACACCAAAGTGTAGGAGTAGACCTGACTGGGACATGTAACTCATGTAAAAGTGTTTGTAACCATGTTAGTTCAGCAACGGTGTCTGCCATAGCTTTGTACTCAGATTCTGTAGATGACCGAGATACCGTTTTCTGTTTGCGTGCAGACCACGAGACCAGATTTGTCCCAAGATATATAGCATACCCCCGTGGATCGACGGTCATCAGTGGCGGATCTTGAAAGCTTTAACGGTGGGGGCCAAAAAATTTTTTTTGCCAGCTTTGTATCCGAGTATTATATTAGGGTCATGTTTACTAATTCGGGTCGGGTCAAACAAAAATAATACTAATAATCCAAGTTTTCCATTCAAATTACCAATACATAGTTTCTAACAAACAAAAAACTACATATACTTATGAAAATACCAAGATAAAAGGAGTGTACTAGGCACTAGAGTTACAAGTCTGCGTTACGATCTTTAAGCTCTTTGAACAAATCTACTATCCAACTCATGTATTTGTATATCCAATGTGGCTGTAAACAAATCTACTCGGTAGTAATGTTCAAATGTGACATGAAGATATTTTTACGAGGCCGAAATCGAGTAGATGTATATGGAGCTTTCATATCCGGCATCTCTACTTGATGCTTGTTACATAAAAAGGTCACTTCGTCAAGTAAAGAATCAAACTCACTATTTCTGTAATTATTTAGACTCACCTTAGTTGTTGAAACTAAAAAAAAAATGACAAACACAAGGCCTAAAACATAAAAATTATTAATGGGCTAAGTGAACCGTAGGGTATAAAAACTAAAAACGTAAAGTTTATTGGATTATTAAATTCATTAAACCTATCAAAAAAAAATAATCCCTGGGGGCCGACTTAATATACATAAATTTTTTCGAATGAAATACGGGTATATTAGCACTACTAATCGAAAAAACGGTGGTGGCCCGGGCCCCACGGGCCCCTATAAAGAACCGCCCTTGCGGTCATCTGGACACCCAGCCCAGTCAGCATCAGAGAAGGCACAGAGACGGTTGTGACTGGCATCAGGATAGGCATGAAGAACTGTGGTAGATTGTTGTCGAATCAGAAGGCCATGTGTGAAAGTACCCTTCAAGTAGCGGAGAATGCGCTTAACAGTGACCAGTGATTTGTTGTCGGTGAGTGCATAAACTGGCAGACCTTGTTGACAGCATACGTGATATCTGGGCGCGACAAAGTAACATACTGGAGGGCCCCAACCACTTGTCGATATTTGACTGGATTCTCAAAAGAAGGACTGTCACCCAAAGCAAGGTTATTGTAGGTGGTGATCGGAGAGGACACAGGCTTAGCCTCAGACAAACCAGCCCGTTGTAGAATGTCGAGTATGTACTTTTGTTGAGAGAGAACAATGTCGGACCCCTGATAGGCAATTTCAATTCCTAAAAAATAGGATAAGCGGCCCATGTCTTGAACTGGGAAGCTTTGACCTAGTTTGCGAACCACCTGATCAATAGCATGCGGGTTGTTTCCTGTCAAGATAATATCATCCACATACACAAGCATATATAACAGAGTACCCTGGGAGTTATAGATAAACAGTGAAGGATCAGTCTTGGACCCTGAAAACCCGAGTCCGTGAAGAGCAGTGGAGAGCCGATGAAACCAAGCCCGAGGAGCTTGCTTGAGGCCATATAAAGACTTGTGAAGTAGGCAGACATGATCAGGTTTATAAGGGTCAACAAAGCTAGGAGGTTGTTGTAGATACACGGTCTCTGTGACATCACCATGTAAGAAAGCATTATGAATGTCAAGTTGCCGAAGATACCATTTCTGTGTAACAGCTAATGACAGAACAAGGCGGATGGTGGTGGCTTTAACCACGGGACTAAAAGTCTCCTGATAATCAATCAATACCGGGCTGTTGTCAAAACCCTTTTGCAACTAACCGGGCTTTGTAACGGCGAATGGCCCCGGTCGGATCACGTTTCAATTTATAGAGCCATTTGCAATCAACAACATTGGTACCGGGAACACGAGGGACTAGGGTCCACGTGCCATTTCTCAAAAGTGCCGAAAATTCCTCAGCCATGGCGTGACGCCATTGTGGGTGCATGTTAGCAACAGTAAAGGAGGAAGGTTCAGTGTCAGGCCTAGAGGCGGAGGCATGGAAGGAAGAGACATTGTAGATTTGTGAAGGTTTTGGGTTTTGGGTTTTGGCGAAGGTGAGATGGTCGGGTACGAGGAGCAGACATTGTAGGTGGTGGATTATGAGAGCCCGAAGCTGGGGTATCGGCCGTAGGGGTGGCCAAGGTGTCAGTGGTGGTGTTCTCAGCCACGTGGGTGGTGGGAGTATCGGTTGTGGTGCCAACTGTTTTAGCGCGGCGGTGAAAGGTATGTATGACAGGAGGTTTAGGCGGGAGGGGTGGAGGGGCAGATGATGTAGATGAGGGTGGAGTTGGACCCGTTATACTAGGAACAACAGGTATGGGTAATGGGTCAGAAGGTGGAGTCGAAGCGGTTGAGTCGTCAGGAGGAATATTTGGTGGGTAAGATGAAACATAAGGGTCAGTCGGAGAAGAGGGTCTCGTTGTGGGATTTGGTTTATGGAATGGGAAACATTGTTCATTAAACCAGACATGTCTAGCGATGTAAAGGCGATCGGTGCGAGGATCAAAGCACCGATAACCATGGTGAGCGGGGCTGTACCCGAGAAAAACACAAGGTGTGGACCGGAAATCCATCTTGTGGTGGTTATAGGGACGAAGATGTGGAAAGCATTGGGATCCAAACACCCGTAGGAAGGTGTAATCAGGTGTACGGTGAAAGAGGTGTTCGAAAGGAGACTTTGAGGAGTTTGTGCGAGAAGGCATCCGGATAAACAACGGTGTCAAAGGCAAAGTGCCAAAAACGCCGCGGGACATGAGATTGAGCTAGAAGTGTGAGGCCGGTCTCGACAACATGACAATGTCGGCGTTCAACAATGTCGTTTTGCTCTGTTTTGCTCACTTGTGTGAGGGCATGAGAGACGATGTATGATGCCAAGTGATCGAAAGAACGTGGAAAGGTTGCGAAATTCTCCTCCCCAATCAGTTTGGACAGATCTTAGTTTGGTTTTAAATTGCCTTTCGACCATGGTCAAGAATGCTTTGAAAGTAGGAAACACATCAGATTTAGATTTTAATGGAAAGAACCACATATATTTTGAAAAATGATCAACACACAAAAGAAAATATTTGTCCTTCAAACGAAGGAACAGGGGAGGGTCCCCAAACATCACAAAACAGGAGATCTAAAACATGAGAACTTTTAAAATTTGATGTTGACAAATGTAACTTAGAAGATTTGCCAATAGAACAAGAATCACAAAAAGTACTAGGACAATTGTTTTCCAACGGTAAATGATAAAAAGATAACATGGACTTCAAAAGTTGTGGATGTGGATGCCCCAATCTTTGATGCCAAATTGTAGCAGAAGCACGTGTAGCTGAAAACGAAACTTTAGGAACTGGTTGAAAACTTGGAGACTTGAATGAGTAAAGGCCATTATTGCTGGACCAGTGAGGAGGATAGTGTGTGTAAGCTTGTCCTTCACAGCAAAAAAGGTAGCATGAAATTCAAAGTAAACATTATTGTCAAGGCAAAATTTTTGAACAGAAAGGAGGTTTTGTTGAAGGTCAGGTACATGTAAAATATTAAGGAGATTAAAGGTTTTGGATGGTGAGTGAATACGGGATGAACCAATATGTAATATGGGTAAACCCTTACCGTTGCCAACATGAAGGTTGTCATGTCGAAAGTGGAGAGATCTGGTGCAGCATGGTGAGTGGACCCCGTATCCGGGAGCCAACCAGTTGAAGCACGAGACCTGTAATCTGCAAAGTTAGCCGAGGGTGGCTGACGTGACCGAACAGTGGCACGGTCTCGGTAAGGACACTGAGATGGAGTATGTCCTATGCCACACCTGTTACAAGTGCCATAAACAGTATTCTGGTTAGTTGCCCACCTAAATTGATCACGGTTACCTCCTGAATTACGATTGTAGTTTCCACGTCCCCGAGAGTTGCCTTGTCGATTGTTTGGACGTCGGTCACGGTTGTTGGGTGACCTGTTTGTGTAGTAGGCTTGTGGTTGAGAGGCTGGCAATTGAAGCTGCAATCCTAATTGAGCGGCCAGTTGTTGGACAGCTTGAATAGCATCAGATTGTGAAACCTGAGAGGTGGTGGCAGCGGGTGTAACGACAGCAGAGAAGGCTTGGGTGGGAGGTATGCTCGGGGCTGTTTTCTTCACCATGTAATCATGATCAGCTAACAGGGAATTCAATTCATTGAAGGCAACTTGACGGGAGAGGGCTGTTGTCTTTACTCCATGATACTCTTCACGAAGCCCGGAGATCACAAGCATGACAAGGTCCTTTTCTTTCATTGGTTCGCCAATATTTGCAAGGGCAGTAGCATATTCCTGAGCCCTAGTTAAGTAATCAGAGGAAGATTCATCACTTTTCATCTCAATCCGTAGCAGTTGAGTCTTTAATGTGTATTCTCTCGAGGCAGTGTGAGGGGCATAAGCACGTTCAAGTGATAGCCAAAGATCACGAGAAGTAACTCCCTGGACATGCTGGAACGAGCTTTCTGAGATTGTAGATAGTATTAGCATGCGAACATGGGCATCATTAGACACCCAAATAGCATGTTGGGGATTTGGTGGCGGCGGTTGTGATCCTCCTGTAGTAATAGTGATGGTGGTTGGTGGAGATGGGATTGTGCCATCTACATAGCCATACAAGTTGTTCGTAACAAGGAACGGTTGTATCATGGTCTTCCAGTAGCCATAGTTAGAGGAGGTTAGGGTAAAACCAAACTTGTGAGAATTGTTAGTCTTT
This sequence comes from Erigeron breviscapus, assembly GCA_034093135.1. Lineage (NCBI taxonomy): Eukaryota > Viridiplantae > Streptophyta > Magnoliopsida > Asterales > Asteraceae > Erigeron > Erigeron breviscapus. The sequence goes on along the minus strand of CM067172.1, from coordinate 59,656,789 downwards.
TCCTTCTGATCAAAAGTAGTGAGAGTTGTCATTATTGTTGCAGTGTGTTTGTGACGGGGGTTGATTGAAGGAGGTGGAAAGGGCTGAGATTGATGGTTGTGTGGCTGCTTTGTGGAGCAGAATTAGGGTTAGGGTTGTGGGGATGTGTGGTGGCTGAGATTGGTGGCTGTGTGGCTGCTTTGTGGAGCAGAATTAGGGTTAGGGTTGTGGGGATGTGTGGTGGCTCTGATATGATACCACAATAAAACTGATGAATGATTGTACGTATTATTAAGAATAATTAGGGTACAATATATAGATAATATATTTACACTCTAGTCCACCTATTATTATAATGTATAAATATATGTCTAATTGTCTAATAGAGTGAAATCGAAGTTGATTACGGATACAGAAATTGGACTAAGTTGGTTGGTTACTTTGAATGTAATTAACTTATTTGTAAAATTTATATCTTCATTAGGTCTCTAGACATTTGGTGATGTTAAATTTGTATGTCATGGTCATCTCTCATTATTACAGTTGAATTATAAGTTTTCGATACTAGTAGCTCTTAGTAAGAAGTTTCTTAACAACAGGTCCTTAGCCGATGCTATACTAATACAGGATCTATGAAACCTTTAATGAAGAGGAAGAAAATTAATTCTCGGTTAAAACCTTTGCCACCTTCTAAGAGGTTACGGCTTGAAGCACAAAGAGTTCTTAAAGAGAGGGTTCAAGACATAGCTGATAAAAATGGCATCAAGCTCAGATTCTGCACCCTGAAAGAGTGTGAGAGTCACATACACACACTTGACAGCCCATGTGGCAACATACGATTGGAGATTGGGTGGCCCCCGGGAGTGCCATTTGTTCATCCACATGATCTGCCCAACAAAGCAAAAATTGGTTTTCTTGAAACATATGAACCTGGTTGGACAGCCAATCAAGACCTGGAGATTAGTATGATTGAAATTGGACAATCTAGTCAGCATGTTAATAACTGTAAATATCTTCACTTTTCTTTTATGCTTTCATATCCATGCTTGCTTTTGTCGTCTCAACTCATGCCTAGAGGTGGCAAAATGGGTGGGTCACAGGTGGGGTAACATGTGACAATGAGTAAATTTTGGTTTGGGTGCTGTCGATCTATAATACCTTTTGTCAAAGATAAAACAAAATTTGTTACCGTATCAAACATGATTACAAATATTTTATTTTACGAAGAATAATTTAACTTTCTGAATAACATAATTTAGGGGATTTTATGTATTAAAACACACATTTGGGTAACGTCTGGCCTCTTTCCTTTTTTTTTTCTTACTTTTCCATTACTGTTATACTCGTTAAGGTTATTACATAGCGTGATCACACCAATTCACGGGTAAATGGGTCAAAATGGCTACTTATATAATTTTTTATCACTTCCAACTTCCAACAGTTGCTACTTTCTCTGTTAACCCGGGTATGCATGGTTGGTTTGTGTTACAGGAAAGGCACATAGTTTTAAGATCAATCTCTCCAGAAATCGATGCGCTCTCTCAGCAATTTGTTAACTGAATGGAATGCAACTCACATCTTTGAAGTCAAATGATCATAGCATATCATAGTCCATGACTCAAGGTCAGGTGCTGTTTTTCTTTTCTTTTTTTTTTGTTAGGGAGAAGTTTAGAACTTGCTTTTGTGTTTGGTGGGGGCACTGCTGGGCCTGTTGTAATTTTGATAAGAAGTTGTCTGAATTCTGAGTGGTTTCAAAAACCACAGTGCATGTTTCCTGCTCTGAAAGAAACTGCAGTGGTTTGAATTCTCTCTATCTAATTAACTTCAGTTTCTCTTTCAGTTATGTCTCAAATTCACAGCTCTTGAAAATTGTAAAGCTGATAGAGGTTCCAAGTTTGGTGGGTCAGGCGGGTTGGGTAATGGGTTGAAACAAGTAAATTTGTGTGGGTCAAAAGGGATCAAGTGGGTTTCATTGGCCTGAATCTTTTGTCTAGTAACTTTACTATACATTATTAGTTCATCTAAAATGATAAGAAAATTTACTCGTATTATTTCTTGTCAAAGGTTAACTCTTAAATATGAAATGTTGGAGGTATCATCCATTTGAGAAACACTTTGTCTTTTAACCTGTTTGACCCGTTTGAACCATTTCCTTTAAAGCAAATAAGATTTTATGTTACCGAGATAAAACATAAATCTGAATTGACCCATTAAAAATCAAGGAGTCGAAACTGCCACCTTTAAACGCAAGCAATTATCATGCTGAATTGGAGAAATAGAAACTTGTTAGTTTATACTTGTGTACCACACCTTTAACTATTTAGTTGTCGTTCATTAGTCCACACCTCTAACTTCTGACACCAAAAGCTCAGCTTCAGCTTTGTCAAATACAAAGAGATGAGCTGATATTTAACTAGTATAGTTAAACTAATGTCATATCAAACCAACACTTCTAGCGATATCAAACTGACCCATCAACCAAAAGGTTGAGCATTTAAGTCCTCAAAGGAACAAGGGTATATAAGGGTGTGTGGGACTTTGCTTTTGAACTCATATCAAGATTTTATTTTTGGTACCCCCTTTCCTCTAAGCAAGACAAAAAGACAAACAGCCGCAATCTTATATCTTATGTGTGTCCAGTGTCCACCTTATCTATGACCACAATTTGGTGAACATTGTATTCTTTTTGCCCAGAAAGTAGGCTGAATCACCAGTTTTGGGCAATTGCTATATTTATGATTCTGGATTTAAGGTTAGAAATTATATTACATTTCATGTTGGAATAGGTCAACCTCCTGATATCTTTAGCTAGGTATGATCTTGGAGGCGGCCAAGGAAGGCTTAAAAAACGGTTATGGGATACCCCAGTTAGGCGGCCTACATTCGAGCTATAAGACTCAACCTCATGGGTAACGTGCATGAGGAAAACCTCATCTTTTTATGTATTATTGTTGGAATAGGTTATCTATGATGTCATTCATCTTGCAAGTTTATAAGTAGTTGCTACTACTGTTAACTGATTTAGAGTTTAGTTTAAGCCGTTGAAACTACTAATTTACGCTTACCATTGATTTAGCTTTTTATTTATGCATCAATGTATAGTTCTGCAATTCGCTATTAAGGCACATGAATTTATTTCAGTGTAATATCACAAGGAACCTACATTAATGAGATAGTAGTATGTATTATGGGATAAAGTTACTCATTACACTTAAAAAACTTGTCGTTATGCATGCCAGAGAATTCTACATGTCTTCGTGCCAATGTCAACTTCATCTGTGTATTCCAAGATTTGTAAACTTGAATAACCAAAGTTCTTTTTGGTCCACAAATCTTTGAAATAGACATACATTAGAATATATAGCATAGAAGGGTTGTCTTAAATACCATTGATTTTTATGTTCATTATGTGGACGAGTGATCTTGATAAGGTTGATTTTTTTTGGTCATTGGATTCATAGTCGTCTTTCCTGATTGAAATATATGCAGAGACAAAGTATAGAAATTCAGTTTTCTTTCACTTAACCAATGCCTCATCTTCTATGTCATGGCTTGCTTTCGCTTTCCATAACTCTTTGTTTGTAGGTAAACGTAGTTAGATAAGATTTAGAATTAGATGGTGGAAATGGAACATTTAGTCGATTTAGATGCAGATTACCCTGATTCGTATCTGATTATGGATTGGTTGGACCTAACCTTGATTCGATAATAGACTTTTGTGGCGAGGGACCCCAAAATGTTGTTTAAAGCTTTGTGCAAGTTGCTATTGATTATTTATATTTGAAAAGTATTTATTTGACATTTTACATACAAAAGTTATTGGGGTTGTTCATATAGTCTGAACTATGACCAGCTCAAGTCAAACACTATTGGTTTGCTGGACCAAGTGTATGATTAAGGGTCGATATGATCAATGGTCGTATGCACCCAAAGGAACAACAACGAAAAGTTAAACCGATTTCCGGAAATATATTCTGATTCATTTCATAAATTTACACATTACATTGAATAACAAAACCTAACTAAATACTTGTACAAGAGATTAAAAATTATCCTAAAAAAGGATCAGTTTAACTTTCAACATTCGAGAACATTTTTTTTTTTTTGAATCAAGAGAGAATTTGTAACCAAATATAACTAGGAAAAAGAATATCATGTCAAATGCTATATTGAATTTACAGAGGGTAAAAAACAGTTTTCACTCCTTGAAATTCACCATGCCTCATTGTCACCCAATTCTAAAACCGATGTCAAAGTTTGTCATAGTTAGAAAATTTAGTAGAATAACAAAATACATCATATAATATCGTCATCAACTAGAGTCGCCAACGATGATAACTAATACCCAATCCCAACATGGACGAGCTATCGAGGTATGGAGGACAGGGGTGTACGTGAACTAGAGTTATATTTCTAACTGAGGGCAAAGAGACTGTTTATCAACCAAGTCTTCCATATGTCATTAAATGGTGTCCGACCAATACGATACGAATCAAGAATAGGTTTCTAAACATTTCATGATTCGAGTATCTAAACATATATATCTGCATACGACTTGTCGAAACATAGTTATCATTGAGCGTTGTTATTGGTCAAGGAATATAATTTTTTTTTCAGCCAACAAAATATATATTTATATAATATAAAAACGGACTAGCTAGCTGCTAGAACCAAAAAATATGACAACACAAGGAATTACACCAAAAGAAACAGGATGACTATGCACCAACCATATCAATGACACCAGTTAGATATTCAAAAAGCTCCAAGCTTCCCAATCTAAACAGGACCATTAAGCCCGGGATTTGATCCAAAGAAAACTTGGGGCTTAGATGTCACTAGTCGCCTTATTGATTACCACTAATCTCCCATTAAAGATTTTTACTTATGTTGCCACAAGATAAATGGATGTCAAGAAAGATTTGTACTTATGTTGCAAACACAAT
>CM067172.1:59586656-59650864 GCA_034093135.1 Erigeron breviscapus | reverse complement strand
ATGAAACCTTTAATGAAGAGGAAGAAAATTAATTCTCGGTTAAAACCTTTGCCACCTTCTAAGAGGTTACGGCTTGAAGCACAAAGAGTTCTTAAAGAGAGGGTTCAAGACATAGCTGATAAAAATGGCATCAAGCTCAGATTCTGCACCCTGAAAGAGTGTGAGAGTCACATACACACACTTGACAGCCCATGTGGCAACATACGATTGGAGATTGGGTGGCCCCCGGGAGTGCCATTTGTTCATCCACATGATCTGCCCAACAAAGCAAAAATTGGTTTTCTTGAAACATATGAACCTGGTTGGACAGCCAATCAAGACCTGGAGATTAGTATGATTGAAATTGGACAATCTAGTCAGCATGTTAATAACTGTAAATATCTTCACTTTTCTTTTATGCTTTCATATCCATGCTTGCTTTTGTCGTCTCAACTCATGCCTAGAGGTGGCAAAATGGGTGGGTCACAGGTGGGGTAACATGTGACAATGAGTAAATTTTGGTTTGGGTGCTGTCGATCTATAATACCTTTTGTCAAAGATAAAACAAAATTTGCAACCGTATCAAACATGATTACAGATATTTTATTTTACGAAGAATAATTTAACTTTCTGAATAACATAATTTAGGGGATTTTATGTATTAAAACACACATTTGGGTAACGTCTGGCCTCTTTCCTTTTTTTTTTCTTACTTTTCCATTACTGTTATACTCGTTAAGGTTATTACATAGCGTGATCACACCAATTCACGGGTAAATGGGTCAAAATGGCTACTTATATAATTTTTTATCACTTCCAACTTCCAACAGTTGCTACTTTCTCTGTTAACCCGGGTATGCATGGTTGGTTTGTGTTACAGGAAAGGCACATAGTTTTAAGATCAATCTCTCCAGAAATCGATGCGCTCTCTCAGCAATTTGTTAACTGAATGGAATGCAACTCACATCTTTGAAGTCAAATGATCATAGCATATCATAGTCCATGACTCAAGGTCAGGTGCTGTTTTTCTTTTCTTTTTTTTTGTTAGGGAGAAGTTTAGAACTTGCTTTTGTGTTTGGTGGGGGCACTGCTGGGCCTGTTGTAATTTTGATAAGAAGTTGTCTGAATTCTGAGTGGTTTCAAAAACCACAGTGCATGTTTCCTGCTCTGAAAGAAACTGCAGTGGTTTGAATTCTCTCTATCTAATTAACTTCAGTTTCTCTTTCAGTTATGTCTCAAATTCACAGCTCTTGAAAATTGTAAAGCTGATAGAGGTTCCAAGTTTGGTGGGTCAGGCGGGTTGGGTAATGGGTTGAAACTAGTAAATTTGTGTGGGTCAAAAGGGATCAGGTGGGTTTCATTGGCCTGAAATCTTTTGTGTAGTATGTTTTCTTTACTATACATTATTAGTTCATCTAAAATGATAAGAAAATTTACTCGTATTATTTCTTGTCAAAGGTTAACTCTTAAATATGAAATGTTGGAGGTATCATCCATTTGAGAAACACTTTGGCTTTTAACCTGTTTGACCCGTTTGAACCATTTCCTTTAAAGCAAATAAGATTTTATGTTACCGAGATAAAACATAAATCTGAATTGACCCATTAAAAATCAAGGGTCGAAACTGCCACCTTTAAACGCAAGCAATTATCATGCTGAATTGGAGAAATAGAAACTTGTTAGTTTATACTTGTGTACCACACCTTTAACTATTTAGTTGTCGTTCATTAGTCCACACCTCTAACTTCTGACACCAAAAGCTCAGCTTCAGCTTTGTCAAATACAAAGAGATGAGCTGATATTTAACTAGTATAGTTAAACTAATGTCATATCAAACCAACACTTCTAGCGATATCAAACTGACCCATCAACCAAAAGGTTGAGCATTTAAGTCCTCAAAGGAACAAGGGTATATAAGGGTGTGTGGGACTTTGCTTTTGAACTCATATCAAGATTTTATTTTTGGTACCCCCTTTCTCTAAGCAAGACAAAAAGACAAACAGCCGCAATCTTATATCTTATGTGTGTCCAGTGTCCACCTTATCTATGACCACAATTTGGTGAACATTGTATTCTTTTTGCCCAGAAAGTAGGCTGAATCACCAGTTTTGGGCAATTGCTATATTTATGATTCTGGATTTAAGGTTAGAAATTATATTACATTTCATGTTGGAATAGGTCAACCTCCTGATATCTTTAGCTAGGTATGATCTTGGAGGCGGCCAAGGAAGGCTTAAAAAACGGTTATGGGATACCCCAGTTAGGCGGCCTACATTCGAGCTATAAGACTCAACCTCATGGGTAACGTGCATGAGGAAAACCTCATCTTTTTATGTATTATTGTTGGAATAGGTTATCTATGATGTCATTCATCTTGCAAGTTTATAAGTAGTTGCTACTACTGTTAACTGATTTAGAGTTTAGTTTAAGCCGTTGAAACTACTAATTTACGCTTACCATTGATTTAGCTTTTTATTTATGCATCAATGTATAGTTCTGCAATTCGCTATTAAGGCACATGAATTTATTTCAGTGTAATATCACAAGGAACCTACATTAATGAGATAGTAGTATGTATTATGGGATAAAGTTACTCATTACACTTAAAAAACTTGTCGTTATGCATGCCAGAGAATTCTACATGTCTTCGTGCCAATGTCAACTTCATCTGTGTATTCCAAGATTTGTAAACTTGAATAACCAAAGTTCTTTTTGGTCCACAAATCTTTGAAATAGACATACATTAGAATATATAGCATAGAAGGGTTGTCTTAAATACCATTGATTTTTATGTTCATTATGTGGACGAGTGATCTTGATAAGGTTGATTTTTTTTGGTCATTGGATTCATAGTCGTCTTTCCTGATTGAAATATATGCAGAGACAAAGTATAGAAATTCAGTTTTCTTTCACTTAACCAATGCCTCATCTTCTATGTCATGGCTTGCTTTCGCTTTCCATAACTCTTTGTTTGTAGGTAAACGTAGTTAGATAAGATTTAGAATTAGATGGTGGAAATGGAACATTTAGTCGATTTAGATGCAGATTACCCTGATTCGTATCTGATTATGGATTGGTTGGACCTAACCTTGATTCGATAATAGACTTTTGTGGCGAGGGACCCCAAAATGTTGTTTAAAGCTTTGTGCAAGTTGCTATTGATTATTTATATTTGAAAAGTATTTATTTGACATTTTACATACAAAAGTTATTGGGGTTGTTCATATAGTCTGAACTATGACCAGCTCAAGTCAAACACTATTGGTTTGCTGGACCAAGTGTATGATTAAGGGTCGATATGATCAATGGTCGTATGCACCCAAAGGAACAACAACGAAAAGTTAAACCGATTTCCGGAAATATATTCTGATTCATTTCATAAATTTACACATTACATTGAATAACAAAACCTAACTAAATACTTGTACAAGAGATTAAAAATTATCCTAAAAAAGGATCAGTTTAACTTTCAACATTCGAGAACATTTGTTTTTTTTTTGAATCAAGAGAGAATTTGTAACCAAATATAACTAGGAAAAAGAATATCATGTCAAATGCTATATTGAATTTACAGAGGGTAAAAAACAGTTTTCACTCCTTGAAATTCACCATGCCTCATTGTCACCCAATTCTAAAACCGATGTCAAAGTTTGTCATAGTTAGAAAATTTAGTAGAATAACAAAATACATCATATAATATCGTCATCAACTAGAGTCGCCAACGATGATAACTAATACCCAATCCCAACATGGACGAGCTATCGAGGTATGGAGGACAGGGGTGTACGTGAACTAGAGTTATATTTCTAACTGAGGGCAAAGAGACTGTTTATCAACCAAGTCTTCCATATGTCATTAAATGGTGTCCGACCAATACGATACGAATCAAGAATAGGTTTCTAAACATTTCATGATTCGAGTATCTAAACATATATATCTGCATACGACTTGTCGAAACATAGTTATCATTGAGCGTTGTTATTGGTCAAGGAATATAATTTTTTTTTCAGCCAACAAAATATATATTTATATAATATAAAAACGGACTAGCTAGCTGCTAGAACCAAAAAATATGACAACACAAGGAATTACACCAAAAGAAACAGGATGACTATGCACCAACCATATCAATGACACCAGTTAGATATTCAAAAAGCTCCAAGCTTCCCAATCTAAACAGGACCATTAAGCTCGGGATTTGATCCAAAGAAAACTTGGGGCTTAGATGTCACTAGTCGCCTTATTGATTACCACTAATCTCCCATTAAAGATTTTTACTTATGTTGCCACAAGATAAATGGATGTCAAGAAAGATTTGTACTTATGTTGCAAACACAATAAGTTGTCAATACCAATGGGGTGAAACCCCAGTGATACCGCCCCCTAACAAAGAGTTCTAGGCAGCTAAATGGCGCATGTTCGAATCCTTGCAAAGCAGATTCCCTCCCACCTATTTCTCTGGGAAGTCACCGGGCTGTAGTCTATGCGATAGTGACTCAGGGTACCCATTCGGTACATGGGACCAGAGGGTTCCCACCCATTTACCCTACAATAAGTTGTCAATACTCGATAACTAAACAGCAAGTACGAAAACTTGGATATCAACTTGTTCTTTAAAAGCTATATGGTTGTCTCCATTCGTATTGGATCTTCGGCTATGCTTCTGTTTTGGCTAAAGTGAGAAAGGTATATTAATTTGTTAGCAGATATTGAACTTAAAAGTATTCGTTAGTAATAACGAGCAGGGGAGGCCTAGAGGGTGTGCAAACCCGATTCCCGGCCGGGGCATAAATTTTGAGGGGGCATAAATTTTTGAAATTTTTTTATATATATATATATATAAAATGTATGATATGTTAAAAGATGTGCTAAATTGTGAAAAGCTAATTAACCAATTTGCTATGAAGAATGTTAGGAGAGCTTCGCGGATCATCGGGTAAATAAGTAACTACTATGGTATGTAATTCTAAAATTATGATCTTATTATGCATATATAATTTTTTGTTATAATGCTAGTTATCGTTTATAAAAAAAGTTATTTATATATTTGATTTCGGTTAAAGTTAGGGCATAATTTTCTTTGCTCGGCCGGGGTGTTAAAATTCTCAGGGCCGCCACTGATACGGAGTATAATATATTGGTATCTTCTCCAGTTTTGTATTTTATTAAACTATGACCACTATTTATGCCTTCCAAGTTCAAAACATCATATGATATATTTAGTCCGGTCCAACCAGTTAAACCATCGTACCAATATGGATGCCGGTTTGGTCATCATCTGGTATTTTTAAAACTTATGATGTAAATGCCGGTACACATGATTTTTTTGGTATCAAGAAATGAGAATAACACACCTTTCTTTGATTCAAATCAAACAATCCCAAATGCGAAACAATAATTGATCATAAAATTAAGACTGGTAACGAATCTAATTCGTTAGTTTACCCAAAACGAAACAATTAACTTTTTTTGTGGAGAAAATTGGTGGTGGAGAATAGAATAGGATTCCATAACCATCTATATAAATAAAAAATAAAACAAAATACAAAAGATCAATCATCCATATACATTAAAGAAGAAAAAACGTATAACACAACATCATCTATCATCTACCATTATTATCACATATTTATTACTAATATTATCAACAAACAAATATATCTATAAAAAAATATATTCAATACTCGTCATCAAATCATGAAACCATCATCATCTTGACTTGCTCTAGAAACAAGCATCCAACATGCAACAACAACATAGAGCAGCACAACTGCAACCACCAAACATCATTAACAAACAATTGTTAAACTTTGATCATCATTTCATACATTATATATATATATAAACTAAAAAAACTATACAATATGAGACAAGTTATTTAAAATAAAAGATATATGGCTCTTAGTAAAATTGTCAAACAAAATATTGTTTGTTGTAGATGTGACATATATTGTTTTTGAGATGTAAGAGTTTTTTCAAACAAAATAGTTTCTTGTGCAAAATTATTTTATTATTAGAACGACAGTTCAAGGCGAACTGCTTAAACAATTACAATTCTTTGTCGTTAATATGACAAAGAATTGTTATTTGACAATTTGAGCTTCGATTTGTATAAAAGTGGTTTTTGACATTAGAGTAAAATCGTCAAATAATTATTTTTATGTTGTGTAGATATTACTAAACGAATCATAATCATAATAATAATACATGGAAGAAAAAAATAATATATAGATCGATAAATTACCATCCTTTCCAGAAGCCATCGCCTCTAGTTTGAGTATGTACAGGAGCCTGATCGTTATTATTATTATCGATTTTCGCGTTTAGGTCCATATTCGGATATCCAACTGGTGGTGGTGCCATGACATATGAAGCTCCTTGTGGTTGTGGAGGATATGCAACTGCATCATAATTAACCAAAAATATTAATTAGTGATGATCAAACTATACTTATCTATACTCCCTTATAAAGCAAACTGGCTTTAAAGGAGTAAGAACCTGATGTGACTAAAATGTCCTTCAACTTACTACATCTATACTCCCATATCTACCCGGTTAGACTAAACTACCCTCTACTAATACTGTCACTAATACTGGAAAAAAAAAACCCACTCTGTCTCGATCCCTTCCTCTATCAGAAACACCCAAAAAAAAACCCTAAATTGATCGATCACTTTCTCTCAAATCTACCCCTTCCCCATGTCTCTCCCTAAATTGATCCAGCAAATGATTTGCCATACTGCAGATTTCGTCGAAACCATTCATCGATTCGTGATTGATCTATTAATTACGTCATCAATCCATATCATCACCACCACCACCATGGCCGTCTATCTACTTGCTTTAGTTTCCAATATATTTTAAACTTGATTTAGAAAACATAATACATATTTCAAAAATTGCGGTCACATTTCAATTTGTATCCACGGCGGTCAAGAAATTCAGTCCATATGTATCCCCTGCCGACAGATTTCAATTTGACACTCGCCATGGCTGGCAAATTTCATACAGAAGGGTGAGATTTTTTTATTATAATTTTGTTTAACCTAAATTATTGATACTACATATCAAAATCTTCTTTGATTTTAATTTTATTTATTTATTTATGTGATTGATGTGATGACATATTTACGGTTAAATTGTTATTGTGCTTATTTTTTTTGATCTCACTTTCATACCAGTTATTTTCATAAAGTTTGCATTTTTATTGGTTTTGGTGTGAAAAAAAAAGAAGCTGATTATGGTTTTGATTGAACTTGATGTGTGATTTGTTGTAAAGGTGTTAGCTACACTCCTGATCAAATTAGAAAAATGAAAGAATCAGTGCGAATACGAATAGAATCTGAACCTGTACAACTCATTGAAATGGTAAGATTTAAACTTGCATTTGATTGTTATATTGGTAATGATCTATTTATCCAAATAATTTCACTTAAGTTTTTGTTAGATGCTTACACATGGAGAAGCAGGAAGAATATAATCACTTGATTTTAATACAGAATGGTGAGATAATCTTCATATCCCTTGAAAAATATAATCCCTTGATTTTAAGTTTTTGTATATTGGGTGCAACATACTTTTAATGTTTTTTATCCTCTTATTTTTTTGATTGAATCAATTGTATTTGTTTTGATTTAGATGATACCCTTGAAAGGTTGGCTACTTCGACCCATTTACGACTGAACAACAAGCCATGTTTATTATCTACAAGAAGAAGTTGGAAGTTGGCTGTAACGAGTCATCGTTTAGTAAGTTATTCAGGGAAATGAGACACTGCAGGTAACTCTATATAAATCCAAATGTTTTCCTCTTTTTTTTAAAAGTCAACTTCTCAAATTGGGTCTCCATTTATTTTTGGAAGTAATCCTGATTGATTTGTAACTGACCCCTTTTTTTGGTAACCTTAAAGTTGATTTTGACCTGATTTGCAACTCACCTCTCTTTTCTGTCAAAAATTAATACCTGACTTTGACCCTCTATATTTTTGGAAAACATTTTCCCCCCAACCTTGACTTTTGCAAATGCAATATCTATATAAAACGATACTGAAACAACAAACATTCATCACACCAATTCACTAACAAAGCAATCCAAAAATGGGCTCCATCGGATCTCAATCCCCGGCTTCCAACACCAGTCCTATAACCCCTGGTTCTTCTATACCCGTTGCCAATTCAACTACTCCACGCACCGATTCTGCTTTAAACTATGGTATTTCATATCTATGTAATATAAGAAACATTATAACATACTTATTAACTTTCATTACTCATTATGTTTATGATACATAATCTAACTTCTTGCACTCATCTATAATCTGCAGATTCTCCCACTCCTCAATCTGTTGTTACTGCTGTCAATGCTACCATTCAAGATACACATCCTGTAATCCCCAGCCCGGCTCTAACTGGCGCACCTTCATCATCTGTTGTCTTCCAGCCCGTGCTGCCATTGGAGGTATACACTATAACTATTAAATGGAGTCTGTCGCGTCATGAAAAAATAAATCTATCCTTTATACACTACAAAGTGGCTATATTATACTTAAAAATCGGGATGACCAGGTTGTATATAATGTGACTGTACTATAATGTGACTGTATTATATTTAAAACGATATGGCTAACAATGTATTATAATGTGGCTGTATTATAATGTGACTGTATTTAAACGGGATGACCTGGTTTAATCTAAACGGGATGACCGGGCTGTATTATATTTAAACGGGGTGACCGGCTGTATTATAATGTGACTGTATTATATTTAAGAAATCTCACTTATCAACACTATAACTAATAAATTAAACCAGGCTTACCATGGTTCTCCTTTGCCATTTAAAAATCACACACCTAATGAGACTATATTATAGTTTTTCTTTCAGCCGGTCGAAATCTTCTCCCTCCCACCTTTCAATCAAAATCAGATTAAGGTGTTAAGTCGCAACAGGCTTACCATGGTTCAACATGAAGAGTAGCTAAAAATGGACTACATTCTTAGCCATATCGTTTATATAAATTGGGTCGATGGTTTTAAGGGTCTCCGTTTATCTCCATATCAATTTCCTTTGTACTAAACAACGTTTTATTGGTTAATAATATTACATGTTTGCAAACTTGATTATCTATATGTTTGGTTTTATGGCCATGATGACCATATACATTGATACTACAAACAAACCAACCAGCTGCCTAAATAATACTATACAGTTTTGGGTACACACAGGGTATTATAAAAAATCCATATTGATAACCCTTCTGCCTGTCTCTTTTTTTTTTATTTATATATTTGAGGTGTACGACGGACACGAATACATTGACTTTTTTGACCAAATTCGGGATGACTATGCTTGGTACAGCATTTCAGCCGTCCGAGTCCAGTACATGTGTACTCACTTAGATTTTACTGACTTGCCTTACTTACTGCTGTTTCTGATTGATCGAAATGTAAGTTGTTGCTACAAGATATAATCTGCAGTTTCTTACAACATCCTGATATAATTCAACGAAACTTACGTAACATTTCTTTTAGAGGGACACGATTGCTGCATGTGTTCCTAATCGTTTAGTTGATCAATATCTTCATCGTGATTTGATTGGCGGTGTATTCAACATCCACCATTTTCAAAGGTTATGGGTGGGACCTGATTGGCCACGTTACGGTGGATATACTCTGCACCGAAATGAGTATGATATTTATGTGTGCCCTCGCACAAATATCACACCTGCATCTTCGGTGATAGCAGCCCACATCCCTTTTTATCCTTATACACCCACCCTTGAGTCACTTGCCACTGATGCTACTGCTCGGAAAATGATTATTGGTACTTTTATATCCAGTCACATTTCCAAATATATAATTTATGTTACAAGTTCCTGAAATACTAAAACATTAAAACCCTCTTTTAGATGTCGCGGGTAAAATTACTTATGCATGTCGAATTAACAACCGACGACCTTATGATCCGGTTCGGCCCGTCTGTTGGGAGTTGCGCATTTCCGATACGTTGTAAGTCTACAAATTTTGCTGGCAATTTCCATTATTCTTTAAAGTCGGTATTCACAGATGACATAACCAACACATTTTATTTTCCTTCATGACCTGTGACAAGGGACACCGTGATGCGCGTTGTTCTACTTCACTATCACAACGTCGACATGAGTTTGATCGTGAGGGCAGTTCGTAAGAGCTTGATAATATATATCTCCAGGGTTAAACTCATGCATGAACCAGCAGGTGAACTACTAAATGTCAATGTATAACATCTTACGAATGTTTTAGCCCGTCCAACTAACCTCCTCTGTGCCCCTTTACAGCTAACTTTTTGCTGTCCACCGACTTGACTAAGATCTCTATCTTCGGCGAAGCTGCAGTCCTAATCACCGTATAGTAACCCGGGATTTCCATTTGTAATACAACTGCAAGGGACCTAAAAACAAATACATGTTTCTTTTTTAAGTTTATGTTTCCACATTTATATGAAGCGCCTTTTTTTTTGTTGGCATCGCCCTTTTGTAAACCGATTCTTTGTCTTTTGGATTTTGTAATGCTTTGCTTGCTATTATTATTTACATAAGTTATTCCCTTCTAATATGATTGTTATCAACTGCCTACGCGTACTGTTCGTATTGTTTCAACTTTATTTTAACCTTGGCATTATGTCATTTATCAATGTAAATGATTGTGACTTTGATGAATTCCAGTTACCCAGATGGGATCATTTATCAATGGATACACGACCTATATATTAGTTTAGAAGTATGATTGTTATCAGTTCCAGAATTTCATTTATCAATCGCATTTCTCCACTTCCCTGCTACTGTATAGCAAAAAGGCATGACCCGTAACAACCTGTAACCATTTCTAAAAATTCAGTGAAGTTATAATGATCCACTTTTGTGTTCATCAATCTACTACACTCATTCTGTTCATACTCCTACACTCTTAAAATTTGATTAACGCTGCTATATTTTTATATACCCTATGAACGACATAAAACCATAAAACCAATGTAGTACGGGCTAGCTAAAAAACCATTATACTGCTAAAAATGTTTATATACTGCTAAAAATGTATGTATCCCGGTTTATAAATTGGTTATATGGTTCACCATGTAAAGTGCTATTATGTTGTAGGTTCAGGTGTCAGGTCTAGCTACTCCCGGATCGGATGATGCTAACCTGGCTTTGCGTAAAGGTAAGGCTGAATACATATTACTTTCGTCTAAAGTGATATTAAACAATCTGCTTATTAATATTGGTTGTGATCCCATATAATGTTGCTGTAGAGAAAAGAAGACAATACAACAAGGAATATTACGCACGACAAAAGGCGCGGAAAAATTCAACCCAACAGCAAGCTCCTGAAGTACTGACGCACACGACTCCTCGCGTTACACTTGGTGCCAGTCCCATGTGCACCCAACCAGTGTTACAAAGAGTGCCATTAGGTGAGTTGCAAAATCGTGTGATCAACACTCCAATTACCCAGATGATAAGCCCTTCAATACAACCAAGACCCCAATCTATCGCCCTTTTTGCTAACAAGGAGAATATACCACCGTCAAACCAACATCTCCATCTACAAGCTGTGAATGAACCGACCCCTCACACTAACCAAGTTACCCGTACCAACGCCGAACTAGAAAAAAAACGACAATACAACAAAGATTACTATGCACGCCGAAAGGCAAAAACAAATTCAACACATCATTCTAATTCGGCTGTGACTACCCCAACCACTTCACCCACAACACCGTCCGTAGCAGTAACTCGCACTCAACTGAATGCACAACCAATACAAAGGTCGCGGTTAGGAGAGTTGCCACGTCGCACCATAAACCCTTCTTCCTATTATAGGACTGAGATGGCACATATGATGTCCAGATCAAATCAGGGGGCATCCGAATGTAATACACCGGCATATGAAGTTCATCAACGCTTCCAAGGTACCTTTCATCATAGTTGTTTTGTTTTTGTTAAATTACTACAAAAAATATTCATAACATTCACACTCGCCTTTGAATGTTATTAGGCGTTCAATGTGATAATGGCAACCTGCTACCTTTATTTGAATCGGTTCTCTCCCCATCATCAGCAGTCATCATAGGGTCATCAACATATTGTGTCGGCGAATCATCAAGAGGTTACTCACAAAAACCATTCTGCTCTCTTTTTAGTTCTTTTTTTTTTCAATTCTTGCACAACTTATTCCTAATCATCCCTGCAACGGTCTCTATTATAGGCGTTCTATGTGACAATGGGAATCTCCTACCTTTATTTGAGTCGGTCCTCACTCGGTCACCAGACATTGCAGGCTCATCCACGTTACTCGGTGGATCATCAGCAGGTTATTCTCTAACTTATATCATCCACATAACATATGTGTTAGACTCATAGTATTACGTTCAAGATTAAAGCAAACTAAAAATAGAGCAATTTGGCAGGAAGTCGTACTCATGCTGAGCTTAATCCTAACACATTAAATGACGATCTGGAAGAGGATCCTTACGACTTCGTTTATAGAGGCGTCCCTACCGAGCCCCGTGTTTTGAGAAGACAGGTCCCATGTCGTCATTGTAGAGCAACAAGGTTTCAATATGAATTTCCATCTTTTTGTTGTATGGGGGGGAAGACAAAGTTGGCCGTGACTAATGTTCCAACTGAACTCTACAATCTCTTTACGGATCAATCCGAAATAGGAAAGTCATTCAGACACCACATCCGTTCATACAACACAAATTTCTCATTCACGTTAATGGATGTCAAATTGGATAAGATGATGGCGAATATGACTGCTGGGGTTTATACATTTCGTGTTAACGGGGGAATATATCATACGATTGATCAGTTGGTACCAAGGAATGGACAGCCCCGGTATTTACAAATGTATTTTCTTGATCCTGAAAATGAGCTTAATCTCAGAGCACAGTGGCCGAATCTTGATAGAAACATCCTTCGTATCTTGACACGTGCCCTTGCTGCAAATCCCTATGCAACAACCTTTCGCAACATGGCGCAATTAGGACCCCTAGACAACTACAGAGTAACTTTGAATGCATCGGTAGAACTTGACCAAAGGGTGTACAACCGCCCTACTACATCAGAGGTATTAACTACAATCAATCAAATATCAGTATGCCATATTGTTATTTTACAAGTTTTTGTGCATATTAGATATACAATCAATGCCTTAAATGATGTTTTACACATTTAGGTTGCTGCTATATGGGTTGAAGGAAACGATGAAATCACAGCATACAAGAGAAGCATTGTTGTTTATGGGAGGTCTCAACATTGCCAACAGATTCAACCTTATTTTGGTTGTTACGATCCACTGGCTTATCCTTTGTTTTTCCCGAGGGGTGAGTCTGGATGGCACGACAGGATACCACGACATGGTTATACCATGGATGACATTCTAAACGACCAAGATAACTTCCCAGAAGATGAAGATGTGGAAGGTACTACAACATTAACTTAGATAGTTATTACTTGATTCACCTTTTCCTTAATTTAACCCACTGAAGTTTACCAATGTCACAGGATCAAATACGAATAGAGGAAAGGAAAGGAAAACAGTGTCAATGAGGGAATATTACTGCTACAAGTTTCAGATTAGGCCTACCGAGAACGTGATTTTGTTGGGTGGAAGGTTGTTCCAACAGTTTGCTGTAGACATATACATAAAGATTGAAACATCACGTTTACAGTTCGCCGAACATAACCAGGACAAAATAAGGGCTGATTTGTATCAAGGTATAGTGGATTGTGTCAACGCCGGTGAAGCGAGACCGAGTAGAATTGGAAGAACGGGTTGTTCAACACATGCTTCACGGACCATGTGGTCCTCTAAATACCAAATCCCCGTGCATGCAGGGAGACCTAAAAGCATGTCGTTTTCATTATCCTCGACAGTTTACTGAACACACTGTACAGGGAGACGACTCATATCCATTGTATCGGAGGAGAAAAAACGGGATCAAAGTGAAGAAGGGGAAACACGAGTACGATAACAGATGGGTCGTACCTTACAACCCGACGTTGCTGATGATGTTCAATTGTCACATGAATATGGAGATTTGCTCAAGTATAAAATCTGTGAAGTACGTGTTCAAATACGTCTACAAAGGTCACGACAAACAATCTGTTCATATTGATCCTGATCAAGAAGAAGTCGTGGTTAATGAGATTAAGCGGTTTCAAGACGCACGTTACGTGTCAGCTCCCGAGGCAATGTGGCGTATCTATAGCTTTCCACTTTCTAAAATCAACCCTTGTGTCATGGCATTGCACCTTCATCTCCCACGTCAGCACTATGTTCGATTCAGAGAAAGTGAAAGACTATCAACTATTCTCGAGCGGGGGAATCAAAGATCAATGTTGACTGCCTTTTTTGAGCTGAATAGAGTATACCCGGATGCAAGACAGTTTTTGTACAAAGATATCCCAAAACATTTCACGTGGCAGTCAGGCAACTGCCGATGGAAGCCTCGCGATGGTAACAATTCAACCAGGGGAAGGGTTGTCTCAGCTAACCCAGCAGAAGGCGAACGATACTACCTACGGCTGCTTCTAATGCATGTGAAAGGACCTAAAAGCTTTGATGATCTTTACAGGGCCAACGGTGAGCTACACTCGACGTTTAGAAAAGCAGCACTTGAAAGGGGCTTGATTGAGAACGATGACTGTTTGTCCCAATGCCTTACAGAAGCTGCCGTGTTTCAGTTCCCAAGCTCTTTGAGAAGACTGTTTGCCACTATACTGATATTTTGTGACCCGGGTGATGTCCGCAAGTTATGGGATGAACATTATGATTCACTTGCTGAAGACTACAGTAGAAATATCCAAATCAGTGATCACGTTCAAAATATGGTTCTTAAAGACATCTCGGTATTTCTTCAATCTATGGGTAAGAGCCTGCATGATTTTGACCTTCCTCATATCACCACATATCATAACGAATCAGGGGGTTTTCGTGAGTTACAAGAGGAAAGTTCTATAGTTGTTCAAGATGAACATCTGCGCGCCAGGCATGAACTGAACCCTGATCAGAGGTTCGCATACGACACCATAATCAGGCACGTTGATGGTAATATTCCAGGAGTGTTTTTCATAGATGGCCCAGGCGGAACAGGGAAAACCTTTTTGTATAATGCTCTCCTTGCTGAGGTTCGTTCCCGTGGACAGGTTGTCATAGCCACCGCTTCGTCCGGGGCAGCGGCAAATAACATGCCTGATGAACAGCTCACTCGAGATTTAAAATTCCCCTCATCCTGAATAATAACTCTCTTTGCAACATAAGTAAACAAAGTGGGACTGCTCACCTACTCCGTAGTGCAAAGCTAATCATATGGGATGAAGCTTCGATGGCAAGAAGACAAGCGATTGAGGCACTAGATAGAACAATGCAGGATATCATAGGCGTAAGGCAACCATTTGG
This sequence comes from Erigeron breviscapus, assembly GCA_034093135.1. Lineage (NCBI taxonomy): Eukaryota > Viridiplantae > Streptophyta > Magnoliopsida > Asterales > Asteraceae > Erigeron > Erigeron breviscapus. Next base: position 59,635,448 of record CM067172.1, on the reverse strand, counting down.
CGGGAAGATTATGGTTATGGGCGGTGATTTTAGACAAGTGTTGCCGGTAATCAAGAAAGGAACCCGCGCACAGATTGTCGACTCGAGCCTTCGGATGTCGCCACTTTGGTCTATCACCAAAAAGATTCGTTTAACTATAAATATGAGAGCGCGGACAGATCCATGGTTTTCAGATTTCCTTTTAAGGGTCGGTGATGGAGAAGAAGAGGCGATTGACGGCAGCTTTATTCGCATACCTGATGAGATGACCATCCCGTACAGTACCGAATCCGAGACCAGATCTAAAGAGGACTTAATAAGTGCCATATTCCCGTCCATTGAAGTGAATGGGAGTTCTTCAGAGTACATAATTTCCAGGGCAATACTGTCAACTAAAAATGAAAATGTCGATGAGATAAATGATGAGTTGATTGATAGATTTTGTGGGCAGGAGCAGATATATTACAGCTTTGATGAGGCGGAAGACGATGTTAACAACTACTATCCGGTTGAATTCTTAAATTCTCTTAGTGTCGCTGGTTTGCCCCCTCATCGTCTACGACTCAAAATTGGGTGCCCGGTTATACTATTACGTAACATCGATCCATCCAACGGGCTTTGTAACGGGACACGGTTGATATGCAGAGGTTTTCAACGAAATGTCATCGATGCGGAAATAGCGGTTGGTCAGCATGCCAGTAAAAGAGTTTTCTTACCAAGAATACCACTGTGTCCCTCTGAAAATGATATGTACCCCTTTAAGTTGAAAAGGAAACAGTTCCCGATTCGACTTAGCTTCGCAATGACGATAAACAAAGCCCAAGGCCAGACAGTTCCACACGTCGGTGTTTATCTACCTGAATCGGTATTCTCACACGGACAACTATACGTGGCCCTGTCTAGAGGGATATCACGCGAAAGGGTGAAGGTTTTGGTTAGGCCTACCCAAATTTTCAATCAACGCGGTGTATACACCGCAAATGTGGTTTACAGAGAAGTTTTACAAGATGCATAGCTTATATAAGGTGCGTGGATTTATGTACCAACTAATTTTTATAATACTGTCCAACTTAATTTACTGTTTAGTTTCTCATTTTTTCAGGTTTCAAGGTCTTATGCCCATTTCTGCACTTCCTCCATCTACCATTTCATTCTCATTCCGTGAGGTTAATGGAAGATCACAGATAGCATCATGGAGCCATACCATATAGATGTCGAATATGAGAAGTTTTATATTGTTGCAATTATCTAGGTATAATGTTGCAATTATCTTTGTCACCTCACCTCACATGCTTAATATTGTCATCACTTTTTAGCCGCCGCAACGCGCGGGCACTAGGCTTCGTTGGAAAAATAGATACCGGGGCTTGGTGACAAGAAGTGAAATATCTATTATGCTTAATCATTATTATACCTGGTAATTGAAACCCGTTTTTAATATAATCTTCAGTAATTGATAATCTCACTTAAGTTTTTGTATATTGGGTGCAAGATTTAGGGGAAAGATTAATGCTTTTAATGTTTTAATGTTTTTTGATTTAGATGATAACCTTGAAAGGTTGGCTATTTCGACCCAAACATTTTGATTTGGTTGTGAGTGAACTAATATCAATATTTAATTTCCTGAAAATTAAGTGTTTCTTAATTAGTTTGGTTAGTCTTTCAACTCATTCTCTAAAATTATCTATTATTCTTTATTGTTCATTATTTACTTTCTTTGTTTCAACTTTCAATTGTCATTTTCAGGTAACCAGTTAAGAAATCAACCTTAAAGCTAGATGTCGTAGAACACGGGGCATGCCCATGACTATCGTATTAGTTCCATTTCAAATAAAAGGTGTGCCTGTTTATTTCTCTATTGTGTTGCATACTTGAACCATGTTTGAAGTTTATAATATTTGCTGATGTAACTTTATCCTCTTTGTATATTTGTTGTAGGGATGGTGAGATTTTATATCAGCAGATGATCTACAGATGAGTTATTGGGAGGCTACAGTAATTAGCCCAATGTTTGTTGCTACTTCAATGCAAGCAATAAAACAAGCTGCCCTTTGCACATGGTAAATAACTAGAAACCTATATGATTTAGGCGATATCAAAAGTTTGTTTATCATTTCGGAGCTCCTCAAACTGTTGTTTTGAAGTGAGTAATCATCTTATTTACCGAGCTTAAAGCCTATTACCCAAATAAATGAGTAATCGCTTATTTTATCTATTTCACATGTTGTAATTTTTTCATAAAAATGAGTAAAGGTCTTTTTCGAAACTGTTATTTTTAGATAAACATGGTATATAATTTTTTGATAAAATGAGTTATGTCCCGTTGATTTCTTAGTGTCTCTTACTAATAAACGTTTTATGACTCAAATATGTTTTTAACTATCATTTTCCTCAGTAACCCTTTCTTTGTTCAGACACGGGGAAGCTCACGTGAGGTTCGATACATGATCTCGGTCAAAGTTACCTGGCTTTGGGAAACATGTGGTATTGAAATGTAGCTTTGACCTATTTCATTATTTATCAAGTTTCATTTTGAAAGAAGCTAATGTGTAGTTATTCTCACTTGCTTATGTTAAGGAGCCGATTGGGCACATTGTTATGTTAAGGTATTGTTATAAAAAAAGCTAATGTGTAGTTTTTCGTGTGACTTGAGTGACAATTTGCTCCTTGATTTTTTTTACTCATGGTACAAACCATCTATGGCATCATTCTCCCTTTGTACTCCTGGTAATTTACTAAGGCCATGTATTGTCTTGGAATATATATCGAGTGGGTGGGAAGGTTGTGGGGGTACTTGGGTAAGTCAATTTTATTCTTTTTGTTACATTGTGAGTTGTGACTGTAAATGTGTATAGCATCTCGCGTCGCCGTAAGTTTTTGCCGCCGCAACGCGCGGGCACAAGGCTAGTATCACTAAACATGAACATATATATACAATATACATAAGTTTAAACAAAATATGCAAAACTTATGCAAAACTAGTTTGGAAATTGTAACTTACCAGGAATTTCGTTTTGATTGGAGTGACTCATGGTTTTAATTTGTAATTTTAGAAGATGTTTTTGTGTGTTGTTTTGTATGAGAATGATGAGTTTTGATCAGGGCTTTTGTGTTGTATATATAATAGATAGAATAGATAGATGTATAAAGAACAAAGGATTTGTTTAAATAATAAAGGGGGGAGAAGGTTAGTAAGGAAGGCAGGGGAGGTGTAATGGGAATGGTCGGCTGATTGCTTACGACCAAAACTAGAACAACAAAACACGCTTAAGGAAAGTCGCTAACAAAACCGCGGGACACACGTGGCTTTTTAATTTTCATTTGGGTTTTTCTTCTTCCCTTGCATTCTCGAGATTAAAATTAAAAGAAAATAAATGATAAGATTGGATAAGGAAGGAGAAGAAAAGAAATTGTATGCATATAATGCATTCTTGAGTTTAAGAAAAAATGAAAGAAAAGAAAAGAATCAAAAAGATTAATTACATTCTTGAGTTTAAATGAAATGAAAAGAAACGAAAAAAAATATAGTTTTACAAATATACCCTTATTAAATAAATTATTAGAAATAGATTGAAGGGTGAAGTAGTATTTTTACACAGTTATCCTTTCTTTTCTATCAAAATCATGCCAATTTGGCAAGAAAATTTTAAGACCAAAAATCCTTAAGTTTTCCTATCATTCCATTCCATTTCATTTCTTTTTATAAAAAAAACTCAAGAATGAAAATTTAACATTATTCCCTATCATCTTTTTCCTTATCCCATCTAAACAAAACTCAAGAATGTGTTTATACATTTGATGATGTACCATCCCTAATCCTCCGGACTCTACGGATTACATGCATTATGTGACAACTCGTAATTTATTAACAACGGGTTAGTCCTAATCTCGATCATTATTATAATTTCGTCTAATTTAGAGATTATGACGTAGAAATTATTAGTTAATTGAACATTTGATATAGTTCAATTAGACGTATCCTTATGACGTAGACTATTAGCTATTTAGACGGAATGCCGAGTCTTAAAATAACTTTAAATGAGATATTTAAAGGTTATGAATTTTTGCACAGTAATTAGACTGTCTAAACTTAATATTTCTAAAGTTAGTTTGATAAAGTTTTATTTACTTGTCTTAACTAAAATAAGACGAAGGAAAATACCTTTACTTTACATTTTAACCTTTTGGTCAAACGGTATTTAATCGTAAGCATTTTACTAAATTTAGGGATACAAAATATGTTAGGACCAGTTCACCTGGAACTGGCCAGTCACCAGTTCACACTGACCAGTCACCAGTTGCATCTGGTGACCAGTAAACTGGTGACCAAGAAGATTTGTCGAGAAATATATTGAAGTCCAGTTGCACCGTACAGTTAACGCAACTGAAGACTTCCTCCAGTTGAGAACTGACCAAGTTGAAGAAGCATTCCAGTTGAAGTCGAAGACAACAAATGGAAGATAGAGAATGGCAATGGCAGCGAAGCCCAGTTGACATTCTAGTCAGTTGTAAACTGGAGACCATCAGTGGAAAGCACTTACAAAGCTTTACACTGATTACGAGGAATTGACTTGTATACTTTATGTACCTTTACCCGGATAATAAGCCTTATCTTATTATTTAAGTATAAAAGGTACATAAAGGTGGTTGAGTAAAGTCACTTTAACCTACGACTTTACACTGCCTTTTAAGGAATTAAATGCTATTCCTTAAATGCTCCCAACCACATTTGTACGGCTAAAGTTAACATCCCAATGTTAACTTTGCCTATAAATACAAGTCATTGCACAACCAAGAATATTAAGTATTCAGAATACAAAGTGTTCGAACTCACAAGAGCAAAAATACTTCACTTTGCAAACCTGCAATATTCTTGGTGAACTTGTGCAATATTCTCTCAATCGCTAAAAGGAACATTTCACTACTTTAAGTGTTTCGATTGTTGAAGAGAAATTCCGAGTATAGATCAATTGTATTTCATAGGTTGTTAGGATATTTACATTCGTGTATTATCTTGGTTCCGCATCAACCTTGTAATTTGTTTAATATCAATAAATAAATTACACATTGAAAACTACATATTGTCTCATCAAGATTGTTTACAAGTTATTTGTATTATTGCATTGTTCTTTACTTATTGTCTTTTATATAAGTAATCTATCTAGAACTTGGTATATACCTCTGCAACTGGTCGTCTCCAGTTCAGCAAGTATATTGCAAAGTAACTCCACCATCGACATAGAGGTGTCTTCAGTAGTACCATCTAACAAGTTGGGACTTACAAGTGGTATCAGAGCAGAAGGCTAATAAACTTGCCTAGATCTGCTAAGATGAACACTACTGAAGGTGGAGATGGTTCTGGTTCAGGTGAAAACCCATTGAACAATAATGCACAACCTTTTCAAAATGTTAACACCAACCCTCCTCCTCCTACTGCCCCAAACCATGTCCATGTACACTATTCTAACACTCCTGTTCCAAAATTTGATGGAAACAGTGAGACATTTGGTACATGGAAGGCTAGAATGCTGTTGCATTTTGGTGGGATTGAAAGGTATATGTTGAAAATCCTTAAGGATGGACCATATATACCTATGTCCATTGGGGTCAATCCTCTTCTTGATCCAACTGGAAGAAGAGGTTCTAGGGAAAAGCCAGAAGACCATTGGTCTGATGAGGATCGCAGACTGGTGGACTTGGACACCAGACTGAAAAACATGATCCTTGGGGCTGTCCCTGAAGACCTAATTCCAACACTTGTGTTGTTTCCCAGTGCCAAGTCTATGTGGGATGAATTAGTGATTCAATTTGAAGGAGGTGATGGCACTATTGTCACCAGAAAAGTTGCCTTGAACAAGAAGTATGAATCCTTCTTTGCCTTGCCCAACGAAAGTTTAACTGGTACATATTCCAGATTTTCTAGCCTCATCAATCAGTTGAGAGGTTTGGGTGTAGAGAAGGATAAGGATATTCTTCTTGAGAAGTTTTGTGATATTCTTCCTTCCAAATGGGAAAACATGGTTCTTGTCTTGAGACAAGGTAAAACCTTGCACACTCACACTCTTGCATCGCTCTATGGAGCCTTCAGATTCACTGAAGATAATAATGCTGCAAGACTTGTGGCTGAGCAAGATGCCATGAACCATGCCCAGAGTCCCAAGGTTGCTAGTGTAACTGAGCGACCTTGTGCTGCTTTAATGTCTGCTGAGAGTGTCCAGGCACACTCGATGAAGGAGATGTTGAACAGTTTCTTAAACTCTGGACTGACCACTGAAAACAGTGATGGTTATAATGAAACTGACGATGATGATCTGGTCGCCATGATTGCTAAGACCTTTAATAGGTTTAAGCATAAATCTAAAAGATTTAATGGCCCCAACAATGCTTCCAGCTCCAACTCTCTGGATAAGACCAATCTTACATGCTATAAGTGTGGCAAGAAAGGTCATTTCATGAAGGAATGCAGATCTAGTCAGTTGAATAACCAAACTGGCCCCTCTGTCCCAAATTTCAATCGGCCTGATGATAGCTACAAAGCTAAATACAAGAAGCTTAAGGCTCAGATTGCCCTCCTGTCCATGCAAAAGGAAAAGGATCAGTGCTTAATGGCACAAACTGAGGGAAAATGGGAGTACTCTGATGACTCATCTGATGATGAAGAAGAGGAAAGGGACATGTGTTTCATGGCCTTGGAAGATCAACAACAGCAGCATGTGGTGAAAGAAGATGTCATCTCTGGAAGATGGGTGGACATCATACTGAAAAAGGTATGTGATTATGATCACCAGGTTGACCCTGAACTAAAACTGGACCTGGCTGAATCATTAAGTGGTGATTTGGCATTTGTAGAAACTGTTAGAGCTGATAGTGAAAGGTATCTTGACACTATCTTAATTGAACTGAACAATGTCAAACCACAACTGAATGACTTGCAAAGTGTCCAGTTGGCTCTCAAGGAGTCAGTTTTAAAGATTGAGGCTTTAGAACTTGATAATCAAAAATTATTTTCTGATTTTGAAAAAGCACAAAAGATTATCAAGTCATGGGTAAAAGCATCTGGCAAAAACTATGATGCATTTTCAAGAACTATTGATGCCCAGAAAAATGCATGGAAATCTGAAGATCTGGAGATGGCAGCTCTTATACCAGACCTTCATGCATTATCTCCAGCTCTCCAGGTTGAAACACCTTATGATCAACCTGAAGCTGTTGAAACTGAAACCAATGAGACCACCCCCATTGAGGTTAAAACTGGAGCCAAACAGGCTAAAGCTCCAGTCAAAAAGGCCACTGGTAACAAGCCTTTACCTCATAAGTCTAAGGAGCCCAAGACCCGACAGACTAAATCTCCAGTTGAACCAAGGTCCAAGGTTCAACTGCCTGACCAAAATGATATTTTGGTTAATCTGGAAAGGCAACTCCAACTTTTGTCTCGGCAGGTTCAGAGTTGTACTGCCCGGATTAACAACCTTGAAGGAGGTTTATCATCTCCAGTTTTCAAACAAAATATTAAACCACTCCCTTCTATACCTAAACTGAAGAATGTTCCATCTGGAACAAAATCTGGTAAAGAAAGGAGTAAGTATCAAATACCAATCGTTTTTACTTCTGCACCTGGAGCTGGTGATAAAGCTCCAGATGTAGCCTCCAGTTCAACACCTCAACAATCAACTGTGGCTTCTGTAGAGAAGTCCAGTGGACCCATCAAGAAAAGATGGGTTCACAAAAAGAACTAATGATTTTTGTGTGTGTAGGGCGATCGAAAGAAGAATATCTGGTATCTGGACAGCGCTGCTGGCCGGACTATGACCGGATGTAAGCCCCTACTGGAAGAGTTCACTGTCCAAGATGGACCGACAGTGACGTTTGGTAACGATCAATCTGGAAAGACTGAAGGATATGGTGTGCTCAATAATGGACAAGTCGAATTCAAAAGAGTTGCATTTGTGAATGGTTTGAAATATAACCTGATCAGTGTCAGTCAACTTTGCGATGATGGCTTCAGAGTATTGTTCGATATTGCACAAGGCACCATATTTAACAAGGATTGGAAAGTGGTGACGATTGCACCAAGAAAAGGAAGTGTGTACATCATGGATATGGAACCAGCTCCAAAAGAGCAATGTTTCTATACCAAGGCTGATGAGGACACCAACTGGCTATGGCATAAAAGGTTATCCCACCTTAATTTCAAAAATATTAACAAGTTGTCTCGCAAACAACTGGTTGATGGGATACCCCAGATTTCCTTCAATAAGGAAAAACCATGTCCAGGGTTTGAGATGGGTAAGCAGAAGAGAGCCAGTTTTAAAACTAGGCAAAATTTTAGCATCACTGAACCTCTTCACATGCTACATATGGATCTCTTTGGTCCAGTGAATGTTCAAACTAGAGCTGGAAAGAAGTACACTCTAGTTGTGGTTGATGAATTCACCAGATACTGCTGGGTGGTATTCATCAGATCCAAAAGTGATACACCTGCTGAAATCATCTCCCTTATCAAAAGAATTGAGCTCAAGTACACTCCAAAAGTTTGTCAGTTGCGAAGTGATAATGGTACTGAATTCCAAAATAAGGTACTTGAAACATTTTGCAATGACACTGGCATCTCTTAAAACTTCTCATCAGTTCACTCTCCAGAGCAAAATGGAGTTGTGGAAAGAAAGAATCGTACACTGATAGAAGCGGCCAGAAGCATGCTATCTGAATCTGGTCTTCCCATCAGTTTTTGGGCTGAAGCAGTTGCAACTGCTTGTCACACTCAAAACCGGTCAGTCTACATCAAGAGACATAAGAAGACTGCCTATGAAGTACTCAGGAATCGTAAACCAAATATTGGATACTTCCATGTATTTGGTTATCCAGTTTATATACTGAACGATTCCAGTCAGCTTGGAAAGTTTGATGCAAAAGCTGATGAAGGAGTATTTTTAGGCTATTCAGATATTCGAAAAGCCTTTAGAGTTTATAATTATAGACTCCAAAAGGTTCATGAGACAATTCATGTCACATTCGATGAATCAACTGAAGCAATCAACAAGAGACCAAGCCTTGATATTTCTCCAGTCATTCCAATCAATTTTGGTGAAACTGACCAAGTTCATCGGTCAGTTGTTTCACCAGAAGATGCTTCCAGTTACAAGAAACTGGAACCAGTTAAGAAGAAGAACACCACCAGTGACACGTCATTCTATCCCTCCATCAATTTCAACTTGCCACAAGAATTGGTGATTGGATCTGATGTACGTGCCACTCCAATATCAGCACCAGTTCAAGCTCCTACCTCTCCAGTTCTTCAAGAAATGCCTTCCATTGAAGAATTTCATGATGCGAATCGAGACCTCATTGACTCTGATGAGGATGTAGAAGTAGTTTGGACTGATCCTTCTCCAGATGCTGTTGCAACTGAAGAGGATCGCCAGGTGACTTGCACTGATATTGTAGTTCACCAGCCTAGTCAATACACTAGATGGACTAAAGCCCACCCAATTGAACAAATTGTGGGTGACCCAACTAGTGGGGTTCAGACTAGAAGAGCCACCAGTGAGCAATGCTTAAACGTCACCTTCTTATCTTTAATTGAACCAAAGAAGATTGACGAGGCTATGGCAGACCCAAGCTGGGTGGAAGCTATGCAAGAAGAGCTCCTCCAGTTTGAAAGGAACAATGTTTGGGAGCTTGTTCCTTGTCCACCAGGGTTAAAGAAAGAACCTATTGGTACCAGATGGGTCTACCGGAACAAGATGGATGAAGATGGTCATGTTGTAAGAAACAAGGCCAGACTAGTTGCCCAGGGTTATTGTCAAGCAGAGGGCGTTGATTTTGATGAGACTTTTGCTCCAGTTGCAAGACTTGAAGCCATACGAATATTTCTGGCTTATGCAGCCCATCTGCAGTTCAAGGTCTTCCAGATAGATGTCAAAAGTGCATTCCTTAATGGAACATTGGAAGAAGAAGTTTATGTTAAGCAAACTCCAGGTTTCATCGATGAAAAGCATCCACATTGGGTCTATAGACTGAACAAAGCTTTGTATGGTCTTAGACAAGCCCCAAGAGCCTGGTATGATACTTTAACTAAACATCTTCTTAAAAATGGCTTTCAAAGAGGTGCAATAGATAATACCTTGTTTATCTTGAAAGAAAGAGGTAATATCTTATTGGTACAAATTTATGTTGATGACATTATTTTTGGTTCAACTGATGATGCAATGTGTAACAAATTTTCTAAAATCATGTCATCTGAGTATGAGATGAGTTTAATGGGTGAATTAACATTTTTCTTAGGTCTTCAGATTAAGCAAACTGAAAATGGAATTTTCATAAACCAAGGAAAATATGTCAGAGATTTGTTAAGAAAATACAAATATGATTCAATCCCATCGAAAAACACACCTATTGCAGCACCATTGAATTTGGACTCTGACCCAACTGGCAAACAAGTTAACATAACTGACTATAGAGGTATGGTTGGTTCACTAATGTACTTGACTGCCAGTCGACCAGATATAATGTTTGCAACATGTTTATGTGCCAGGTTTCAGGCTAACCCTAAAGAATCACATTTGCACGCTGTAAAGCGTATCTTTAGATACCTGAAAAGGTGTCCTAATCTTGGTCTTTGGTACCCCAAAGGCTCAGGATTAGATCTAATGGGTTATTCAGATTCTGATCATGCAGGTTGTAAGATAGATAGAAAATCCACAACTGGTGGTTGTCATTTCCTTGGAGGAAAACTGGTGAGTTGGACCAGCAAGAAGCAGACTTCAGTCTCTATGTCCACTGCTGAGGCAGAGTACATTTCTGCGGCCAGTTGTTGTGCCCAGATTCTCTGGATCAAAAACCAGTTACTAGATTATGGTCAAAAGTATACAAGGACCCCAATCTTTTGTGACAACACCAGTGCAATTGCTATCTCTCACAACCCAGTGATGCACTCGAAAACAAAGCATATTGACATCAGGTATCATTTTATTCGTGATCATGTTATGAAAGGTGATATTGAAATTCATTTCATCCCCACTGACAAACAGTTAGCTGATGTTTTTACTAAACCTCTCGATGAGAAAACCTTTAAACATCTCATCAGCGAACTGGGAATGTTAAACCCTTAACTGGAGCTTTCTTTGTTATTGAACGCGTCAGTGACACTGATGAAGTTCTCCAGTTGAGGAGGTCCAAATTATCCTTGCTCGCCAGGCTATCGAACGCCTTTGTGATACTATCTTGGCACTAATTGATATCTGGATCATCATTTTAGGGGGAAAGACTCAAAATAATTTTCTGACTAAAATTCGTTTTTGTTTGAAAATGCAACTGGAGAACCCTTCAGTTGGAAACTGGTACTGGATTGATCCTCCAGTTACCAGGTTCAGTCTTTGTCTAATTTTTATAACGTTACAATTACTTGGTCAATATGTGTGACACGTGATGATACTCAAGTGTTTTAAACCACTTGGTATTGTGATCTGACGTGTTTAAGCTATTTTTAGTACTTGACAACTGTTTGTATTGGGAAAACAAAAAGTGAGTGGGCGAGTGGGGTAAGGTAAGCCGTCGTAGCATTTAATGCTGACATGGTAACATTTAATGCTTACATGGAAAAGTATATTTTTATTTCAAAATTCAAATTATTTTTGTCAAAATATCTTCAAATTGATTTGGTTGAATAAAATATAATTTTTGGGTTTACATTGGGATCTTGAATCCCCTTATAAATACCCTTATTTACTCCGAAACTCATTTATTTTTTCTTTCTCTTACATTCCTTCATTTACTTCCAATCATAAACATTGCTTCATTCTTCTCTTTGCTTCACAAATCAAAAACCCTAAATCCTAAATTTCATTTTCATTCAATGGCTCCTAGATCATCTAGATCAAGAGATGTAAATCTCTTGACAGTCCCATATAATCCCTCACCAGATGTCTCACAGGCACCTGGTGCTCTGAGTAGTGCTGCCATAAAACTCAATCCAAATAATCCTATGGCCAGCCTACGAGGATCACAAGGGTCCGATACCCTTATTGGTAGAATTCAAACGTTTTTGAAGAATTCTCCAATCGGACCCTCATTCTCTCTAAACCCACGTAAGTTGTTTCACAACTACTTATGTGAGTTTTGGTACACTGCCGTTCTTTCTTCTGATTGTTCCTCCATCAGTTTCACTTTAAAGGATGGAACAATCCGGTGTACCTTGTCAGCGGATACGTTGAGGGATGCCTTACGCCTCAACTACTGGAGAGAGGGTGAATCTCCTGTGGTCTTGCCCCCTAACATAAACTTTCGCCAAGTACTCCTGGAAATGGGACACAGGGAGTGTTTGGAGAATGGGGTGTTGAAGACCAAAGGTGCGATGACCATGAAGGGCCTTACACCTTCATGGAGGTATTTCTTCATCCACCTGGTGGAGAGCATGGGTGGGAGTTCTGGTGGACTTGACCAGATCAACTCCTCACAAGCAGAGATGGCTTACTGCTTGTGGAATGGCTTGAGAGTGGACTTTGCGGATATTTTGTTCAGAAGCCTGGTCCAAAAACTGAAGGGCACAAGGGGTGTTTGCATTCCCTTCTCAAGGTTCCTCTCACTATGTTTCAAGCGTATTCTGGGCAGAGAAGTATATAATGATACAGATTCTCCATTTACTGCTCCAGATATGCTAAGGAATCTAGACTCACTGGTATCTGAAGCTGGTGAGGTTGAAATTCCTGGACGAATGCTCCTGGCATTCGCTTCAACTGATGCACCCTTGGAAGGTGAGTCAGAAAGGCAACTGGGCGGGCCTCAAAATAATGAGGGACCCTCCAGTGTGTCTAATGTTGTGGTAGAGGATAGAGCTACCATAACTGAAGCAACTCCCATCACATCTATCCCTGGTGAAGATACTTCGGTATCTGATCCACCAACAGATGTACCCATCCAGGAAACTGGGGAAGGTCATTTGGAGACTGACCAGGTAACTGGTCAGCCCTCTGTCACATTCATGGATCTGGACATGGGTGTTAACGACGAGGAAATCCTTATAGAATCTTCGGATTCTGAAGGTACTGAAACAGACCAGGAGATTCTTGATGCTTCTGTACAAGCACAAGACCCTTCATCTCCAGTCTTACCTCCAGACGCTTCAATTTCACTTTAAAGGATGGAACAATCCGGTGTACCTTGTCAGCGGATACGTTGAGGGATGCCTTACGCCTCAACTACTGGAGAGAGGGTGAATCTCCTGTGGTCTTGCCCCCTAACATAAACTTTCGCCAAGTACTCCTGGAAATGGGACACAGGGAGTGTTTGGAGAATGGGGTGTTGAAGACCAAAGGTGCGATGACCATGAAGGGCCTTACACCTTCATGGAGGTATTTCTTCATCCACCTGGTGGAGAGCATGGGTGGGAGTTCTGGTGGACTTGACCAGATCAACTCCTCACAAGCAGAGATGGCTTACTGCTTGTGGAATGGCTTGAGAGTGGACTTTGCGGATATTTTGTTCAGAAGCCTGGTCCAAAAACTGAAGGGCACAAGGGGTGTTTGCATTCCCTTCTCAAGGTTCCTCTCACTATGTTTCAAGCGTATTCTGGGCAGAGAAGTATATAATGATACAGATTCTCCATTTACTGCTCCAGATATGCTAAGGAATCTAGACTCACTGGTATCTGAAGCTGGTGAGGTTGAAATTCCTGGACGAATGCTCCTGGCATTCGCTTCAACTGATGCACCCTTGGAAGGTGAGTCAGAAAGGCAACTGGGCGGGCCTCAAAATAATGAGGGACCCTCCAGTGTGTCTAATGTTGTGGTAGAGGATAGAGCTACCATAACTGAAGCAACTCCCATCACATCTATCCCTGGTGAAGATACTTCGGTATCTGATCCACCAACAGATGTACCCATCCAGGAAACTGGGGAAGCTTCCATCAGTTTGCCTCCTCCAGTTGCTCCAGTAGTAACTGCTCGTGGTCCAGTGACACCTTCTCCCTTGTCACTGGACAGTCAAGTTGTCTCGATACAATCCGATCTCCAAAACCTTTTAACTAGGGTGGAGGAGATTCAGAAGACACTTGATAAAAACACCAAGTCTTTCTCCAGATACCACAAGGACTCTTTGACAAACATCAAGGTGGTCGATCTGGGGATAAACAAGTTTTCTTCTAATGAAGACTTGGTGTTTGGAAAATTGAATGAGTTGGTCACTGGCTGCAATCATCTGGCTGGTACTCTAAAGGAAGCCTTTGACCTAACTCACTCCAAGGTTACCAGTTCAATCTCCAACCTGCTAGGAAATACTGTCAGAACTTCAGAGGTTGATCTAAGAGAGATTGAAAGGCAGGTTAAGGAATTACTTGAAAGACCTGGCCTCGATGTAACTGGCCTTGGAGAGCAGTTGATGTCTTCAGTTGGTCAGAAGATAGAAGATACGTTGGGTGCAAGAGAAGAGCGTTTGATTGAAAGGGTGATGTCTGAGATCACCAAGCTGGCCACTCCTCAGGTTGATCTGGCCCCACTTACCAGTGAGATCAACCAGTTGAGAGGCAGCATAGAAAATTTGAACACCCAAGTATCCCTACATGCAGAATCATTGAACAAACTGACCACTGAAGTAGAGAATATGAAGAGGATGGATGATGAGGTTAAGGAAAAGGTTGTCTCCGGGTTGGATGAAGATTCCAAGATACTCAATGAATTAAAAACTGGTCAAGACCAAGTTGTTGCTAATGTCTTGACCCAGTCTAAGGAGACGAACCATCTTTGGAGGTCCTTCAGGATGATGTGTGGCATCTTCAAAGAGTGCAAGAACTTACAATCATGGCAGCCTCTTGACCGGTTGCCATCTCACCCCTCTGAATGGGAAAGTATTAGGGCAGGTCTAGAGACTGCCAAGGGGGAAAGAAGCCAAGTTCATGCACCAGTTGCACCTGAAAGGACTCCAACTGGAAGAGAGATTGTTGTGGCTACCAGTACTGAAGCTGGTGAGGTTGAAATTCCTGGACGAATGCTCCTGGCATTCGCTTCAACTGATGCACCCTTGGAAGGTGAGTCAGAAAGGCAACTGGGCGGGCCTCAAAATAATGAGGGACCCTCCAGTGTGTCTAATGTTGTGGTAGAGGATAGAGCTACCATAACTGAAGCAACTCCCATCACATCTATCCCTGGTGAAGATACTTCGGTATCTGATCCACCAACAGATGTACCCATCCAGGAAACTGGGGAAGCTTCCATCAGTTTGCCTCCTCCAGTTGCTCCAGTAGTAACTGCTCGTGGTCCAGTGACACCTTCTCCCTTGTCAATGGACAGTCAAGTTGTCTCGATACAATCCGATCTCCAAAACCTTTTAACTAGGGTGGAGGAGATTCAGAAGACACTTGATAAAAACACCAAGTCTTTCTCCAGATACCACAAGGACTCTTTGACAAACATCAAGGTGGTCGATCTGGGGATAAACAAGTTTTCTTCTAATGAAGACTTGGTGTTTGGAAAATTGAATGAGTTGGTCACTGGCTGCAATCATCTGGCTGGTACTCTAAAGGAAGCCTTTGACCTAACTCACTCCAAGGTTACCAGTTCAATCTCCAACCTGCTAGGAAATACTGTCAGAACTTCAGAGGTTGATCTAAGAGAGATTGAAAGGCAGGTTAAGGAATTACTTGAAAGACCTGGCCTCGATGTAACTGGCCTTGGAGAGCAGTTGATGTCTTCAGTTGGTCAGAAGATAGAAGATACGTTGGGTGCAAGAGAAGAGCGTTTGATTGAAAGGGTGATGTCTGAGATCACCAAGCTGGCCACTCCTCAGGTTGATCTGGCCCCACTTACCAGTGAGATCAACCAGTTGAGAGGCAGCATAGAAAATTTGAACACCCAAGTATCCCTACATGCAGAATCATTGAACAAACTGACCACTGAAGTAGAGAATATGAAGAGGATGGATGATGAGGTTAAGGAAAAGGTTGTCTCCGGGTTGGATGAAGATTCCAAGATACTCAATGAATTAAAAACTGGTCAAGACCAAGTTGTTGCTAATGTCTTGACCCAGTCTAAGGAGACGAACCATCTTTGGAGGTCCTTCAGGATGATGTGTGGCATCTTCAAAGAGTGCAAGAACTTACAATCATGGCAGCCTCTTGACCGGTTGCCATCTCACCCCTCTGAATGGGAAAGTATTAGGGCAGGTCTAGAGACTGCCAAGGGGGAAAGAAGCCAAGTTCATGCACCAGTTGCACCTGAAAGGACTCCAACTGGAAGAGAGATTGTTGTGGCTACCAGTACTGAAGCTGGTGAGCAAAGGGTTAGTGGATCTGGTGGTGATGGAGATAGGGGGAATGTTGTGTTGGACAAGGGTAAAGGATTGGCTGCTGAAGCATCTGCCCAGCCGGCCACTGAAGAAATGTTAGAAACTGGAAATGCTGACATACTCCCTCCAGTTTCAGATAGTGATAGTAGAAAAC
Source organism: Erigeron breviscapus (assembly GCA_034093135.1). Taxonomy (NCBI): domain Eukaryota; kingdom Viridiplantae; phylum Streptophyta; class Magnoliopsida; order Asterales; family Asteraceae; genus Erigeron; species Erigeron breviscapus. Next base: position 59,619,040 of record CM067172.1, on the reverse strand, counting down.
TGGCTAGACTTGGGAATGACATCAAAGAAAGGAAGAAAATGAAACAACAAAACCAAGTTGAGGCCAGGGCACATCTTGCTCAGATTAAGTTGTTGGATATGAGTGATGCAAATCTACTGGGTATCACTAAGGAGGAGTATCTTAGGATTAAACATGATCCCAGGATAGTGGACCAGTTGAAAGAAATGTTAGATGTAGAACTGGATAGACATTATACTGAGGATGAGGCAGAGTTTGATGCCAGGAGTCTTAACATTTCAGTGGAGAAGGCCAAGCAAATAAGGGCCAGTGGGATTCTGAAAAGAATTGCTAATGTCAAAAAGGTTGTGAAGGATGTTATGAATCCACCAAGAAGAAGGATTCCACAACCAAGAAGACCACTGGGCAAAGGTGCAAGAGATGCTGACCTAAGCACATTCGTTGAACCAACTGGTGAGGTTTCAAATGAAGACATTAAGTCCGCCGTACTGGCTGCTGGTGCTGGGAGTATTAAAATCACAAATGAAACTGAAGCAAGAAACTACTACTCCCAGATCATGTCAACCAGAAGACATGGTGGTACTATAAATAGTGTCAATGTTACAATTAAGCCAGGCACCAAGGTTTTTCAAGTGGAAGTCAAGTATGCTGGTGGGCCACTAGTGAAGACTGATGACCCTGGTGTGTTGCAATATGGGTTCAGCGAATGGGTCGAGATGGTAAATGTGCTTGATGCTAAGGCACAAAAGAATAGGTTTGAGAAGGCATGGGTAAACTTCTTAAAGGGCAAGATTCAACATAAAGAGAATCTGGAACAAAGGCTGAATATTGACCCTGAAGACACTCAACCTATTTCTTTGGTGACCAAGAGAAGAAGAACTGGCGAAGGGCCATCACATTAGTTCTTTCTTCAGTTTATCTACTTGTATTTTTGTATTTACATTCTGTAACTTGTATAAATTCCATTTCCTTGTATAAAAGAAGTTACCAGTTTGTAACCACAAGGTAGATAAAAGATTAAAATCTAACTAAACTAAAAGACAAACCTGAGGCATTTATCGATCTATAAAAATGCCTTAGATAACTTAAATAGATTTAAATCAAACAAGTCTTTCCAGTTCACACTTGTACAGATACAAGAACTAGAAAAGACTTAGACTATATTTCTAGACAAATAGGGGGAATTTGTTAGGACCAGTTCACCTGGAACTGGCCAGTCACCAGTTCACACTGACCAGTCACCAGTTGCATCTGGTGACCAGTAAACTGGTGACCAAGAAGATTTGTCGAGAAATATATTGAAGTCCAGTTGCACCGTACAGTTAATGCAACTGAAGACTTCCTCCAGTTGAGAACTGACCAAGTTGAAGAAGCATTCCAGTTGAAGTCGAAGACAACAAATGGAAGATAGAGAATGGCAATGGCAGCGAAGCCCAGTTGACATTCTAGTCAGTTGTAAACTGGAGACCATCAGTGGAAAGCACTTACAAAGCTTTACACTGATTACGAGGAATTGACTTGTATACTTTATGTACCTTTACCCGGATAATAAGCCTTATCTTATTATTTAAGTATAAAAGGTACATAAAGGTGGTTGAGTAAAGTCACTTTAACCTACGACTTTACACTGCCTTTTAAGGAATTAAATGTTATTCCTTAAATGCTCCCAACCACATTTGTACGGCTAAAGTTAACATCCCAATGTTAACTTTGCCTATAAATACAAGTCATTGCACAACCAAGAATATTAAGTATTCAGAATACAAAGTGTTCGAACTCACAAGAGCAAAAATACTTCACTTTGCAAACCTGCAATATTCTTGGTGAACTTGTGCAATATTCTCTCAATCGCTAAAAGGAACATTTCACTACTTTAAGTGTTTCGATTGTTGAAGAGAAATTCCGAGTATAGATCAATTGTATTTCATAGGTTGTTAGGATATTTACATTCGTGTATTATCTTGGTTCCGCATCAACCTTGTAATTTGTTTAATATCAATAAATAAATTACACATTGAAAACTACATATTGTCTCATCAAGATTGTTTACAAGTTATTTGTATTATTGCATTGTTCTTTACTTATTGTCTTTTATATAAGTAATCTATCTAGAACTTGGTATATACCTCTGCAACTGGTCGTCTCCAGTTCAGCAAGTATATTGCAAAGTAACTCCACCATCGACATAGAGGTGTCTTCAGTAGTACCATCTAACAAGTTGGGACTTACAAAATATCCCAAATGAGCCACATGGGCTGGAAAATGAAATGAGAGGCAGGGAGTAAAACACCCCCCCTTCCCTCCTTTCTTTCTTTTTGATCGACCCAAACACAAAACACACCACACATATCACCAACACTCTCAAGGATCAAACTCTCTCAATCTCTTAGCATAATCAAATCTGATTTTGGGAAAAAGAAGTAATCATTTAACAAGTATTCAAGGCATCATCATCATCTTCACCATCTTAAATTATCTTCAAGAACATCAATTTTTGGTAAGTCTAAATCATCCCTTTTGCGTCTATTTATGTTTACTTACTCTTTTCTAGTCATTTCGAGCTTTTACATGGCCTAAAACAACTTAAAATGGAATTAGGGTTTAAATAGGGTTTTGGTTTGATTTGATCGTTTCGGAAGATTCGATGATGTTATGGATGAAATTATGGGTTGGGTTATGTGTATTTATGGTTAATGATGTTTAGTTATGGTTCAAATTGAGTTACAAACTCTTACAAGTCGTTTTGGGTTGGTTTGGGTCGAATTTGGAGTGTATTGGGTTGGTTTTCTGCACTTGGAGCTGCAGGTGCAGGCTGCAGAAGGTGGCCACTGCGGCGCAGTGGGCACAGCCCTTCCTCACTGCGGCGCAGTGCCAATGAACTGGTCCCTGGTTCGATTTAGCCCACTGCGGCGCAGTGAGCATGGTTCTGGCTCACTGCGGCGCAGTGGATACCCCCTGTAAAATTGTACGCGTCAATTTTAAAACGTTGATAACTTTTGATCCGTGACTCCAATTAAGTCTTATGACCTATCGTTGGAATCGTAAGAGAGTCTAGTTTCTAGTAATAACACTCTTCTTGTACGAGACTTCTCTCATTTCTAAAAGGGTCGAGTCGAATGCGTCTTGTTCACACTCATTTAAGTTGAAAATGTGTTTAGGGACTTATGACTTGACTTAATCGTGCTAAACCAACTTGTTGAGGTTGTAGGGTTGACATTATGGTATTTTATACTACTTTATAATGACTAGGTCATTGATGTTACCAACTAAAGTTAAATAATATTGAACATTGAATCACATTCTCGGTCAAGGCATTCTAGGGTCTAAAGCTAAGTAGTTGTACGTAGGATACTCGTCGTCAAGAGATTTGATCCTCATTATTGGTAATGATATCATAGGTTTTGGATAACGTGGAGAACTGATTGTTGAACCTTCTCGAGCTACTTTGCACCTTTTAGCACTAGATCGCTAAGGTGAGTTTATGGCGCCCTTTTCCTTTTACTTTGGGCCTGAAAAGCATGTGTTATTGTATACACGATTTGTTAAATAAATGATTGTTTTGTGAGTATGCCATGTGATTTGGATGCTTAGATCATTTGAAGTAAATTTGCCATGTTAGAGGCTGTGAAAATGTGTATACGTGTCATTTATTAAATGTTGGATAAAATGACGTTGAATTGCCGTGTGATGGCTGATTAAAATGTTTCTTTGTGTTTGACGAACTAAAATGTTTTCCCTGTAGTTATCATTGTTATGGAACCCTAGTGGTTGTATTGTCAGACTTAGTTCTTGACTGTCTTGTTTAGGGTCCGCACCCACTAGTAGAAGGAAATCCTGTGCGAGGCATGTTGACTGATACTGTCGGATGTTGTTTCCCGGCTGTCATATGCTAGTCATAGACATTGTTGTGGTGCGCATCCCACTTTAGAGGGAAATCCTGTGCGAAGCAATGTAGTATATTGGCTGATACTGTCGGACTTGACTCCCGACTGCCATATGCTTTAGCTGGACTTATAACCGGCTGATTTCTTATGAAATATTATCAAGTTTTGGATTCTGATTGTCTTGTTGAAAATAACTACAAGTCATTGTGTGCTCACAATGACGAATAAACTTGGTCAAACATTCTGTAAACTCACCAACTATTTCGATAGTTGATACTCTCAAATTTCATGCTTTTCAGGTAACCAACAGTAAGTATTGGAAGCGTATATGACTTTGTGAAGCCATCTTTTGAACATTGGACGTACAATTAGCGTCAGACCTCTGAGGACTATCGTTTTATTAGTCCTAATTGTACTTAGTTGTCCAAATGTTATTATTGTATTAAGTGGACCCAGTTCCAATTGAGGATAGTTTGTATCCGTGTATTGGGATCCACATCTGAACGATTATACTTGTAATAGACTTGTATTTGGATTAATAGATGTAATCTCTATTTACCTTCTGATAAGTACGCAATTTTTTTGTTAACCCTATATTTCCGCTATAATGGGGTGTGACAAAAATTGGTATCAGAGACAGGGTTATAGTGAATACGGAGTTATTCCTCGTGAATAACTAAATCTATAGCCATGGTCGCTTCAAATATGAAATCTAAGTCTCTAAGGTTTAGGATAGTTATCTCGAGAGTTATACTATTTGTCAATAATTAGACCTAACCTGATCAACTACGTCCCGATTATGTAAAATAGTATAAGGCTCGAAATAAATATCTTAAATTGTGTATATACGTGTTAGTTGAATTATATTCACAACATACTGTAAATGTGGTGGGAAGGCTGCGGGTGACCCTATACATAAGCATTGAAGGTATGTTAGGAATAGAAACTCAACTCGTATGTGTATACATAAGGTTTATATACGTGATAGTTTGGATTATATTAACAACATATTGAAAATGTGGTGGGAAGGCTGCGGGTGACCCTATATATAAGCATTGGAGATATGTTGCTAATAGAAACCCAAATCGAATGTGTATAATCTAGACAAAGATCTCTTTGAAACTCTTGTTGCGTACTGTCTCATTCAATTGATTCGAATTGTCTTATCCATCAGACTTATATGGATTCTTTGACTATCCTTTCAGAATAGTCATGTCGGACGGAGTTAGCTCTAATGCTGTTGTACCTAGTACACCTCCAGTTCCAGTTATGGCAAACTCCATTCCTTGTGTTCCTGACTCATATGAAGAGGAACCTATGGAGGAATCGGGTAATGAATCTCGCCCTATCAATTTGATTTCAACATCCAGCGAATCTGGAGGTGAACATGTGTCTATCCATGTTCAATCATCTGTAACACCGGTATCTCCATATCAGAGGAGGACTACCGAGGTAGCTCGTATACCTTATGCTCCTAGAGACCCTTATGCTCCTGGTCCTTCTGCACCAGTTCAGGGCAGCTGTGGACTTGGTCTTTCATTCTTTCAGGGAGATCCATATGCTGCGGGTCCCTCCAGAGTGCCTGTCTACAATCCAAGTGCCGTTATGTCAGTTGCATCTGCAGCTGATAGGTCGGAATATTATTGCCAACAATTGTCAAGGATGAACAATTCCCTCATCTGTACAAGGGAGAATGTAGATAATCAAGCTCAGGCATTGACTGGAGCTTATCATCAGGCGGCTGAGGCTATGACTGTTGCTAGGGAAGGGAAGGAAGCTATTGGGAGGATGATCTGGATACTATCAGTCGTGGTAGTCTTGGTGGTGGCGTTGCTTGTTGTAGTTCTTTTCAGGATGTAATCAGTAGTGGTAGTAGTAACGTATTGTAAGCCTTAGAACGGATGACAACTCGTACTTCTGTATTTGAGTTGTAATCTTTTTGGTGGATGTATTTCCCACGTATTTCGGATAGTATTGTTCTGACTTTGTAATGTATCATCGTGGATGTTGTTCCCACATGATTTGGATTGTGGATGTAGTTTTCCCACAAGATTTTGGAAATGTACAAGCCAGACTATGTAAAAAGTTTTAAGTATAAATGAAATATGATCGTTCTTTGGCTTACCTACTTGTTCAGGCTACATTACTTGCTCATTTCAATTCTAGAAATGTAGTGAACTATATTTCTTGTCTTGTTTTGTTAATGAGTTCAAGTAAGTCGATAATTTGTGACGTGTGTTTAATGCCCTCTTATATCTTGAAAAGCTACATTCTGTGTTATTCTTACGAGAAAACCTCTAAATTACATCTTGTTCATATCAAGGATAGATGGCTCCCAAGACGAAAAGTAAGATCCCGAAAAAGGCTCCAGTTAAGAAAGCTGCTCCAAGGAGAGTTACTCGATCAACTCCTTTGAATACTGAAGCTGAACAGGAAGGACCTGTGATTCAGCAAAGACAGGAAGCTGCTACTGTCCAGGTGAATACTGGCCCTGGACCTACCCCAAATACTGGTGGGGAAAATAATATGGCAACATTTGTGACACAACAACTGTTGGCTGCTATGCCTACTTTAGTCGCACAGATCACGGCAAGCATGAACGCCAATAATAACCATCATGCCGACAACAGTAACAATGTCGAGCCTATTGCTGAACAAGTTATTCCTCGAGTGCATCTGCACGGGACTGACTACAAGACCTTCACTTACTGTAAACCAAAAGAATTTAATGGTACCGAGGGTCCGGTAGGTCTAATCAACTGGTTAGAGAGTATAGAGGCGGTGCTTCATATCAGCCGTTGTGCTGAAGAACACAAAGTAGAATATGCTTCCACTCAATTTCAAAAGAACGCTCTGTCATGGTGGAACGAGCAGATTAGGACTCGTGGCCGAGAGCCGGCATATAGCATACCTTGGTTGAACTTTAAAAGGATGCTCATGGAAAAGTACTGTCCGCGGGAGGAAGTACAGAAAATGGAGGGTGAATTCTGGAATCATACTATGATTGGATTGGACAACAAGAAATACACTACTCGTTTTCATGAACTGACAAGGCTAGTTCCTCGTATGGTGGATACGGAGGAGAAGTTAGTTGAAAGATACTGTTATGGATTGTCACCTGATATCCGAAGGTTAGTAGTCGCTTTTAATCCCTTGACTCTTCAAGCGGCAGTTAGTGCAACCAATCGAATGGTGATAGATTTGAAAAGAACCACCGGTTCTTCTGTTGGAACCGAGGTGATCAAGAGAAGGACTGACCAAGCCTCCGGTAGTGGATTTGGCAATGGTGGAAATGGAAAAAGGTTTAAGGCTGCTAGAAACTTTGCAGTGGTTCCCCAGAATATTAATAGAAACCCTGACGCAGACAGAAGATGTAACAGGTGTGGCATGCGTCATATAGGAAATTGTCCTACTTGCCACCGTTGTAAAAAGGCGGGGCATTTGGCAAAGAATTGTAGGGAGAAAGTATCAAATCAATGTTACGAGTGTGGGAGTGAAACTCATTTCCGACCAGCGTGTCCAAGACTAAATCAAGCCCCGAACAACAATGCTATAGTTCCTGTGAGGAACAATGCGGGGAACAATCAAGCTAGGAATCAAGGAGGACAAGGCAGAGGTCGAGTGTTTGCTTTGGATGCTGCTGATGCACGACGTGATCCCAACGTGGTGATAGGTACATTCATACTCAATAATCATTACGTATTTGTGCTATTCGACTCTGGTGCTGATAAAAGTTTCATATCCTTAGAATTTAAGTCTCGTTTTGGCATAATAGCTATCCCCATGAAAGACACTTATATTGTTGAATATGCAAATGGTCAGAAGTATATTGCTAAAGATCATTTAGTAAATTGCAATTTGATATTGGCCAGTGAAACTTTTAAAATTGACCTAATTCCTATAGAACTAAGTAGTTTTGATGTAATCATTGGTATGGACTGGTTATCTAAAGTTAGAGCTGATATAAGTTGTTATGAGAAGATTGTTAGAATACCCCTACCGAAAGGCACCCTATCGTCTTGCGCCATCAGAAATGCAAGAATTGTCCGAACAACTTCAAGAGTTGTTAGCTAAAGGACTAATTCGTCCAAGTTCATCACCTTAGGGAGCTCCGATCCTATTTGTGAAGAAGAAAGACGGCTCTATGCGTATGTGTATTGATTACAGAGAACTGAACAAGTTGACTGTCAAGAACAGGTACCCTTTACCTCGTATTGACGACTTGTTTGACCAATTGGAAGGTGCATCACACTTTTCCAAGATTGATCTCAGATCTGGGTATCATCAACTCAGAGTCAGAGAGACGGACATTCCTAAAACAGCCTTCAGAACTCGTTACGGACATTATGAGTTTTTGGTTATGCCGTTTGGCTTAACCAATGCACCTGCTGTGTTTATGGACTTAATGAATCGAGTATGTCGACCGTATCTTGACAAGTTTGTCATTGTATTCATTGACGACATACTGATATACTCAAGGAATAAAGACGAACATGAAGGTCATCTGAGAACCATTCTGCAACTGCTCAAGGATCAAAAGTTGTACGCGAAATTCTCAAAATGTGAATTCTGGATTAGGGAAGTACACTTCTTGGGTCATGTAGTGAACAGAGATGGGATCCACGTAGATCCATCTAAGATTGAAGCAATAAAGAAGTGGGAAGCCCCTAAGACTCAGACAGAAATCCGCCAGTTCCTTGGATTGGCTGGATATTATAGGAGATTTATTGAGAACTTCTCAAAGGTTGCTCAACCTTTGACGTTGTTAACTCAAAAGGCTAAGGAATTTATTTGGCAGGATGCCCAGGAAGAAGCATTTCAAACGTTGAAAGACAAGCTATGTAATGCTCCTATTTTAGCGTTACCGAATGGAATTGAAAACTTCGTGGTATACTGTGATGCATCACATCAGGGAATGGGATGTGTACTTATGCAGGAGGGTAAGGTCATTGCTTACGCTTCCAGACAACTCAAAACCCACGAAAAGAATTACACAACCCACGATCTTGAACTCGGAGCGGTTGTTTTTGCCTTAAAGATTTGGAGGCACTACTTGTATGGTACAAAGTGTACGGTATTCACAGATCACAAAAGTCTTCAGCATATCTTCGATCAGAAAATGCTGAATATGAGACAAAGGCGATGGGTAGAATTACTCAGTGATTATGATTGTGAACTCAAATATCATCCCGGTAAAGCAAATGTTGTTGCTGACGCGCTAAGTCGAAAAGATAGAATTTCACTATCTGTCATAACAAGAGCAAGTTCTCACCTTGGCTCATCATTAAGGGATAGAGTTTTAGATGATCAGAATGAGGCCTTACAACCAGGGCGTATCGAGAAGGAAGCATTGTGGAATGCCGAACGGTTATTTGAATTGGATGGCGATGGGATCCGACATGTCAAGGGCAGGGTGTGGATTCCCAAGTATAATGGACTTAGAGAACTCTTGATGAACGAGAGTCATCGATCTAAGTATTCAATCCATCCTGGTGCTGACAAAATGTACCATGGGTTAAAGGATTTTTATTGGTGGCCTGGTATGAAAAGAGATATCGTCACGTATGTTTCAAAGTGTTTAAATTGTTCAATGGTTAAGGCAGAGCACCAAAAGCCTTCTGGGCTGCTCCAGCAACCCCAAATTCCTGACTGGAAATGGGAATAGATTACTATGGACTTCATTACGAAGTTACCTCGAACCTTGAAGGGTTATGATACTATTTGGGTCATTGTTGACCGATTGACGAAGTCTGCACACTTCATTCCCATACGGGAGAATTGGAAAATAAAGAAATTGTCTCAATTATATATTGAGAAGATCGTGTCACTTCATGGTGTTCCTGTGTCTATTATCTCGGATCGTGATGGTCGTTTTACTTCTCAATCATGGAGATATTTTCAAGACGCTTTGGGCACTCAGTTGAAATTGAGTACGGCTTACCATCCACAAACGGACGGGCAAAGTGAGCGTACCATTCAGACGTTAGAAGATATGCTTCGGGCATGTGTTATCGATTTCAAAGGTAGCTGGGATACCTTTTTGCCGTTAGCTGAATTTTCATATAATAACAGCTATCACACAAGCATAAAGTGTGCGCCTTTTGAAGCCTTGTATGGGCGGAAATGTAGATCGCCTGTTTTTTGGCTTGATGCTGGTGAGCGTCGTTTGTACAAGTATGGACTGGTTCAGAAGACTACTGACCAGATTGTTGAAATTAGGGCACGGCTGAAGGCGGTTCAGGATCGCCAGAAGAGCTATGCAAATCGTAGAAGGAAACCCCTTGAGTTTCAAGTGGGTGATAAAGTTATGTTGAAAGTATCACCTTGGAAAGGCACTGCACGCTTTGGCATGAGAGGAAAACTTAGTCCTCGTTATATCGGACCATTCGAAATTGTTCGAAGGATTGGTTCCGTGGCTTATAAGCTCAATTTACCCCATGAGCTTGAACATGTTCATCCCACATTTCATATATCGAATCTAAAGAAATGTTTAACTGATGAAACATTGGTTGTACCTGTGGAAGAGTTGCAAGTGAATGACTCTCTTCAATTTGTAGAGGAGCCTGTTGAAATTTTAGACCAACAGCTCAAACAGCTTAGACGAAGTCGTATCAAGTTGGTCAAAGTTCGATGGAACTCAAAACACGGACCAGACTTGACTTGGGAACGTGAGGACTATATGAGGGGTAAGTATCCTCATCTTTTTAATAAGCAAGACTTGATTTCGGGACGAAATCCTTAGAAGTCGGGGATGCTGTGACAACTCGTAATTTATTAACAACGGGTTAGTCCTAATCTCGATCATTATTATAATTTCGTCTAATTTAAAGATTATGACGTAGAAATTATTAGTTAATTGAACATTTGATATAGTTCAATTAGACGTATCCTTATGACGTAGACTATTAGCTATTTAGACGGAATGCCGAGTCTTAAAATAACTTTAAATGAGATATTTAAAGGTTATGAATTTTTGCACAGTAATTAGACTGTCTAAACTTAATATTTCTAAAGTTAGTTTGATAAAGTTTTATTTACTTGTCTTAACTAAAATAAGACGAAGGAAAATACCTTTACTTTACATTTTAACCTTTTGGTCAAACGGTATTTAATCGTAAGCATTTTACTAAATTTAGGGATACAAAATATCCCAAATGAGCCACATGGGCTGGAAAATGAAATGAGAGGCAGGGAGTAAAACACCCCCCCCTTCCCTCCTTTCTTTCTTTTTGATCGACCCAAACACCACACACAAACACAAAACACACCACACATATCACCAACACTCTCAAGGATCAAACTCTCTCAATCTCTTAGCATAATCAAATCTGATTTTGGGAAAAAGAAGTAATCATTTAACAAGTATTCAAGGCATCATCATCATCTTCACCATCTTAAATTATCTTCAAGAACATCAATTTTTGGTAAGTCTAAATCATCCCTTTTGCGTCTATTTATGTTTACTTACTCTTTTCTAGTCATTTCGAGCTTTTACATGGCCTAAAACAACTTAAAATGGAATTAGGGTTTAAATAGGGTTTTGGTTTGATTTGATCGTTTCGGAAGATTCGATGATGTTATGGATGAAATTATGGGTTGGGTTATGTGTATTTATGGTTAATGATGTTTAGTTATGGTTCAAATTGAGTTACAAACTCTTACAAGTCGTTTTGGGTTGGTTTGGGTCGAATTTGGAGTGTATTGGGTTGGTTTTCTGCACTTGGAGCTGCAGGTGCAGGCTGCAGAAGGTGGCCACTGCGGCGCAGTGGGCACAGCCCTTCCTCACTGCGGCGCAAGTGCCAATGAACTGGTCCCTGGTTCGATTTAGCCCACTGCGGCGAAGTGAGCATGGTTCTGGCTCACTGCGGCGCAGTGGATACCCCCTGTAAAATTGTACGCGTCAATTTTAAAACGTTGATAACTTTTGATCCGTGACTCCAATTAAGTCTTATGACCTATCGTTGGAATCGTAAGAGAGTCTAGTTTCTAGTAATAACACTCTTCTTGTACGAGACTTCTCTCATTTCTAAAAGGGTCGAGTCGAATGCGTCTTGTTCACACTCATTTAAGTTGAAAATGTGTTTAGGGACTTATGACTTGACTTAATCGTGCTAAACCAACTTGTTGAGGTTGTAGGGTTGACATTATGGTATTTTATACTACTTTATAATGACTAGGTCATTGATGTTACCAACTAAAGTTAAATAATATTGAACATTGAATCACATTCTCGGTCAAGGCATTCTAGGGTCTAAAGCTAAGTAGTTGTACGTAGGATACTCGTCGTCAAGAGATTTGATCCTCATTATTGGTAATGATATCATAGGTTTTGGATAACGTGGAGAACTGATTGTTGAACCTTCTCGAGCTACTTTGCACCTTTTAGCACTAGATCGCTAAGGTGAGTTTATGGCGTCCTTTTCCTTTTACTTTGGGCCTGAAAAGCATGTGTTATTGTATACACGATTTGTTAAATAAATGATTGTTTTGTGAGTATGCCATGTGATTTGGATGCTTATATCATTTGAAGTAAATTTGCCATGTTAGAGGCTGTGAAAATGTGTATACGTGTCATTTATTAAATGTTGGATAAAATGACGTTGAATTGCCGTGTGATGGCTGATTAAAATGTTTCTTTGTGTTTGACGAACTAAAATGTTTTCCCTGTAGTTATCATTGTTATGGAACCCTAGTGGTTGTATTGTCAGACTTAGTTCTTGACTGTCTTGTTTAGGGTCCGCACCCACTAGTAGAAGGAAATCCTGTGCGAGGCATGTTGACTGATACTGTCGGATGTTGTTTCCCGGCTGTCATATGCTAGTCATAGACATTGTTGTGGTGCGCACCCCACTTTAGAGGGAAATCCTGTGCGAAGCAATGTAGTATATTGGCTGATACTGTCGGACTTGACTCCCGGCTGCCATATGCTTTAGCTGGACTTATAACCGGCTGATTTCTTATGAAATATTATCAAGTTTTGGATTCTGATTGTCTTGTTGAAAATAACTACAAGTCATTGTGTGCTCACAATGACGAATAAACTTGGTCAAACATTCTGTAAACTCACCAACTATTTCGATAGTTGATCCTCTCAAATTTCATGCTTTTCAGGTAACCAACAGTAAGTATTGGAAGCGTATATGACTTTGTGAAGCCATCTTTTGAACATTGGACGTACAATTAGCGTCAGACCTCTGAGGACTATCGTTTTATTAGTCCTAATTGTACTTAGTTGTCCAAATGTTATTATTGTATTAAGTGGACCCAGTTCCAATTGAGGATAGTTTGTATCCGTGTATTGGGATCCACATCTGAACGATTATACTTGTAATAGACTTGTATTTGGATTAATAGATGTAATCTCTATTTACCTTCTGATAAGTACGCAATTTTTTTGTTAACCCTATATTTCCGCTATAATGGGGTGTGACACATTAGTTAAAGACTTAACCTTCACCAAAGTAGGGTCCGAAACGTAAAGCTAAGTAGCCTAAGCCGGAGCCTCCCCTATCTAGCTACGGAGGCTACGGCTAACCAGGAGACAAATAGTACAACTTAGAACATGCACTAGTACGTACAACTTGTACTTGTACCTTTAGGCCAAAGATCGCAACACAGTTGTCCAGACAAATAACGGCTACGTGCCAGGCGTTACCGTTAGCACTCCAATTTCTGGATCCTTCCTTGAGGGCCTATAAATACCCCTCTAAGGATCCACCTAAAACCCTAATGCAATATACACACAAACACACATACTTCATACTTGGTGGCGTGAGGCTACATAGTGCTTCACACCAGTAGGGAACCGCATTTTTCATTTAGTATTTACATTTAAATATCTCAAATTTTTCATTCAGTATTTACATTTAAATATCTCAAATCCTTTTTAAGTATATTTTTCACACAAACACACATTTTTCATTCAGTATTTACATTTAAATATCTCAAATCCTTTTTAAGTATATTTTTACATTTAACGTATAAGTATTTTTTTTGTTTCATATACTAATTCTTATATTAATAATGTTGTAAAACCCGTGTATATGACACGGGTCTAAAATCTAGTATATACTAAAAGACAACTGACCTAACCTCAATTGACCAATCACAACTCTCAATTTCTCAAAATTAATTAAATCAACACATGTCTAAATTAATTTACACTTTTTGGTTTTCATCACCAATTTACACTTTTAACCCAATTTAAAAATAATTAATATTTTATTGCATAATGTCTATCTAATAGGGAGGTTACATATTTATATCAATATTTTATTTTATATTATTAATTGTAATCAAATTAATTGTAATATTGTTATTATTAGTAATTGTAATCAGACGATAATTTGGATAATCATTGTTGTTATTAGTAATTAAAATCAAATTATATTTAGGATACATATTCTTCTTATATAAACTGAAACCTACAAATAAAATCACAACAGACAAAATTATTGAAAACCTCACGAACTAGCTGCTACTTTTATTGTTCTTAACAATCATGGCTAACGAAAATAAAATTGCTTTTTTGCAAGACATCAATGAAAACTCAGTCAATTATGTAATCAAAGTTAAGATATTGCTTTTCCGGAAGAGTTTGTATAAAAGAAACCCTGTTACACCATCCAGCCTTGATATGATTTATCATTCAGTATTTACATTTAAATATCTCAAATCCTTTTTAAGTATATTTTTACATTTAACGTATAAGTATTTTTTTTGTTTCATATACTAATTCTTATATTAATAATGTTGTAAAACCCGTGTATATGACACGGGTCTAAAATCTAGTTTATAACTAATTTGACAGTCATCCATTGAATTATTTTATTCCTTTAGTTTCTTATATCAAAAGTTCTATCCTTGTATTTTAATAAATAAATTCTATTACCCAAAATGTCTACTTCTAGTTCATTTAATACATAACTATAAAAGTATAAACCTCAATGACAAGCACTTAATTACTCTAGCCCATAATTATAACATGTCAATTTATCAACTTTTACTATACTTAATAATGTCAATTAAAACAAAAAAAATTTAGGATGTTACAGGTTGATACAAATATTACATGATTTTTTTTTTTTTTTTATATAAAAAAAAAATCAAGGGAGACTTTGTAACCAAATATAACTAGGAAAAGGAATATCATGTCAAATGCTATATTGAATTTACAGATGGTAAAAACAGTTTTCACTCCATCAAAATTCACCATCCCTCAAAGTCAACCCATTCTAAAACCGATGTCAAGTTTGTCCATAGTTGGAAAATTCCGTAGAATTGAACTTTAAAAAAAACTAATATAATAAGTAATAACTAACGTATTTGATATATTACAACAATATGCATTAACATCTAACACTTGTCGTTGTAAAATAAAAAAAGAAAGAAAGAAGAGAGACACAATTTTCCGGTGGCTGACCCGGCAGGATCCAAAGTCCGATCCGGTGCTGGAAGTAATAAATGCCCAAATTGTGGGCTACCCATTTTAACGCGTTTTGGGCTTTTATTGGAAACTCTATATGGGCTTTTAACATTGTAGTGTAGAGCCACTCTTAAAAGCAAACTCATTTTAGGGTTCGTATTCTCTAATCTCTACCCACCTCTCACCCAGAAAAAAAAAAGGATCTCTGTATGGCTCGCAACCTCTCACCCAGAAAAATCAATTTCACAAATTTGTAGGATTAATAAACTTATAAAAGCTCATTTCTATTTCTATACTATACAAATCGCCTTTGGGTAAATTGAATATAATAATAAGTATCATTTTGGGTAACTTGATAACAAATACAAATGACCGAAGTTGACAAAAGAATCTGATTCTTAATTGGTCATATAATAAATATAATACAAATAAAATATATGTGCGAGAAACCCAACGTGTCAATCTAAGTTTGTCTGTCGTTTGTCGTTACCAATTTGCCCATTTCTTTGTTTGGTCACATGAGTATGAGCCTTTTCTTGACCCATCGGCCACATCACCATAAACTGATAAATGTTATCTCTATGCTGTTGGAGCCCAAAGGTATATATGGCAACATAGAATAGTTTTGATATAGACCACGCCAAGATGACTTGTCTCTATTTATCATTTTAAAAGTTATTTAACGCGTAAATCATCTTTGCGGCAATTTATGACCCGGCCCGCGACAAGATAAAAACATTGCACGAAAACAAGTAGGTTCGGGTTTGGATTACGCAAGTTTGAGTCATGATGGGTTGACACTACTAATATGTCAAACACAGGGGTTGGGTTTGAGTTGGTTTTCCTCTTAATACTTGAAATATTTTATGTTTGTTCATAGGGTTTAAGCCCTAAAACCAACATACTTTTGTGAATGTAACTAATTGCATCATGTACTTATTTTATTGATCAAGATATGTATTGGGTTTTTTAAATTGTTCACATATACAAGTCATAATTTTATTATCCATATTATACTTTTAAATATTGCTTAAAAATGTTCATGAAGTTAATAGTATTGTTCAAATATGATTATCAACAATTACATATTCTAATCATCATATTCAAACAACTTAAAAAATTGATGACCATTTTTGAGCAATATTTGAATGTTTGGTTATCTAGGCGTGATAGAAAGAATAGTCTCTCATGGCCTCTTTGGGCGATGAGTCCTTCTCTTCTTTTGTAATTGTAATTCTTCTTTTTTTGCCTAGGCACGTTGCCAAGACATTTTAATAAAAGTTGTTCAAAAAAAAAAACATATGGTAACAAATGTTGAAAGTTTAACGAGTATCTTGATCAATAAGAAGGTACAGAGTGGAACCTGGAAAACCGTGCATTTTATGGCTAAATCCTTGTGTATGTTGGCGAATTATCTGAGCTCGGTTATGGCTTGAAGCGTGAATCGAGTTCTACATCAACAAAAATTGGAGTGTAGTCCAAGTTCAACTCAAATAGGATTAGTTAATGGTTTCCTTATTTGTGTTTATCTCTAATTATGTGTCTAGATAATTAGTAGAATCCTAGTTATAGTCTAATGAGTCTTGGTTAGTCTATATATACCGTGCTATGGGTAGGGATTATAAACACACCGAGTTAGGGTTGAGGATGATGTACACCGAACCGAGTTAGGGTTAGGGATTGTACACACCGAATATTGGAGTTTTGAGTTAGATTTCTTCAATAAAAGTTTTAGCGTGTTTTGGCTATATTCTTTTGTTTTCGGTGTCATTGATTTGTGTCTTTAATTGGTATCAAAGCTTCGTTAGTTCGTAGTTTAATTATGTCCGGTTGTTAGAGCGTAGTCTTTCAGTCGGTTGAATTAAATTAGCGTCCGAACTGGTCGAATTAAATTTGTGCGTCCAAAATTAGTCGATCGAATTAATTCTTTGAGGTCGGTGTTCTCTTTTGAAGTGCGGCTCAAGAATTGAGGTTAATTTCATTCTTTGCAAAATTGAAGTCGGTATAATTAATTGAGCTAGAATTAATTATTGCTACAAACTTCAATCGCCATTTATAATTCGAGCTACTTTTCTTTCGAGTTACGAATAGCGGGTGGGTTTATGTTACTATTAATGTGAAATCTTGCTGCTATTTTTTAAAACAGATTGTGAATAAGCCACTTCAAGCTGTTGGTGTTTAAGCAACAGTAGAGATTGGTTTCTTAGTTCGTGGTTATTTTGGAAATAAAAGGGTTCAAACTTTTGACCGTGATTGTGCAATATCTAGCCGTGATCTTGGGTTGGGTAGCTCTCCAAAGTAACGTGATCAGTCTAAGACAAGCTATGAGGTCGGGTTGTGATATTCGTCTTCGAGGTGGTTTCTTAACCATGCGAGATAAAAGTGGAAGATTGCTTTTGAAAGTTCCGCGGAGTAAAAATCGTCTTTACAAAACTCGACTAAGAGTTGCGAAACCTCAACGTGAATGTGTTGAGAATGCGCAAGTGATAGTTGAACGTGTTTTTGGAGACAAACAAAAGGCGGATCCTTTGATGAAGGCCTTGGCGTATGCAAGGTTCGATGAGATGGGATCATTACATGATTCAAGAGTTACCTTCGTCGACTCAGAAATTCGGGGGTTTGATGGAAATTTGGTATATACGAAACTGGATATGTACATATTTGTATGATTAGTTATATACAAATATAGGTATAGATCAAGGATCAAAACCTTTATCTTAGGTTGAATGTAAGACTTGATCCAAACCAGTGAATCTTCTAACTGTGTTTGATAATCCTGAAACAAAATAAGAAGAAACAAAACATTGAAAGTAATGGCCGGGCTTGTGTTTGACACAATTCCCTTAAACAGATTCGCCGTCTGTTCCCAGGGTACACCGGTCGAAAGCAGCGTACTGCCGGACGTTGATTACTTGCCTGAAAGAAGAATGGAGCACGGGGATGGATGCTGTTTCTAAAACCGAATTTGCAAAGTGAATATGGGTGGTGATATGAATTCTATGAATTCTGTGTATTGTGTGTTGTGTATCTCTCACAAGTCCATGATAGGTCCTTATATACACAAAGTTGAAACCGATATACAATTACTATCATTAATTATTATATCAGTTTCAGGAGTTACACAAATTGATATTTATTATATCAGTTTCAGGAGTTACACAAATTGATATTTATTATATCAGTTTCAGGAGTTACACAAGAGATGCCATGCCAAAAGCATGTTCTAGAATATTCTTAGATGTCATGCCAAAAGCATGTTCTAGAATATTCTTAACCGGGTCAAAACCGGGTCGGGTATTTTCCCGGGTTGTACTCTCTCTCCAGCTTATGCACCAAACACACAACTTTGAGACTCGATATCTCATTCACCTTTATCCCAATTTGGACGCATCTTAGTTCGTTGCGTAGCCTTGGCCAGAGACTACCAAACCCACTAAACGGTTCTCGATATATGTCACTCGACCATATATTTATTGATGTCCAAAGTGGGGAAAAATTCACTTTTTCCAACAATCCCCCACATGAATGGAGGTCGATCTCAGAAACAACAGTGTTCCATTCAAGTTTCAACAGTTGAATCTTGCATACGAAGGTAGGTGTTACCCTTTGAACCTTCGCTCATGAAACGCACTTAGTCTACTGGCTCTGAGTAGACGGTGATGTCTTTGAACTCGTCTGCCATTTGTGTAGGCGACAATACGCTTCACACAAGACTCTCCCTGACAAAGTCAAGTCCTCATAGTTATGTCCGTTATGGTCCTGGACATGCGCCTGGTTCTGCAAGAGCCGTTAAGTATTGTGCCCCCAACAATACCCTAAGAAGCGACCCCACTTCTCTCTCACATAGGTGATTCACCATGTAGGCTACTCGAATCATTAAAAGCTATAAGCTTAACCTCGTAACTTGTCACTTTTAGGAATGGACTAGGAAGATTATTAAATCATATAATGATCTCCCCTTTTAAGATTGTAGGGTGTTTCTTATAACTCCCCCTACAGTGACCTCGCCAGTTCATACAATTAGGTTGTCCTATTGAACTCAGATCTTGGGATCTCCAGTCAGCTGAGTTAGGTTTTCCTTCATATAAACTTAGCCTTTCATGGGCTTCAGTCCCATTCCCATGGACGACTTCTGAACTAACTCTCTGCTTAAGCCTTTTGTGAACGGATCCGCAATGTTATCTTTTGACTTAACGTAGTCAATCATGATAACCCCACCGAGAGTAGTTGTCGTATCTCATTATCTCTACGTCAATTTGCCATTATACATTGTTCATTGAGCTCTACCATTAGCCGATCGACAATCACAATGTATGTAGCAAGCCACCATAGGCTTTGGCAATCTAAGAATACATCCTATAACATGACGTAGGAATTTGGCCTCTTATCCAACTTTATCCAATGCAATTCCATCACAGATCTGGCTACAAACATTTCCGAGATGTAGCCTCCCCTACTTGGGTAAACACATATCCACTCGTGGATTTGGAATCTTTCATATTGGATATCCAGTTCATACCACTGTTTCCTTAGGCAACAGTTGGATCGTGGCCTTAACATAGTCCACACATATCTCATGAACATTAGCAGTCATATCATGCTCTTTCACTAATTAGAGCTAATTCTAGTATCCTACTCAGATCTCCCTTTAGCACATGCTAATATTGGTTATGTTCGTGTCAGACTATCAATTATCTTTGAGAACTCTAGTTGATCAACATTCTCACCTCTATGCTTTGATAGACGGTAAGTAAGATCATGATGAAGTTCGAGTAACACTCGTATTCTTCATACTCACTTCTCAAGAATCTCTTCAACATAGCTAGATTGACTCCACACAAGACTATTCTGGGTTCTAATGATTCTTTCTCCTAAGAATCACCTTGCATAAGCCCAAGTCTTTTATGTCAATCTCACTTTCAACATATCATCTGATCATCATTTCCAATGATACCATTGCAATCATATAATGGTATAAGATGATCTCTAGATGTGTCTCGCACAACGACACCCTTGTGGAGCTTACTTCAATTGATACATGTTTAACGAGTTTGGAAAACCTATCCCCTGGCCAGAAATGGAGAAACCCTCAGGTGACTCCAAGTGCAACTCATCTATATTATCAATAATGAAACTCCACATTTCATTATCAAATGCAAGCGCCACATTGACCTTTTATTGCATTTCAACCAATATCCATATGGGATGAGGCAATGAACTGTTCTACCGTTCTCCCTTTTCCTCACTATTTTTATGAACTTGGGTAGTGAAAGGTTCTCCCTTTCCACACTAGATTTAAAAACTTCTTAAAGTTTCCTAATGTGGCTTAACTAACTATGGGCTTCTTCCCCCACATTGCTTGCACTTCGATATAGCTTGAGTAACATCACTTGTGATGACACCATGATGAGATAATAACTATCTATCCTTGTGTCACTAGAATCATTCACATTCATTACTCAACTAATGTTACTCTTGCACACAAAAGTTTCTAGGCACAAGATGCTCCAGATTTAGCTTTTTAACACTCGCAAGTGTCTGAGCTAATTCGGTCAAAGACTAATTTACAGGACATGGTTTTATTTTCCCTTTGTCTATACACAAACTGTTCTTGGTACCATACACAGTTGAATGTTTATCGTCTCCGCAGAGCACCATAATTAGATAAATACTAGCATGCTTTAGACTACAATACTTTAGCATGTGAACAGAAGATGCATCATTCTTTCACATCTTTAAGGAATATCACAATATTCTATGCTAACATTCATCAGTATAGACATACTCAAGGTGTTAAACCACTAATCCTAACTTTGGTCAGTTAGGAATGTCTCATTGGTTATTGTATATAACATTTACAATGCCCTTATTCAATGTAGCACCATGACTACTTAGACTTTGACGCAATGGCATCACCATTTGACTCATCGGAGGTTTTAAGCCAATATATTAATATATTTATAACATAAAATGTTTGTTATAATATATCAATAGTAACTTCGACCTATAGTTGACAACATCTGCCATGTTTCAACAAGAATATAGGTAACACGCATGTATACCTATTCAATGATTATGTGTTTATCTGAATTAAAAGATGAACAATATCACCATTGTCATTTATAGAAATTCATATAAATAAATCTTCCACCAAATGACATATCAACAGTAATGTCTTACACATAGACATACTTATCATAATCATTGTTTAAACAATACATCCTAGAATGATGTGTTTGGTCACAAATCCTAGACATTCAAGCACGATGTCTTTTCTAGATTATAATTTCATTATTTAAGGTAGTTTCTAGTCATATCGTGACTTAACAACCTTATAATTTGTCATTGCAACAACTTTTAAAGTTATTTCATACGAAATACTTTTTGTCTATATATATACCGCATATTTCACAAAGAAATATCATATCACTTTCAAGCACCGAGAAAGTTTATAATTATCATTACACAATGATTAATTAACACAATCATGATTTCACGAATAAATATACTTTTAAACATAATGAAAGTTGTATATTTTATGATCATTATTTCTCAAAGAAATAACTTTCACACAAAGAAAGTTCACTAAGATATTGACAACAGTAATATCTCAAGACAATCTTTTGTGATCTCCGTTTTGGTCCTTCCAAATTGGAGTGATCAATATCTTGATCCACATCCACAAAATTACATTTGCATTTCATCTGAAACACAAAACTTAGAATCATTAGCAATATATTCTAAGTTTAACAAGAAACGCATTCCTTGTTGAGTAGTAGGCAATCTAGAACTCTTGTTAATTATATCAATTAACCGCAACAAGGTTTCACAACCATTACCTTTTAAATTACTCAAATGAAACTTTGTTTATTAAGCCTTCATATAAAATTAAAAGAATTTTATAAACGACTCTAGATACGTTTACCACAAAATTATAAACGTTTAACAGTGACCATAATCACATTTAACAAAGTTATATGTAGTGACACAATCTCCACATATTATATCACTTTCCAATTAATCTCATAACAAATTTAACATATACGTTAAACTATATTTAACCAAACATCAGGTCAAACATCTTTAAGATAAACAATCTTAATATCCAAAATACCATTTAAATACGTATTTTGTATAGTTTATTAAAATTGTTTTATAACATAATCCAATATCTCTTTCTAGTAGTGACCAATACAAGAAGGACATACAACATGGCCATTAAAAAGAAAAACTATGCAAATGACAATTCGTCGCCATAGTCCCAAGATACTTTTCTTTCCTTAATATACAGTTACGAATAAACGCAACATTAAAGTTTATGTAATTACTAATCACACAACTCTTTGCCAACAATCGTTATCGTTCCAAGTATTTCTACAAATAAATACAATATCCCCTAGCAGCCAAGATTGCCCAGAAAATAATGCAAAGCCACTTTACACATAATTATATGTTGCTGTAATTCGCATTTGACAATTAAGTCAAAAGCATAAACAAAGTTCATAAAGCAGACAAGTATTCCACCCCAACCATCTTTCTTTCTTCTAAAAGATCGATGGTTTTCATAATGGAATTCGAGACTCAAGATATTGAAAGCTATTGCATAAGGTATGCCATTTTATCCTATACTCACCTTTAATTTCTTGTAAACCATTTTGAAGAAAGAAAGCTTTTGTTTAATTCCTTTCTTAAAAACCCATAAGGATTTAATCAAAATATTTTGAGAAAACAAGGTAATTTAAAGAATACATCTTTAAATATATTTTGTATTATTTCTTTTACAAAACCCAACATGGTTTTCAATCAAATGTTTCGTATATAGTAATAGAATCTGTTTAAGTTTGATGGAAATTTGGTATATACGAAACTGGATATGTACATATTTGTATGATTAGTTATATACAAATATAAGTATAGATCAAGGATCAAAACCTTTATCTTAGGTTGAAGGTAAGACTTGATCCAAACCAGTCTGAATCTTCTAACTGTGTTTGATAATCCTGAAACAAAATAAGAAGAAACAAAACATTGAAAGTAATGGCCGGGCTTGTGTTTGACACAATTCCCTTAAACAGATTCGCCGTCTGTTCCCAGGGTACACCGGTCGAAAGCAGCGTACTGCCGGACGTTGATTACTTGCCTGAAAGAAGAATGGAGCACGGGGATGGATGCTGTTTCTAAAACCGAATTTGCAAAGTGAATATGGGTGGTGATATGAATTCTATGAATTCTGTGTATTGTGTGTTGTGTATCTCTCACAAGTCCATGATAGGTCCTTATATACACAAAGTTGAAACCGATATACAATTACTATCATTAATTATTATATCAGTTTCAGGAGTTACACAAATTGATATTTATTATATAAGTTTCAGGAGTTACACAAATTGATATTTATTATATCAGTTTCAGGAGTTACACAAGAGATGCCATGCCAAAAGCATGTTCTAGAATATTCTTAGATGTCAAAACCGGGTCGGGTATTTTCCCGGGTTGTACTCTCTCTCCAGCTTATGCACCAAACACACAACTTTGAGACTCGATATCTCATTCACCTTTATCCCAATTTGGACGCATCTTAGTTCGTTGCGTAGCCTTGGCCAGAGACTACCAAACCCACTAAACGGTTCTCGATATATGTCACTCGACCATATATTTATTGATGTCCAAAGTGGGGAAAAATTCACTTTTTCCAACAGTGATTGTTGGCGAATTATCTGAGCTCGGTTATGGCTTGAAGCGTGAATCGAGTTCTACATCAACAAGAATTGGAGTGTAGTCCAAGTTCAACTCAAATAGTATTAGTTAATGGTTTCCTTATTTGTGTTTATCTCTAATTATGTGTCTAGATAATTAGTAGAATCCTAGTTATAGCCTAATGAGTCTTGGTTAGTCTATATATAACGTGCTATGGGTAGGGATTATAAACACACCGAGTTAGGGTTGAGGATGATGTACACCGAACCGAGTTAGGGTTAGGGATTGTACACACCGAATATTGGAGTTTTGAGTTAGATTTCTTCAATAAAAGTTTTAGCGTGTTTTGGCTATATTCTTTTGTTTTCGGTGTCATTGATTTGTGTCTTTAGTGTATACTTGTGTCATATTATTTGGCATAGAGTGAGCAAATGGATGGGGGATTTGCCTAATTATCCGATGAGATGAAATTTTTAACTCAAATGTATGTAGCCCCACGCTAAAAGTCACAGACTTGGAGTCTAGATCCATAGTTTTGTCAAAGACATCACGACCCAACATCCAAAAGATCAAATGTAACTATTATGGCCTAATAGTTTAATGGCTGAAAGGAGTGAAAGCCTAAAATTAAAACGAATCATGAAACGCTACATGCCAAATCGAAATGTCCAAGTATTTTTAACATGTAAATAATAAAGGGGAAATTTCTTGAACAAAAATTTTTCATTTTATCCCCCTGAATATTAATAAATTTACATACTGAGTACCCGGGATGTGAGTGTCGTAGTACTTAACATACGTACTACGGCCAGTACGTATGCTGTCCCCAATAATAAATTATGTTGAATGTCTATTCAAAGTTTTACACTATAAGAAGAAATGAACATTATTTTATTTTAGTGTTAAGGTAATTTTTCGAATTTTATTATATTTATTTGTAACACATTTCTGACCCTGAGGAAATGAACATTATTTTATGTTTGTAACACATTTCTTACCCTGAGGAGTCATCAAGACCTGAGTGGGCTTTGACTGGGTGGCACCGGCCTCTCCAGACCATGACCTTGCGATGTTACCGCGGGTCTGTTCGGGCCTGGAGCTTGCGGTGCAGATCTATCCGGAGTTCGCTCCTGTGGTGCAGATCTTTCCGGATCTTGACCCTGAGGTTCGGGCCTATCCGAAGCTCCTTGTGCACTTGATGTTTCGCCCACAGCCGTGCTATGGCCACCTGCCGTAATAATATATAGGTGGACGATAGTTCCGCCCAGGCGTGTCAAATGAAATTGTTCCTGAATATTTAACCCCCCTTGGGTATTCGAGATCCCCCCGCGTTAGGTGTTCGTGGGGAGTAATTGGTGTCTCTGTCGGCCATGGTAATTGATTATTCTGATCGTGAGTGGGATCGCTGTGTTTTTTTTTTTGTTAAGGATGGTGTCCCACGGATGGCGCCAATTTTTGATCAAATAATCGCACTATGGCTCAACCGAAGGTGTGCGTGAAGGGATTTAGAGTATTGGTGGTGGTTTGTTGGCGATTCCCTTCCGGTCAGAGGGTTGTGGCCGCTTTACGCCTAATTTTAAATTGAGTATTCTCACCGGTTTTGGGAGGCCAGTGTAATGTTGTGCGTGAATGGTGTGTTGAGGGTGATTCCAGATGATTTGTGCCGTATGATATCTCCTCTTTATATAGAGGGTAGAAACTTGGAGAGGAGGGTAAGAGAATTATGGTAGATCTCTTCCTCTTTTGAGAATATCTTTTATCTTATAAGGAGATTCGTGATAATCTCTTAATGAGCCGTTTCCGAAGCCTTCATGCTTAAGTATATTGTTTTATTCGGATAATCATGGAAAGAATCTATATCCGATCTTCTTGATATGTTTCCTCGAAGTTGGGTATTATTACCTTGGGAGCTCCGGAATAGTTATGTTAAACGGAGGTCGAGCTCCGTTCTGGGTATATGGATAAGTAATTTTACCTGTACGAAGGTGTCTTTGAATCTGCTTCGGGTGCGGAGATAAAGCTCTGTATAGGGTATATCATCATTGACATAGTGTGAGCTATGACCAGCTCAAGTCAAACACTATTGGTTTGCTAGACCAAGTGTATGATTAAGGGTCGATATGATCAATGGTCGTATTCACCCAAAGGAACAACAACGAAAAGTTAAACCGATTTCTGGAAAGATATTCTGATTCATTTTATAAATTTACACATTACATTGAATAACAAAACCTAACTAAATACTTATACAAGAGATTAAAAATTATACTAAAAAAGCTTTACCACTTTGACAGAACCAATTTCTTTTGTTCTATTAGAAGTCGATTACGGCTTGCAAGAACTTGACACAAACTGTAGTAATAACTATATATCTTTTTTTACTGAAAGATGTCTATGCGATCAAAACTCGACTCAACTCTTTTGCTACGTACTATTATAACGACATGTACCAGCTAGGATTAATATGTTCCCATCATTATGCGAAACCCGAAAGCTACAAACTTAGTTTCGCGAAACTTAAAGCCGTTCAATCTTCCAAGAAGATACTAAATCGCTAGTTAAAACTCGTTTAATGCTAAGTGTCATGATCGACTCTTTTCGAGAACAGATTTTTAAGCTTATGTATACCCTTCTCGACATATATATATATATATATATCAATGACCACCATGCGATTAACGACATACGAAATCTAACTCAATCAACTGCTATATGACATGCGACTCCATGAATAAGTTAAAAGACTAGGACGAAGGTTACCAACTTACCGCTATCGAATTCAGATGGATATGTATTGTCGATGACAAGCTGATCTTATGATATCACGTCTACTTGATCTCTGGGTTTTCTTTGCTGCCGCTTCCCTTTACGGTTTTAGTCGTAGTTTTCTAATGATGTATTCAACCCAAAACGGTTACTTATATACCTCTACGGACTAGCTTCAAACAAAATAAGCCCGTTACTTTATGAGCCGAAGATGTGAGGCCAAAGTTTACAAACCCAATTTTCACATTCACGTGGCTGTTTCTTTTCTTAGCTATAAAGCTCACGCCCTCGTATCTCTTTTTAGTTTGGATATATTAATTTGTTTTGTTTCTTGTTTCTTTTACCAGTTAGGAGCCAATACCATCATCTTAATATATACTAAAAGGCAACTGACTTAACCTCAATTGACCAATCACAACTCTCAATTTCTCAAAATTAATTAAATCAACACATGTCTAAATTAATTTACACCTTTTGGTTTTCCATCACCAATTTACACTTTTAACCCAATTTAAAAATAATTAATATTTTATTGCATAATGTCTATCTAATAACAAAATATAGCTAAAAGTTAGGGAGGTTACATATTTATATCAATATTTTATTTTATATTCCTAATTGTAGTCAAATTAATTGTAATATTGTTGTTATTAGTAATTGTAATCAGCCTATAATTAGGATAATCATTGTTGTTATTAGTAATTAAAATCAAACTATATTTAGGATACAGATTCTTCTTATATAAACTGAAACCTACAAATAAAATCACAACAGACAAAATTATTGAAACCCCACGAACTAGCTGCTACTTTTATTATTCTTAACAATCATGGCTAACGAAAAAAATTACTTTTTTACAAAACATCAATGAGAACTCGGTCAATTATGTAATCAAAGTTAAGATATTGCTTCTCTGGAGTTTGTATAAAAGAAACTCTGCTACACCATTCAACCTTGATATGATTTTTCATTCAGTATTTACATTTAAATATCTCAAATCCTTTTTAAGTATATTTTTACATTTAACGTATAAGTATTTTTTTTGTTTCATATACTAATTCTTATATTAATAATGTTGTAAAACCCGTGTATATGACACGGGTCTAAAATCTAGTATATACTAAAAGACAACTGACCTAACCTCAATTGACCAATCACAACTCTCAATTTCTCAAAATTAATTAAATCAACACATGTCTAAATTAATTTACACTTTTTGGTTTTCATCACCAATTTACACTTTTAACCCAATTTAAAAATAATTAATATTTTATTGCATAATGTCTATCTAATAGGGAGGTTACATATTTATATCAATATTTTATTTTATATTATTAATTGTAATCAAATTAATTGTAATATTGTTATTATTAGTAATTGTAATCAGACGATAATTTGGATAATCATTGTTGTTATTAGTAATTAAAATCAAATTATATTTAGGATACATATTCTTCTTATATAAAATTACATTTTTCGTCCCTCAACTTGGCAAATTTCACAGTTTTGACCCTAAAGTGAATTAATTACAAAAAAACCCCTAAAGTTGGTCGTTTTTTTCATTTTACACTCCGCGACCTAACGGAGTTAGATTTTGGCCGTTAACCCTTACACGTGCCAAACACGTGAGGGCATTTCTGTCATTTTCACCTTTAAGACCAAAAATGAAAAAATATACAACTTTAGGGACCAAAAGTGAAAACATATACAACTTTAGGGACCAAAAACGTAACAAAGCTCATTTGACCTACTCAACCTTTTTGACCCAATTTTTTTAGTTAATCCTTTGATCCAAAGCTCATAGATCAATTAAAGCTTCATTCACATCTATTAAAAAAATATTTAGAATTCTTTTTATATTAACAAGGTACAAAAAATAAAATAAATGGTAACAATATGGTTAGGTGGTAATATGAATCAACAAGGGATATATCCCTCCTATCCCAAAATATGATTATCATTAGTGTCAATACAATGACTCATGCTGACCAACTCTTGTTATATTCCATCTTAAAAATTTAAAGGCCTACAAACCCGTAAAATCAGTCGCAAAAAAATCAAGAAGCAAACATTCAAAGTTTAAAGATCTAAAGTCAGGAGGCATGCTAAAAAAGTTGTACAAATTCTTAACTTTCTCAGTGCATGTTTAAAAAGGGGCCAAATACCTACATTCTAAAATCATTATATAACACAAATTGGCCGTATAAGAATTTCAAACAATAATAAAACTTCTAAGTACCTATACATACAATTTCTCCTAAGCTTTAGCCACTTGAACTCTAAACAAATCAATAACTAGTGATTACTAAAATTTGCAATATGAATTACAGAAACTGTGATAGCATAGCACAATTACCTTATTGCATATACAAATAATTTAGATTTACATAAAACGGATTGAAGAAAAAAAGAATTAGGTTACGAAATATTATCAATACCTTATAGCGCATATATAAATAGCTTTGGATCAAAGGATTAACTAAAAAAATTGGGTCAAAAAGGTTGAGTAGGTCAAATGAGCTTTGTTACGTTTTTGGTCCCTAAAGTTGTATATGTTTTCACTTTTGGTCCCTAAAGTTGTATATTTTTTCATTTTTGGTCTTAAAGGTGAAAATGACAGAAATGCCCTCACG
The DNA here is from genome assembly GCA_034093135.1 of Erigeron breviscapus. Lineage (NCBI taxonomy): Eukaryota > Viridiplantae > Streptophyta > Magnoliopsida > Asterales > Asteraceae > Erigeron > Erigeron breviscapus. The sequence continues at coordinate 59,589,656 of CM067172.1, read as the reverse complement.
TGTTTGGCACGTGTAAGGGTTAACGGCCAAAATCTAACTCCGTTAGGTCGCGGAGTGTAAAATGAAAAAAACGACCAACTTTAGGGGTTTTTTTGTAATTAATTCACTTTAGGGTCAAAACTGTGAAATTTGCCAAGTTGAGGGACGAAAAATGTAATTTTCTCTTCTTCTTATATAAACTGAAACCTACAAATAAAATCACAACAGACAAAATTATTGAAAACCTCACGAACTAGCTGCTACTTTTATTGTTCTTAACAATCATGGCTAACGAAAATAAAATTGCTTTTTTGCAAGACATCAATGAAAACTCAGTCAATTATGTAATCAAAGTTAAGATATTGCTTTTCCGGAAGAGTTTGTATAAAAGAAACCCTGTTACACCATCCAGCCTTGATATGATTTATCATTCAGTATTTACATTTAAATATCTCAATTCCTTTTTAAGTATATTTTTACATTTAACGTATAAGTATTTTCTTTGTTTCATGTACTAATTCTTATATTAATAATGTTGTAAAACCCGTGTATATGGCACGGGTCTAAAATCTAGTTTATAACTAATTTGACAGTCATCCATTGAATTATTTTATTCCTTTAGTTTCTTATATCAAAAGTTCTATCCTTGTATTTTAATAAATAAATTCTATTACCCAAAATGTCTACTTCTAGTTCATTTAATACATAACTATAAAAAGTATAAACCTCAATGACAAGCACTTAATTACTCTAGCCCATAATTATAACATGTCAATTTATCAACTTTTACTATACTTAATAATGTCAATTAAAACAAAAAAATTTTAGGATGTTACAGGTTGATACAAATATTACATGATTTTGTTTTTTTTTGATGTGATTGCACAAATTAAAATAACACCTTTGGTACTTCTAATATATAAGTAAAAGTTATATAGTTATAACTTAATGTTAATAATGATATGTATTTAATATCTCATAACTAACATAATGGTGAACTTGGGTTCTCACCGCAGGCAGCGTTGCAGGGTCACTAGCTTGACTCAAGGAGTTTATGAGCATTTACCCTTTTTTTACACACTTATTGGAATATACGTGTTCCATGTATGTTTTTTAGTTATATGACTGACAACATTATTTGTTAACATTTTTCAATGACAAAGAACATGATATTATTATTGTAGTTCAAAAGTTTGTAAATATTTATTTAGATGTTAATCGTTTTCATATATTAAAAGTTTTTTAATGTAAAAACAATGTACAAATCCCGCATATTACGCGGGTAATAAGCTAGTTACATTGAATAACAAAACCTAACTAAATACTTATACAAGAGATTAAAAATTATACTAAAAAAGGATCAGCTTGACTTTCAATATTTTAGAACATCTTTTTTCTTTTTTTTTTATATAAAAAAAAAATCAAGGGAGACTTTGTAACCAAATATAACTAGGAAAAGGAATATCATGTCAAATGCTATATTGAATTTACAGATGGTAAAAACAGTTTTCACTCCATCAAAATTCACCATCCCTCAAAGTCAACCCATTCTAAAACTGATGTCAAGTTTGTCCATAGTTGGAAAATTCCGTAGAATTGAACTTTAAAAAAAACTAATATAATAAGTAATAACTAACGTATTTGATATATTACAACAATATGCATTAACATCTAACACTTGTCGTTGTAAAATAAAAAAAGAAAGAAAGAAGAGAGACACAATTTTCCGGTGGCTGACCCGGCAGGATCCAAAGTCCGATCCGGTGCTGGAAGTAATAAATGCCCAAATTGTGGGCTACCCATTTTAACGCGTTTTGGGCTTTTATTGGAAACTCTATATGGGCTTTTAAAATTGTAGTGTAGAGCCACCCTTAAAAGCAAACTCATTTTAGGGTTCGTATTCTCTAATCTCTACCCACCTCTCACCCAGAAAAAAAAAAAGGATCTCTGTATGGCTCGTAACCGCTCGCACCGTCGCAGCTTCGCCGCCGAACGGAGACGTGAAGAACGCTTTCAGCAGGCTGCTGCTAGAAGATCCCGCCTTCTGCAGGCTAGGGCAAGAGGACCGCGGGTGCGGGGAGAGATATTAGGTAACGATCTTATCCGCCAAGTTTTGCTGTTTTGTGATGTCTATACTCTAGGAACCTGTAAGAAGTTAGCGCGTTATTACCGTACTGAGTTGTCAAGTCCACGTTTTGTTAATGAATATTGTGCAACTCATCGTGGTCGGAGTATCTGGGCAGTTACTCATGTTCGGAGCGATAGAACTGATGGATTAGGTACGCTCCGGATGTATGAGCACGATCTGGATGGTAATACTCTTGACTCTAAGTGTATCTATCTTGCGAGCCATCTTAAAAAGTATACTGACGGCCTAGTTCATCCCGGGGAATCGATGTCACTTATAGGAGCCTGTCACAGCATATTTTCTTTCAAGCTAATGCAGTTTGGACAATTTTCTGGGTTGCTGATATTAAATCTGACATCAGTGGCTGGATCGTGTAGGTTGCGTCGTCATGAACTATTTGGTGTTAACAGTTTTAATGCGGTTAATGTGAGTAAATTCAGGATTGTCGTAAATTCCCTTTCCCCTGAGCCTAATAACGTGTATCTGTTACAATATTCCGAGGTTATTAACGGAACATTGAGGTATTTTGATTGTGAGGTTTCAAGAGATGGCTTGTTAGGGAATGGGTGGAACCACCATGTGGTTAGAATGGAGGATACGCTGTTGCAATGGGAAAGGACTCATCCACTTGCAATGGCTCTTTCCACTCACTTGATTACATTCCGTGACGGTAACCCTATTGGCGTAACAGTTTCTGCAGATGCTGTTGCCAAACATCTTGAGCTGATTGGTCACCCCTACCCCCCACTGCATGCAGGTGGCCTTTACCATAAGCCCAGTTGGCATTCTAGTCAGTTACAAACTGGAGACCATCAGTGGAAAGCCCTTACAAAGCTTTACACTGATTACGAGGAATTGACTTGTACACTTTATGTACCTTTACCCGGATAATA
>CM067172.1:59562721-59585656 GCA_034093135.1 Erigeron breviscapus | reverse complement strand
AAAGTTTCGTTTCTTCTTTCGGCAACACCATTTTGTTGAGGAGTTCTGGCAGCTGAGTAGACTTGAGAAATTCCCTTTTCACTGCAGAATGAGTTCAAAGTGATATTTTTGAATTCGGTTCCATTATCACTTCTGAGCTTCCTTACAGTCCTTTTGTAGAGAATTTCAGCTTGTTTAATGAAATGAATAATACTATCAGCAGCTTCACTCTTGTGCTTAAGAAAGAAGGCCCAGGTATATCTTGAGTATTCATCAACAATGACCAATGTATACCTCATTCCAGTGAATGAAGGAGTACTAATTGGTTCAAAGAGATCCATATGAAGCAGATCCAAACAATTATCAATGGTTGAGCATGTCTTGGATTTGAAAGTAGCTTTTTGCTGCTTGCCTTTCTTACATGCACCACACAACTTGTCCTTCTCAAAATTCATCACTGGAAGCCCACGCACCAACTCTTTCTTGCACAACTTGTTGATGTCTTTAAAGTTCATATGAGACAATCTTTTATGCCACAACCAGTTCAGCTCATCTTGAGTCTTTGACATGAAGCACACATTTCCTCATGTCAAAAGAATACAATGACTCATCCCTTCTTGATTCAAGAACAACATTCCCTTCTAAATCAAGAACAATTCCCTTATCAGCTTGGAATCTCACTTCATAACTAGCATCACACAACTGACTCACACTGATCTTATTGTGCTTCAAACCATTCACATAAGAGACCCTTCGGAAAGTAAGGGGACCATTTGAAAGAATACCAAACCCTTCAGTCTTTCCTTGAGAATCATCTCCAAATGTAACATTAGGACTGTTTCGGACAAAAATTACCCAAGATAAATTTGTAGAAGGATTCAAGATAATTTTCGTACCAAAAATTTGTAAGTGAGGTCAGGTGTTTAGGATCTTGAAATAAAATGAGATTTTCGTTAAAGAAAGTAATATGAAATAAGGGCTTTTGGTAAATAGAGTTTGTGAAAAATCCTTGAGACAGAATTATAGCAATAATAAGTTAAATTCGTTGAAAATAAGGATAATAAGACTAAAGATTAGTGTTGTGATCCTAAATTGAGAATAAATGAGAAGATAATAACGACACCAGAATTTTGTTGACGGGGAAAAACCCTTGATTCAGTTAAGAAATCTTAGGTAAAAAACCCCGGGAGGAATCAATCGTTCCTACCTGTGTTCTTTTATTATTATTATGATTACAATACAATGATCGAAAGAGAAAGAAAGTGATTAACAAGCCACAAGTGCAAAAAGATGGGTGGAGTTGCTATGTGTTGTTCGTTGTCCTCCTTTCCTGTTGATGATGCCTTGGTATTTATAGAGTTGATCGTTGAACTAAATACGCGAAATATCTGGGATCTTCCCTGATCTTGCTCGCTACGCTGAAGAATTGGTGAAGATGACCGTTGAGGGCTTTTCCACACATGGTAAAACTGTTATCAATCCCGATTCTTGTGGTTGAAGTGGTAAACTATCCGTTGAGACTTGTTTCTTCACGTTGTAAATGCCCTTTAATCATCATCATTATCCCTGCATACAATATCTTTTGGTACTAGATATATGTTCGTTAGTGATTATGTGGATCTTGACGATCTCAAGATCCTAGCATATCGAAATAATAATACAGTTAAGATCCTTAAATTGAAACAGTGACAAGGATCCTTTAAATAATAATGAATAGACTAAATAAAACTACACGAGTCTAATATTATAATAATATCAGGATCCTAGTTGTGAAAATTATACCCCAAAGAATTGTCCCCAAAACTTACATTTCATTGAAAATAAATATAAGTTTTATTATCCTCTTTCAGCCACTAAAGTTTTAAGATAAATATAGGGTAGCCGCAACAAAACCTTTTTCTTTGATATCTGCCCTACACGATTATGCTCCCATTCATTTACTTTTCTTTATATCGTATCTACTTTATTTTATTATTTTTCATTCCTAATGAATCAATATCTATGTAGCCAATCTTGAAGGATTTCCTCAAGGTGACGATACAAGTAGAAAGATAATCAAAAACATTTTGTCACTTCTAGCTCAAAGCAAATTGTTGTCAGGACAAGTAATTTTTCAAGCTTTTCCTGAATCTCCTAGTCCTTCTAGCTCAAAGCAAATTGTTGTCAGGACAAGTAATTTTTCTATCCTTTTCATATTATCCAGTATTTTCAATCAGAACAATTTACATAGCAATTCTAAATTTTATAGAATCAGGTCATTTTAGTAGCGATGATCTTGAGAAGTATATTGATGGTCTTAAATCAGAATCAAGTGGTAAGGATAAGGTTGTTCTTGGATGCACCAGTTCTCGCTCTTCCAAACGTCCTAAAGTTACTCATGCAGATTTAGCCCATGAATTTGATGCTTCAGTAGAGCCCATGAATCCTACTCCTATCAGTCAAGTTCCTCCCAGCTTATCTCTAAATGCTAGTTTGGATAAAGCTATGATGGTCAGTAGCTTTTTATCTCTTTTGCTATTTTTTAAAGTTTTTAATTAATCATTATCTTTTTCCTCAGTTACAAAAAGTAGTGCAAGAAAAAGCGGTTGAAGAGAGTCAGAAAATGAAGTCTTTGTCAGAGGAGAGAAAGTTGAATGAATATGAAATTAACACTTTGAAGATTGAATTGAAGACCCTGAAAGAAGAAAACACTGGTCTGGTTAAGAAAAGCAAGTACTACAGGAAGAGAGCAGAGAAGGCAGAGAAGGCTAATCAAGAAACACTAAAAAAGGAATTGGATGATCAGCTAAGGAAATGTTTGTTGAGTGCAAGTCGTGGCACCTTAGAGGTTAAAATCAAGATGGCTACAGAAGCAAAGAAAGGAGGTTTTGAATTGGCTGAATGGGATTTGGAAGGTTGGGAAAACAAACTGGCAATGCTCCCCAAGGATTATGACATGGATCCTGAATCGAAGGACGAGGAATCCGAAAAAGATGAAGCCCCAAGTGGAGGTGACGACAATCCCAATCCGGTGGAACTTTCTGAAGGTGAGGAGGAAGAGAAGGAAAAGGAGAAGGAGAAGGATGCAGAGGAAATGGAGGAAGTTTAGTTGGTTATCTTTAATTTCTGCTCGTAGACAATTAAATTAAGTCATTAGGGTATGTGGTTTGTACTTAAACAATTTCTAATCAGGGGGTCGATTAACCTGGAGTGGTTAATCTCGGTGGAGTGCACCAAATGGTTTGTGTTGGCCATTTGTTAAATAATATGTGGACTTATGCTATTGTGACTATGCTATTGAATTTTCTTTAAATTCTATTTGTCCCCATTACTGAGATTTATTAGGAAAATTCAAAATTTTCTGTTACGATTGTTCAGGGATACCCTATCACTAATTTGCAGGATTTAAGCCTATAAATATTTACACTTTCTCCTCTCCCATTATCACCTCTGGATTTCTTATAAAATGAGTGATTCTAAAGTTGTTAGCACTCCTAATACTGATCCCCTGGCTAAACGAATCAAACATCCAAGGTTTGAAGAGGATGTTTTTCATCAAAGGCTTAATGAAGCTAAAGATGATCTAAACCTTGTAAGCATAATTTTTCCTTTCTCTGATTACTCTCTTTGTCTATTATTAATCAGCTTATTTCTAATATTTTTTCTTAGAAACTAAAACAAATGATTGAACGTTTCGAGTATCAATTACAAGAGAAAGATTTACTCATTGCTTATTTAAGAAAACTTTCTATTCTACGAAGAAAAGCATTAGATGATGCAGTTATGGAGACATCTAAGGCTAGATCTAAACTCCCTGAAATCAATGCTTGGCACTATACTGAACATGAGGCATTGCTAAAGGCTTTCCACATGGATGCGGCTATTCAAGTTTTAGAGAGTAAACTACAAATGGCAGCAGAGGCTAAGACTATGAGTTTTGAGTCTCCTAATTGGAATGTGACCAAATGTACTAGTTTATTATCTACTTTAGAGGAGTCATTTGCTAAAGAGACATTTGCTAGTAAATTAGCCCAACATAAGAAATCTCTAAAACTATTCTAAATATTGTACCTTTGTTTCTGCATGAATATCCCTTGATCTTTAAATAATCAAGATATTTGATTTTCATATCTTTGTTTGTGATCCTGCATTAAAGATACGACTTTGAAAAATATTTTATCTCTAATGTTAGTATCCCAATAATCAATAGTCGCGTCCAAAATTAATTACTATTCCCCACGCGCCTTGATTTGACGTTAAACTTCCCACTTGTCGATTTAGTTACTCTTCATTTACTTATTTATATCTAAGATCACTTCTCCCACACACACAATCTCATGCCCAGGGAGTCCATTAAATTAATTTTTTCTTTTTCCATCAATATCTATAACAATATAATGGCTGGCGAATCATGATCGGTCTATTTCAGTAAGTTCTTTTTTGAAAAAGTTTTCTGTTTTTCTTGTTAGGACCAGTTTCGGTGAAACTGGCCAGTCTCCAGTTACACCTGGAGACCAAGAAGATTTGTCCAGAAATATATTGAAGTCCAGTTGCATCGTACAGTCAACGCAACTGAAGACTTCCTCCAGTTGAGAACTGACCAGTTGAAGAATCCTTCCAGTTGGAGTCAAAGACAACAAGTGGAAGATAGAGAATGACAATGGCAGCGAAGCCCAGTTGACATTCTAGTCAGTTACAAACTGGAGACCGTCAGTGGAAAGCTCTTACAAAGCTTTGCACTGATTACGAGGAATTGACTTTTATGCTTTATGTGCTATTACCTAGATAATAAGATTTATCTTATTATTTAAGTACAAAAAGGTACATAAAGCTGGTTGAGTAAAGTTGCTTTATACTGCAACTTTACACAGCATTTTAAGGAATTAAATGCTATTCCTTAAATGTTCTCAAGCATATTTGTACGGCCAAAGTTAACATCCTAATGTTAACTTTGCCTATAAATACAAGTCATTGCACAACAAGAATAAGTAAGTGAGAACACTTCACACTTTGCATACCTGCAATATTCTTGGTGAACTTGTGCAATATTCTCTCAATCATAAAAAGGAACATTTCACAACTTTAAGTGTTTCGATTGTTTAGAGAAATTCCAAGTGTAGATCAATTGTAGTTCATAGGTTGTTAGGATATTTACATACTTGTATTATCTTGGTTCCGCAGCAACCTTGTAATTTATTTAAAGTTAATAAATAAATTACACTTAAAAATTACATATTGTCTCACCAATTTACTTTACAAGTATTTTATATTATTGCATTGTTCTTTACTTATTGTCACTTAAATAAGTAATCTATCAAGAACTTGGTATATACTCTCTGTAACTGGTCGTCTCCAGTTCAGCGTTTATATTGCAAAGTAACTCCACCATCGACATAGAGGTGTCTTCAGGTAGTACCATCTATTGAGTTGGGACTTACATTTCTTATTTTCTAAAACTTTTCGCTTTTTCTTCGTAGATCATTGAAAAAATGTCTGATGCTTACGAGACAGAGATCGTGTATAAAAATGAGACCATCAAAAGTGCTAATCGTCTCCTGAACTCGGTGATGGACACTAGGAATCAGACCCTAAAAGAGATGGTCAAACTGAAGGAGGAATTAAGTGAAGCAAAAAGGGAGGTTAATAATTTAAAAAGCTTTTTGGGTTGATTGAAACTCCAGTATCCTCAATTCTTTGGGGAAAGCGAGGCGGTTGAAGAAAGTAAGTTAGGGATTAACATCAAACCCCCTTCCCATAACCGTAGCAATAGGAGGCCAACGCCTTAATTCTAGTTTTAATTTGCTATGCTATTTTGTAATTAAGGATTATTTTGAAATGAAACTTGCTTATTTCATACCTTTGTTACATACAAAGAAAATCAAACCTTGCTAATCTCGAACAAGATTTAAAATCCCAACAAGTGTACCTACATGATGATTTTCTCGACTGTTCAATATCTTGTTTCCCTGTTCAAATATAAGAGTCACTAAAAAGGAAAATCCATTTGTTAATCGGTTGTGAATTGTAACACCCCAACTAAGGCGGAACGGTGAGATGTACAGAAAGTCGAGTATTCAAAGCAAAGGTTTATAAATAACATTCACCATAACTTCATGTGATAAAAATAATTTTACAATGCACAAGCATGTGAACTAACTTCCAAGTACAATACGTCTACCATACTTGAATATTGAGTCCACGAAACAATTAACAAATACATGAGATGATATACTACAATGATCAGGGCGGATTCCATTGCCCGTCACAAGGTTTGATCTTTGACTCCCAAGTGCAATGCAAATAATCATGATGCATATAATTCCTCAAAGCTTACGCTAATTCCTGAAAAGCATGAAGAAAAAGTGTCAACTACGAAAACGTAGTTGGTGAGTGCATAGGTTTACAAGTAAATCTCGTTACATATCCATTTCAAAATAGTTGGGAAATCCATGGTAAATCATAAAGTTCTCATTTGTCACATTTATCGTGAGAGAAAAATATATCAATCGATTAATCATTCATCATACCAAAACCATTTGGTCATCAATACTTCAATATTGCCAAATTCAACAACTTTCAAGATTCCATATAAGGTCCAATACCCAAACCGTATGTTCAATCAATAATTTCCATCCTCAGCAATAATAATTTTCATTCCACCCAAAGGCATAATTCGATGAGTATATGCTTAAGCCACTACTACGACCATTTTACATGTCCCAAACAACATAATATTTCATTTCAGAGCACAAGCTGTCAATCAAGTGCTTTAATCATAATTGGGGTCGTGCCATGGAAACGACCAATAATATAACAAGATAGTTAGAGCACCGCTCGGGTCGGACTGGCAATGAAGGTGGCCACCAAGGCAGACAAAACATTCCACCGTTACCTATTTAGTGGGTGAGTGGACGACTCTAGTGTGGTAACCCTCTAACTACAGGCCTCCACTATCGGAGTTAATAGTAGTGTACTGAAGTATCTCAGTTTGACAGAACTCAAGCTCATCGTATAACATATAACACATTGCACATACAATATCCCATTTCATAAGCATTCTTTCAAGAATCATTTCATATATATAAAGCCATTTTATTTATCATGCTTTTCACCCCGAATGTAAAACACATAAAAGAGTTTGAAAGGGGGCTATGACTCACCTTGATATGCCGCATATTATATTCACTCATCCAAAATGGGTACTTCCCATCTATCGCTTCCTTGACCATATATCCGTCATATTCCTCAATCACACTTTAAGCCAAGACTATCCCTACGATAGGACTAATATACGTAAGTTCCTATCTTAAGCCATCACTAAGAAATGCCACTTTCATTATGTTGTCATAAATTTTGGGATCCAAGTATATTGTTATTATTTGCATCTTTTTGGTTGTAGAGAGTGTTGGTGTAAAATGGTCACTTTCATTATACATGTAGTTATAAGTTGTTAGAATTTCGGTAGCTTGCCTCTGATTATCATGGTTCCCATTGTGTGCTTTGCTTGATTATAATATTTGACATTAGTAACTTCATAATATTAATATTTATGAATACTTTCTGATTTATAACTATTTATTTAATTTAATATCATTTAATTAATTATTTATTCATTTTCTTGATTTATTAACCAAATAATTCTTTAAAAATACTTTTAAGTACCTCACTTGCCTTTATAATTTGTGGCTAATTATATTTGGGTTATATTCTAATTATTATGCTTTTTAACTTAAAATATTGTGATATATATATTTATTTATGAAATTTTTCTATTAATTTAAAAATAGTTATTAATTGGTGATTTTCACTTACTTAATTATTTCTAAATTATATGACATTTGTTCTTTGACTTGAAATGATTTTACTCCAGTAGGTTTTAGTCACTTTCATCATTGGTTGTGATTATTTAACCAATTTCATGATTTATATAATTTATTTATTTATTTATTTATTTACCTTTTTAATTATCATTTAAATTTAATAATTAATAGAAACTCTTAGAAATCACTACATAACTTTTTGGCTAAAAACCTCAGGCCTTTTAGGCAACTTTTATCATGGGAAAAATTATATCAATTCAACCTCTCTTGTGTCTCGCTCATTTTGAGGATTCTAAGCTTATAAATCGTTTACCGAAATAGTGATTTTTGCCTCATTTTCCAAGCAATTCAAATGCGTCAAAATGGATTTTCATCCTTATTTCATTATTTACAGAATGTTCATTATATTTTGGTGCCTTAAGTCGTGATAGTGGTGGTGGTGTGATGTGTGCAAATTAAAGCTTTCGGTTAGTGCTTATATGAACCGAATTAGTGATTTGTAGGCTTGTCTTTGCCATTTAATAACCAAGTTAAGTTTTATAACTTTTATTTGACATATTCTCAGCAGGTTTATAATACTTTTTGTTACGAGATTGTTGGAGTTGGTTAGAGTTTCAATCTAGTGACTTTTAGCTTATTTTGTTGTGAAGAACTTTTACTTGGAATTTTCTGTTTTAACACTTATTTTCATAAAATGTTGAGTAGTCATTCTTGGTTAAGTTGAATTATTTGGATGTTGGTGATTTTTATACAGAGACATATATGTGTCCTATATTTAAGTGAATTTTTGCTAAATTTTTAGACATTGTTTACTACCTCTAAAAATTACCAAACCAAAACTGGTCAGAACAAGAGCTGCTGTGTGACTTAAGATATTTTATAAACGATTTCTATGATGGACATTTAAGAAAAATCTCCCAATTTTATTTTAGGTTAGGGACACTTTGAACTCAGTTCACACCAAGTTTAAACTTCTGAAACCTATTAGTTAAGGAATTAAAAATCGTCAAAGTTGACTCAACATTAAGACAAAAATCCAGTTTTGACCACTTTTGGTAGACAAATCATATCTTTGGTTTGGTTTAGTGTTTTTGAGTGATTCCAGTTGGAGGTTAATCCTAACTCTTTTATCTACAACCTTTATTTTGAAAGTTTTGCTTGAAACGTCCCTCACATGTTCAGTTTATCCGTCCAAAGACAGGAGAATGATTCTGTCAGAAGGTATTTGGGTCCAAACAACTCACCAATGACAATTCTTGCTTTATTAACACATGAGTTCATCATTTACAAGATTAATACTTTATTTTTATATCTCTTAACATCAAATTTCCAGATTATTATACCTCTTTTAACATATTTTTCACTTAGTACAAGTTCATATCCATCTCATAATCCAACAACAAGATTCAACTTTCTTAGATCTAACATGCATTCATTCAAATCAACACTTTTTAATACCAATCTTTATAGATCTAACTTTCAACAACATAAAAACATCTTTTTAATGAAAAATCTCAGAAATATATATTTCAAAATATACAAAAACATATGGATCTATGAAAAGGAAAATCACTTTAAAAGCTACTAATCTATAACAACACTTTTGGGTCTTAAACTTGTTGAATCCTTGGATCTTTCTCATAGATTTCGACATGCATATGCATGAGGAGAAAGATCCTATCAACTTGCCTTCATCAAGTGTATATTACAAAGAAAACAAGAAGAAAACATAAACTTTTGATAAAACCTTTGAACATAAACAAGAACAATATAGATCTAGTAAAGAGATGAAGATTTATACCCTTGAAGAACTTGGTTTTGAAGGTGAAAAATGGGCAGAATTTTCGGACCTATTTAGGCTCCTAATAACCCTTAATCCAAGCTTGAAACAACCCTTAATCTTATCTTGAAACAACCCTTGCTTAACCCTTATTATTAATATAGTTTAGATTGATTTTTGTTCTTGTTTTTCTTGATTATTTGAGCTAAAAATGGGAGAGGAGAAAGAGAGAGTTTTTGGATGAGAGAAAATGTGTGTGTGAAAATTGTGTTGAATGTGTGTGAGGGGGGGGGGGGGGGGGGGGGGGACGGCCAAGGGTATAAGGGTAGGGTTTCTCACTTTTTATTTTTTTTTATTTTATAAGTGTATAAGGGTGTATGAATGTATGTATGAGTTAGGTGTTTGTATATGTATTTTGTAATGTTATTTGTATTAGTTTGTAGTGTAAGTACATTTTTATTCTAGTATGTGTATATGTATATATGTCGTGTATATGTATATGTATGTATATTTTTTTGTGTTTTTAATTTGTTACATAAGCCTTTATTTATAAACTTGTATTTATTTTAGCATATATATATACTTATTGTTATTTAAACACTTTTATGTACCTATTAATTTATAAATATGCTTTGAGATAGAAATCTTTATTCTCATGTCATATTTACTTAAATTGGTTTGGTGATTGATTTGTTGGGCATTTATAAAAATTTTGATTGATATCTCAACTTGTGAGACTCACTTTATTATTTATATAACTTAACTTCTCGAAATAAAGTTTTTGGTTCGTTGACCTTTTGTCAAGTTCAATTAGAACTAGTTTTTAGCTTGAGATTGTGTTGAATGATTATAGTTATTATTCATGGCATTTATAAGATAGCTAGTCACCTACAATACTTCATTGAACTAGAGGGCAATTATCACCATGCCGAAATGTCTAGAAGGTCAATTCTCTTAATAAACCTCTAGGGATAGATACCTAGATAAGTCTAAGTAAATTGTCCTAGTCGGAATTTGAGGGTTGTTACATCATTACCCCCTTAACTGAAACTTCGTCCTCGAAGTTCGATCATTCATACGGTAGTAAAAATGGATAGACCAACAGTAGGAGTGTCTACACAGAGTCATATAATGTGGGAAAGTCAAACAAGATTTTATCACGATTTCTTGGTTTCATGCGAGCTTTTAACTCTAGGGATAGGGGCATCCATTCCTCGGTTCCCTAAATTCCTCTTGATCAGAAACTTTGAAACAGAAAAGGGTTACGAATGTCGTTCACCTCTTGAGGCGACTGGAGAGTAATCGTATGTAATTGTCGTGGGCTGTCAATCTTGCCTAGATCAATGCTAAAATAGATGGGTTGATGATACAAGTGTCAATACGGAGGTGTAAAATGAACAAACGGTTCGTAACGTGAGTTGCACAAAAATAGTTAGAACGTTGGGTTATCGCTCGTTGATGGCTACTCATTTCCATTGTTACTCTGCATACTTTCCTTTATCGTCTGCTACCCCAATTAAAGAAGCGTTCCAATAGCTTTTCGCCCACTTTCATCCTTCTTTGGTTTGACGTTGGACACGCTTGTCGCTTCTTGAAAATATTGGCGTCGTTTGTGACCAATCACTTGTTAAGGTATTACCCCTTTAACAAAAGTGATACTAACTGGGGTGTCGAGTTGCACTAAAATTGCAAAGGTACATCTTCGTAGTATCTCATTTTAGGGTTTTCTAGTGTTGTCTTTGTTATTTTATGGCGTTCGAGGGAATCATAAATTGTATGATGATAGTTCCATCTTGTTCCTCATACTTACTTTTGTTCTTCGATTTCGCCCTTATTTTTCCAAAGTCACCTCTTTCATTATTCGCTAAGTCATATCGTTACCAATTTCTCTTGCTTTTGCCGATATTGGCTTTCAAATCGTTTTAAGGTACCTTTAATTACTTCCTTTTTACGCTAGAAGGACCATTATCTATGACTCATCACTGACAAATCTCTTTTAACATCGCACATATAACCTATTCGGTTTCTTTGCTATACCTACGCATTCCTCATGATAGGACTTACACAATCCTTATGCTCTTAAGTAATCATATCACCCTCATCATTTCAAGGTAAACACTTCGATGTCCTTATTTGCGTGAACTCCTCCTTTAAATAATCCTTCGTAGGTCCTCCTGACCTCTACAAAACTGTCAATTACTTTGCTCTCCTGAGCCTCATATCCATTTCCAGCTTTCTAAGCTACGTTTCTTTTCAAATACAATAACCTAATGTCCTTAGAAATTGTGACATAATATAATTTAGGGGAAACATCAGTTACTTTATCCTTTTTCTCAACCATTTGGTTCCCTTCATTTTCCTTCCGTTTTCTTATGGTAACTATACTCCTTACTGTTTCGCCACTCGGACCGATCTCTTACTAGAGTAATCGTCGTCTTGAATGACACACGCACAGTCGCTAGTCCTTGAAGTTAATTCCATCATTCTTTTTCACATCATGTTGATACGGGTCCTTTGATCCTAACTCATCACGACTGCGAGTTATCCTTATCACCCTTCCGTTTAACCATTCCATAACTAGCTCTTCACGGAGTTTGTTAGTTGTCTGGAACTTAGTTCAGCGCCCTACTTCCTTAATCGTTGTCGTAGCATGTGCCTTGACTTCTAGCGTCGTATTTCTTATTTGTTTTCACTACTAGCTTTAGCAATTCCATGTTGTTTTCTCCTTCACCCTGCTTGGGCGCACTACTCCATGGGTCGATGGTCCTTGACGATTAACCACGTGTTGCAAATTGTTTTCCACTCAGATTCATCTTGTTTTAGCTTACCTCCCTACGACCGTTGACCTTGAGGGGATACTTTTCACGACTCCCCGTGCTTCTAAACTCGGGTGTTGAGCGTATATCGCTTTCTCTTGGCTCAGATGATATGTTCTACTACTAGCTTGTCTTTCGATAGAGGTTTTCCAATTGATATTCAGAGGATAACGTGTGGAGTGCCGTAAAGATGAACGCTATCGGAACTACATCGGGTAAATGGTGTCAATGCCTTCACTTCATTTGTTTGGGTCGAATGACGTTTCTTCACTTCATATTCTACTCCAAATCATCTTCAATGATGCTAGTGAATAATTCTTCTTGGGAGATAAAGTATAATCTTGCACTTCATACTCCTTGTTCGAGCATCTACCTTTGCTGTGATTACCCCCTTAACATATTTCCTCTAGAAAAATGTAAGGGATTTCCTACATTTCACTTTATCTCACCATACTTGACGATCTTCATTTCGCCAAATTCCTGATTCCTTCATGTAGCAATATCCGTTTGCTTTGGTGTTTTGAAAAAGAAAAGGATAGCTCAGAAATCTTTTTTTTTTTTTTTTTTGTTACTCTTCCATCTTGAGGGTTACTCGACACATCCTAATTATCTTATTGTCCTTGGTTTTCTTCTTCTAATTACTTTCTTCTTCCAACATTGCTAGTGATCTCCCCCAAGTTCTAGGGAAGTCTTATCTTTATCCAAAGGTGACCTTCATGTCACACGACCTTCCTTTCGTCAGCCGCTCAATTTTTCCTTCGGTCGATCAACACAGATAGGGAAGATCTTCAATTCTTTCTCCAACTTAGAGCTTAGTATACTCTTTGCTTGTGCTTCCATGTACTTTGACTTACACACCACATATCTTCTCCATCCTACTTTATGTACATGATCCAATAACATCTTCTATGCTATATAGTTATTCCAAGTATTTCACTTATGGACGGCCGATGTCTCACGTCTTTCGTATCCCTTGATGTCGCAGCAAGGGCAGGGTTCTAGTTACTCGATTTCGCCATTGCAGAGTGTTGCGTGAGTGAGTTGTACGTCGTTAGGGTACTAACTTTTGAAGAGAAACGGTGATGATCATTACTTTGAATAATCAAGAATATAGAGTTCGGTTTTGAATGAATGAAATAGGAAACATAAAAACAAAAGGATCATTAGGGCTCGAATCAGACTCCTTGCGCGGTTTAAAGAAATCACTTTTGTGTCTTTCGTTGCCCAGTGGACCCCAACTTTTAATGACGCCAATATATGTCGCGCCGGCTTAGAATATAGATAGTTGTTTGCGTACACGCGTTAGAATAGAAATATCGCACCAAATTTCAGAGCTACAATCCCCAAAATGTGTCGTCTAGAATGTATATTGGAATGTGTTCTATCGGCGTCGTCGAATCATAATTTGGCTTTAATACCACTCGTCCTTCACAAGTCTCCAACTTCATTTGGCGTTTCCATATGTTTCGCACCATCTCAGATCAAATACAAAGGTTATGTGTAGTTTCTAAAAGGATAGAGTCGCGTCATATCTTAGGACTACAATTCTTAGAGTATATCGTCCAACGTTCGTGGGAAGATGTTCCACCAATGATATCGCGTTGTCGTATGTCAATATTGAGTAGCGGTGTCATAAGAAATATGATGATGGATAATTTTCAAAAGAGCACAAGCGAACGAATGACGGAGGGGTATTTAATGACAACTTTCATACTTAGGAAATTATCTAGTTTCATCATGAATTTCTCAGGGACAATCATTTGTTCTCAAGCGGTCAAATCTCAACGCGCCATATCTATATCAGTAGTAAGGACTAACCTCATTATCATCATATCTAGTGGGTACTAGTTCTCAATAGTCAAATCTTAGAGCATAATAACTATCTCAATAATAAGGCACAACTATATAATCATTAAATCGTTCACGCACTAGTCCTTAATTAGCTCAACCTCAGGGTGCAATAATTATCTTACTAGTAAGGCATGACTACATAATCGTCGCAATATTCACGCGCTAGTTTCAAATAGCTCAAACTTAGAGAGTAAAGGCTCTTATATCCACATCGTCCATGAAATTTCATATCAACTCGTCGTGCCTATATTTTCTTTCTAAATCGATCATAAATAGTCAACGTCATTACTCAATAATTTGAACAAGTCATACCCCAAAATGATTTCGTGCCTTATAATAATCTCATTATTTTAAAGTGCATGGGCAACTTAAAGTTCAACATCATGAATCATAATGCATTCCTCACATAATTTCCACATTGCACATTCCAAACTTTCACATTGCATATTACAAACTTTCACATTGCACATTACAACTTTCACATTGCACATTATAAACTTTCACATTGCACATTATAAACTTTCACATTGCATATTACAAACTTTCACATTGCATATTACAAACTTTCACATTGCATATTACAAACTTTCACATTGCATATTACAAACTTTCACATTGCATATTACAAACTTTCACATTGCATATTACAAACTTTCACATTGCATATTACAAACTTTCACATTGCATATTACAAACTTTCACATTGCATATTACAAACTTTCACATTGCATATTACAAACTTTCACATTGCATATTACAAACTTTCACATTGCATATTACAAACTTTCACATTGCATATTACAAACTTTCACATTGCATATTACAAACTTTCACATTGCATATTACAAACTTTCACATTGCATATTACAAACTTTCACATTGCATATTACAACTTTCACATTGCATATTACAAACTTTCACATTGCATATTACAAACTTTCACATTGCATATTACAAACTTTCACATTGCATATTACAAACTTTCACATTGCATATTACAAACTTTCACATTGCATATTACAAACTTTCACATTGCATATTACAAACTTTCACATTGCATATTACAAACTTTCACATTGCATATTACAAACTTTCACATTGCATATTACAAACTTTCACATTGCATATTACAAACTTTCACATTGCATATTACAAACTTTCACATTGCATATTACAAACTTTCACATTGCATATTACAAACTTTCACATTGCATATTACAAACTTTCACATTGCATATTACAAACTTTCACATTGCATATTACAAACTTTCACATTGCATATTACAAACTTTCACATTGCATATTACAAACTTTCACATTGCATATTACAAACTTTCACATTGCATATTACAAACTTTCACATTGCATATTACAAACTTTCACATTGCATATTACAAACTTTCACATTGCATATTCCAAACTTTCACATTGCATATTACAAACTTTCACATTGCACATTACAATTTTCACATGATGCATATAATTCCTCAAAGCTTACGCTAATTCCTGAAAAGCATGAAGAAAAAGTGTCAACTACAAAAACGTAGTTGGTGAGTGCATAGGTTTACAAGTAAATCTCGTTACATATCCATTTCAAAATAGTTGGGAAATCCATGGTAAATCATAAAGTTCTCATTTGTCACATTTATCGTGAGAGAAAAATATATCAATCGATTAATCATTCATCATACCAAAACCATTTGGTCATCAATACTTCAATATTGCCAAATTCAACAACTTTCAAGATTCCATATAAGGTCCAATACCCAAACCGTATGTTCAATCAATAATTTCCATCCTCAGCAATAATAATTTCCATTCCGCCCAAAGGCATAATTCGATGAGTATATGCTTGAGCCACTACTACGACCATTTTACATGTCCCAAACAACATAATATTTCATTTCAGAGCACAAGCTGTCAATCAAGTGCTTTAATCACAATTGGGGTCGTGCCATGGAAACGACCAATAATATAACAAGATAGTTAGAGCACCGCTCAGGTCGGACTGGCAATGAAGGTGGCCACCAAGGCAGACCAAACATTCCACCGTTACCTATTTAGTGGGTGAGTGGACGACTCTAGTTGGCAACCCTCTAACTACAGGCCTCCACTATCGGAGTTAATAGTAGTGCACTGAAGTATCTCAGTTTGACAGAACTCAAGCTCATCGTATAACATATAACACATTGCACATACAATATCCCATTTCATAAGCATTCTTTCAAGAATCATTTCATATATATAAAGCCATTTTATTTATCATGCTTTTCACCCCGAATGTAAAACACATAAAAGAGTTTGAAAGGGGGCTATGACTCACCTTGATATGCCGCATATTATATTCACTCATCCAAAATGGGTACTTCCCATCTATCGCTTCCTTGACCATATATCCGTCATATTCCTCAATCACACTTTAAGCCAAGACTATCCCTACGATAGAACTACTATACGTAAGTTCCTATCTTAAGCCATCACTAAGAAATGCCACTTTCATTATGTTGTCATAAATTTTGGGATCCAAGTATATTGTTATTATTTACATCTTTTTGGTTGTAGAGAGTGTTGGTGTAAAAGGGTCACTTTCATTATACATGTAGTTATAAGTTGTTAGAATTTCGGTAGCTTGCCTCTGATTATCATGGTTCCCATTGTGTGCTTTGCTTGATTATAATATTTGACATTAGTAACTTCATAATATTAATATTTATGAATACTTTCTGATTTATAACTATTTATTTAATTTAATATCATTTAATTAATTATTTATTCATTTTCTTGATTTATTAACCAAATAATTCTTTAAAAATACTTTTAAGTACCTCACTTGCCTTTATAATTTGTGGCTAATTATATTTGGGTTATATTCTAATTATTATGCTTTTTAACTTAAAATATTGTGATATATATATTTATTTATGAAATTTTTCTATTAATTTAAAAATAGTTATTAATTGGTGATTTTCACTTACTTAATTATTTCTAAATTATATGACATTTGTTCTTTGACTTGAAATGATTTTACTAGTAGGTTTTAGTCACTTTCATCATTGGTTGTGATTATTTAACCAATTTCATGATTTATATAATTTATTTATTTATTTATTTATTTACCTTTTTAATTATCATTTAAATTTAATAATTAATAGAAACTCTTAGAAATCACTACATAACTTTTTGGCTAAAACCTCAGGCCTTTTAGGCAACTTTTATCATGGGAAAATTATATCAATTCAACCTCTCTTGTGTCTTGCTCATTTTGAGGATTCTAAGCTTATAAATCGTTTACCGAAATAGTGATTTTTGCCTCATTTTCCAAGCAATTCAAATGCGTCAAAATGGATTTTCATCCTTATTTCATTATTTACAGAATGTTCATTATATTTTGGTGCCTTAAGTCGTGATAGTGGTGGTGGTGTGATGTGTGCAAATTAAAGCTTTCGGTTAGTGCTTATATGAACCGAATTAGTGAGTTGTAGGCTTGTCTTTGCCATTTAATAACCAAGTTAAGTTTTATAACTTTTATTTGACATATTCTCAGCAGGTTTATAATACTTTTTGTTACGAGATTGTTGGAGTTGGTTAGAGTTGCAATCTAGTGACTTTTAGCTTATTTTGTTGTGAAGAACTTTTACTTGGAATTTTCTGTTTTAACACTTATTTTCATAAAATGTTGAGTAGTCATTCTTGGTTAAGTTGAATTATTTGGATGTTGGTGATTTTTATACAGAGACATATATGTGTCCTATATTTAAGTGAATTTTTACTAAATTTTTAGACATTGTTTACTACCTCTAAAAATTACCAAACCAAAACTGGTCAGAACAAGAGCTGCTGTGTGACTTAAGATATTTTATAAAAGATTTCTATGATGGACATTTAAGAAAAATCTCCCAATTTTATTTTAAGTTAGGGACACTTGAACTCAGTTCACACCAAGTTTAAACTTCTGAAACCTATTAGTTAAGGAATTAAAAATCGTCAAAGTTGACTCAACATTAAGACAAAAATCCAGTTTTGACCACTTTTGGTAGAAAAATTATATCTTTGGTTTGGTTTAGTGTTTTTGAGTGATTCCAGTTGGAGGTTAATCTTAACTCTTTTATCTACAACTTTTATTTTGAAAGTTTTGCTTGAAACGGCCGTCACATGTTCCGTTTATCCGTCCAAAGACAGGAGAATGATTCTGTCAGAAGTTATTTGGGTCCAAAGAACTCACCAATGACAATTCTTGCTTTATTAACACATGAGTTCATCATTTACAAGATTAATACTTTATTTTTATATCTCTTAACATCAAATTTCCAGATTATTATACCTCTTTTAACATATTTTTCACTTAGTACAAGTTCATATCCATCTCATAATCCAACAACAAGATTCAACTTTCTTAGATCTAACATGCATTCATTCAAATCAACACTTTCAATACCAATCTTTATAGATCTAACTTTCAACAACATAAAAACATCTTTTTAATGAAAAATATCAGAAATATATTTTTCAAAATATACAAAAACATATAGATCTATGAAAAGGAAAATCACTTTAAAAGCTACTAATCTATAACAACACTTTTGGGTCTTAAACTTGTTGAATCCTTGGATCTTTCTCATAGATTTCGACATGCATATGCATGAGGAGAAAGATCCTATCAACTTGCCTTCATCAAGTGTATATTAAAAAGAAAACAAGAAGAAAAAATAAACTTTTGATAAAACCTTTGAACATAAACAAGAACAATATAGATCTAGTAAAGAGATGAAGATTTATACCCTTGAAGAACTTGGTTTTGAAGGTGAAAAATGGGCAGAATTTTCAGACCTATTTAGGCTCCTAATAACCCTTAATCCAAGCTTGAAACAACCCTTAATCTTATCTTGAAACAACCCTTGCTTAACCCTTATTATTAATATAGTTTAGATTGATTTTTGTTCTTGTTTTTCTTGATTATTTGAGCCAAAAATGGGAGAGGAGAAAGAGAGAGTTTTTGGATGAGAGAAAATGTGTGTGTGAAAAATGTGTTGAATGTGTGTGAGGGGGGTGGGGGGACGGCCAAGGGTATAAGGGTAGGGTTTCTCACTTTTTTTTTATTTTTTTTATTTTATAAGTGTATAAGGGTGTATGAATGTATGTATGAGTTAGGTGTTTGTATATGTATTTTGTAATGTTATTTGTATTAGTTTGTAGTGTAAGTACATTTTTATTCTAGTATGTGTATATGTATATATGTCGTGTATATGTATATGTATGTATATTTTTTTTGTGTTTTTAATTTGTTACATAAGCCTTTATTTATAAACTTGTATTTATTTTAGCATATATATATATACTTATTGTTATTTAAACACTTTTATGTACCTATTAATTTATAAATATGCTTTGAGATAGAAATCTTTATTCTCATGTCATATTTACTTAAATTGGTTTGGTGATTGATTTGTTGGGCATTTATAAGAATTTTGATTGATATCTCAACTTGTGAGACTCACTTTATTATTTATATAACTTAACTTCTCGAAATAAAGTTTTTGGTTCGTTGACCTTTTGTCAAGTTCAATTAGAACTAGTTTTTAGCTTGAGATTGTGTTGAGTGATTATAGTTATTATTCATGGCATTTATAAGATAGCTAGTCACCTACAATACTTCATTGAACTAGAGGGAAATTATCACCATGCCGAAATGTCTAGAAGGCCAATTCTCTTAATAAACCTCTAGGGATAGATACCTATATAAGTCTAAGTAAATTGTCCTAGTCAGAATTTGAGGGTTGTTACATGAATAATAGAGAGACTATCCCTATTCTTTTTGACGACAACGTGACTGTCAAACCGCTTGAGTTGATCGAATAATCAACAACTATTTGGATATTCCCAATCATGAGGGTCTACCCATAACCAGGAATTTTTATGACGTGCGACCCGGGCGGAAATGAGGTGTTAGTGTTAACCTCGACGTTCGAGAAGGTGATCCCTTCAACCTAGGATTGAAGTTTTAGTTCAATCCACTGTAGTCCGTTTAAGGACAAAACTTAGGAGAAATTATTTCCGTTGAGGAAGATACCTTGAGTATATGCTCATGATCTTCATCCCTTTCTGTTAGGATCCTGGGTGTTAAAATCCTGCAGAAGATCATAAGAAAAAAAAAAGCTAAAGACTGACGTTAGCCCTTTTGGCTAACGCCATTCCGACGCTCAAGTCAGTATCATTGTCATTAAAAATGTTGCAAATTTAGTAATGTTGATTTTCACAATTACTTCTTTGATAAAAACCAATTTTGATTAGGAAGTATTTCATCCAATAAGCCTTCATCTATTAATCGCCAAATTTCACAATTAAATGATGCACACCCCACAGTTTCGTGGCCAAAAACACTATGATAGGCACACCATTTAGTTCTATCAACATAAAATTTTTGGGGAACTCTTTCAGCCCATTTAGCTTTGTCCCCCAGACTTCTCATAAAAGTAAGAAGTCCAGACATATCAGTCGTAAAATGATAATCAGAAAATGCAAATGCTTTTTATTGTTATCTTTGTTACCTTTAGCACTTGTACCTTGATCCATTTGGATCTTGCTTGCTCGTTTGATCTTCAAAAAGTTTTCTTTAGCCTTTAAAGCAGTTCCATGTGCATGTTCAAACCTTTCCATATAACTTTTCACCGATTCATCTAACTGTTGGATTACTTCTTCAGTCTTTTCATCAGAAGTTGGCTCATAAAATTAATCAAAATGGTTTTTCCAAAGGAGAGCCAAATATGGATCTACTGAAGGTATTCCTTCAGTATTTCCTTTCAAGGTTTGTTCGGCTAAAAATCTTGCATTTTCAGGAGGATTTCTCAAACTATCTTTTACATAAGGATAATCATAGATCAGATCAGAAGAAGGACTTTGTGAATGCTCAGACATACTTTTTGATAAAATCTTTTGGGAAATTAAAAGTTTTGAAATTAAAATATATTTGTCTTTAGAACAATAATGAAATTGCAAAAAACACCTTTTTGCCCCACGGTGGGCGCCAAATTGTTTCGGACAAAAATTACCTAAGATAATTTTGTAGAAGGATTCGAGATAATTTTCTGACCAAAAATTTGTAAGTGAGGTCATGTGTTTAGGATCTTGAAATAAAATGAGATTTTCGTTAAAGAAAGTAATATGAAATAAGGGCTTTTGGTAAATAGAGTTTGTGAAAAATCCTTGAGACAGAATTATAGCAATAATAAGTTAAATTCGTTGAAAATAAGGATAATAAGACTAAAGATTAGTGTTGTGATCCTAAATTGAGAATAAATACGAAGATAATAACGACACCAGAATTTTGTTGACGGGGAAAAACCCTTGATTCAATTAAGAAATCTTAGGTAAAAACCCCGGGAGGAATCAATCGTTCCTACCTGTGTTCTTTTATTATTATTATGATTACAATACAATGATCGAAAGAGAAAGAAAGTGATTAACAAGCCACAAGTGCAAAAAGATGGGTGGAGTTGCTATGTGTTGTTCGTTGTCCTCCTTTCCTGTTGATGATGCCTTGGTATTTATAGAGTTGATCGTTGAACTAAATACGCGAAATATCTGGGATCTTCCCTGATCTTGCTCGCTACGCTGAAGAATTGGTGAAGATGACCGTTGAGGGCTTTTCCACACATGGTAAAACTGTTATCAATCCCGATTCTTGTGGTTGAAGTGGTAAACTATCCGTTGAGACTTGTTTCTTCACGTTGTAAATGCCCTTTAATCATCATCATTATCCCTGCATACAATATCTTTTGGTACTAGATATATGTTCGTTAGTGATTATGTGGATCTTGACGATCTCAAGATCCTAGCATATCGAAATAATAATACAGTTAAGATCCTAGCATAAACTCTTATCGGATTTGGACACCCATTGTTGCTTGATCTGACCTTTACCAGATTTAAAATTCTTATTAGCAACATTTAGAGTTTCCTTTTTAGCAAAACCTTTGCCTATTCCAGATTTCTTGCATTCAGCTCTTAATTTTCTTTGATCAACAATTTTAGGATCAGACACATTTTTGAGAAAATTAACATCAGTTGAAACTTCACCAGTTCTGGACTCAATTAATTTCGAAATTAGTTTATCAGAGTCAGGCTTGGTATCTTTTGAAATTTCCTTGGAGGAAAACTGGTAAGTTGGACCAGCAAGAAGCAGATGTCAGTCTCTATGTCCACTGCTAAGCAGAGTACATTTCTGCGGCCAGTTGCTGTGCCCAGATTCTCTGGATCAAGAACCAGTTACTAGATTATGGTCAAAAGTATACAAGGACCCCAATCTTTTGTGACAGCACCAGTGCAATTGCTATATCTCACAACCCAGTGATGCACTCCAAGACAAAGCATATTGACATCAGGCATCATTTTATTCGTGATGACGTTATGAAAGGAGACATTGAAATTCATTTCATCCCCACTAACAAACAGCTCGCTAATGTTTTTACAAAACCTCTTGATGAGAAAACCTTTAAACATCTCATCAGCGAACTGGGAATGTTAAATCCTTAAAACTGGAGATTTTTGTTATGAACGCGTCAGTGACACTGATAAAGTTCTCCAGTTGAGGAGGTCCAGCTAAACTTTGCTCGCCAGGCTATCGAACGCCTTTGTGATACTATCCTAGCACTACTCGATTTCTGGATCATCATTTTAGGGGGAAAGACTCAAAATAATTTTCTGACTAAAATTT
>CM067172.1:59551581-59561721 GCA_034093135.1 Erigeron breviscapus | reverse complement strand
ACTTAAGCCTATTGTCATCTATCGGTTTAAGTCCAATCCTATAGTCATTGGTTCACTTAAACCATTTCTCTGATACCAACTTGTAACACCCGTCGTTTAAAAATATGGATTTCCAAAAATTTTTGCCTAACGGCGTCAAAAGATAGCGGAAGTAAACTTTAAAAGACCAAACCAACAAAATCTGTTTGGTTCATTTATTAATTGGTGTTACTAGCTATATCATCAAAACAAGTTCAAATGGAAACCCATCGGTTGCCCAACATTAAACAAACGCAAATCATAAATGTCTAATCATAAAGCAATCATCTAAAGCGAGCAGCCACTATGGGTACCTATAGCCATCCTCATTGCAATCTACCCATGCCTCGCACTTCTCACATCTACCTGTTCTCTAATGTTGGACCTGAGGGCACAACACAATTAAAAAGAACAAGTGTTAGCTAACGAATTAGCTAAGTAAGATAACACATAGTTTTATAAAGCATTTGTCCATTTAAAGCTTTATAGAAAAGTCATTTGACTCGTTAAGGCACAAATCACATCATACATTACATCTCACATAACATATCATCACATCAAACATCTTCATATAGGATGGGTCATCCTAAATGTGCCTAGTCATCTTTTGCATCTTCACATATAACATCTAACATCTTTGTATTTGTGACATAAGTCACGCATCTCATATAACATATACATTTTTGTAAGGGTGACATAAGTCACACCCGACTAGATGGACAAACCTTACGGCTGTACATCAATGTCGTTAAGGAATGGCAAGCCAATTCCGGAGTAATCCGTATGTTCAAGACAAATGGGGTGGGTCAGACCTCCCGTATTACTCTTCACATCTATGACCATGTTGCAAGGAGCCACCCGAGCAACCACATCTACGCACCCGCCGGGCAAGGGCAAGTACGGGTTAAGCTTAACACTTTCATCTAAATTACGAGGATTTCAAATATATTTGCAAACTTGGAAAATGGAAAATTTTATATTCGAACTTTGCCAACCATTTGAGAAATAATTGTATTTAAGAAAGCATGTAACCACAAGTTTTGTAAGGAGTTTAGGTTTTGGAAACAGTAGTTACACTCAAGCTTTCATGGTACCTTTAGAAAGTTAAGGTTTTGGAAGCTCGACATTAGCGTCGGAAAACCTTTTCAAGCCTTTGAAACACTGGATAAAGTCATCGTTAAAAATTTCTCAATTTATCCGCAAGCTATCCATATAATTCACATATAGCAATGCACACATAGTTTCCTATGAAATATACTATATGCGGGTGCTTAGGTTTTAGTCTAGGCCAAACCACCAAATTCTCTAAAACCTAGGCTCTGATACCATTCTGTAACACCCCACAGTGGCGGAAACGTGAGATGCAACAAAAACAAGCTTGCCAATGGATTTATACAGAGAAACTACATGATGTTCACACAAGACTACAAATTGTCAAATATAAGTCAAAGTACAACAAATAAATCCCATGCAAGGAACAACAAACCGAGGCATCGTGCCCGAGCCTAAAGTCTATAAGCAACCAATAGATCCTTAAGTCCAACTAGAGGCATCAACTCCTAGCTTGCAAGCGATTTCTTGTATACCTGAAAAGATACTCTAAAATGTCAACACGAGGTTGGTGAGTTCGTAGGATCACATAGTTTCAAATTTAGCCATGGATTCGATACTAATGTATGTACACATATGTACATAATTATATCCATAAACAAATGAGTATCGAATAGCTGTTCCACAGGAGTCCAGCACCAGGAGTCCACCATAATGGAATATCACAAGTATCTCATCCAAAAGCTACACCAAAATCACAAGAGTCACACAACATATAACATATCAAATGTCAAGACCACAACCACAATGATCGCCATACAATAACCATCAACATCAAGGTCACACAAGAAACGAAACCAATATAACATATATATATACCAAGTGAAAACCACGTGGGATCCTTCACACGTCCCTAGTAGGTTGTACCCTTGAGACTAGCATTTCTAGGGGATGGTTAACTAGCATTTCTAGTATCTAAATGGGATAACAACCCAATAACCAATAATCACTATGGGATCTATGCCCAAGAATCACAATAATCACCATGGGAACTACGCCCAAGAATCAAATAATCACCATGGGAACTACGCCCAAGAATCACAACAATCACCATGGGAACTACGCCCAAGAATCACAACAATCATTCGACAAGTACATACACTTCTTACGATTCTACTTTTGAGGGGTCATAGATGCTTATATATAGGGTCACCCGCAGCCTTCCCACCACATCTATAACCCTTCAAAGGCATTACCGTCTTCCATGTATGCACAACTATCTCAAATCACAATATAATATATTCCATATACGATGTTACAATCAAACAATCAAGTATCACATGCCACATCAAAAGATCATCCTAGCATAGGCTACAACAATCTTATACATTCAACAATATTCACGTTGTTACCATCAAGTTACATGTCTGCCTATAAACATGTAATAACACAAAACATATGCACGTAAATACTACAAGTGTAATCTACGACATAGCACATTAGCACATAGCGAGTATCTTTCCACCCCTAAAGCATGCAAATAGTAGCGGCTACGAACTCACCTTTGCCAAGCAATAACAAGTTAAGATTGAGTTACAAACGTCCAATCGTCCCGCGTCCACAACCTATCAATGTACATAGCATGTTTACAAATCAAGACTTTACTTATGGATATGAATAGTTCATCTTGGTTCTGAATAATAACTAACGGGCGTTAAAAACTAATGACTCTTGGTTCTGATTTGTTCAACTTGATTCTGGACTGTAACTAACGGGCGTTAAAAACTAACGGATCTTGGTTCTGAATTTGTTCATCTTGGTTCTGATTTGTTCATCTTGGTTCTGAACTGTAACTAACGGGCGTTAAAAACTAACGGATCTTGGTTCTAATTTGTTCATCTTGGTTCTGATTTGTTCATCTTGGTTCTGATTTGTTCATCTTGGTTTTAATTTGTTCATCTTGGTTCTGATTTGTTCATCTTGGTTCTGATTTGTTCATCTTGGTTCTGAACTGTAACTAACGGGCGTTAAAAACTAACGGATCTTGGTTCTAATTTGTTCATCTTGGTTCTGATTAGTTCATCTTGTTCTGATTAGTTCATCTTGGTTCTGATTTGTTCATCTTGGTTCTGGACTGTAACTAACGGGCGTTAAAAACTAACGGATCTTGGTTCTGATTTGTTCATCTTGGTTCTGATTTGTTCAACTTGATTCTGGACTGTAACTAACGGGCGTTAAAAACTAACGGATCTTGGTTCTGATTTGTTCATCTTGGTTCTGAACTGTAACTAACGGGCGTTAAAAACTAACGGATCTTGGTTCTGATTAGTTCATATTGGTTCTGAACTGTTAATAACTAACGGGCGTTAAAAACTAACGGATCTTGGTTCTGATTTGTTCATCTTGGTTCTGATTTGTTCATCTTGGTTCTGAACTGTAACTAACGGGCGTTAAAAACTAACGGATCTTGGTTCTAATTTGTTCATCTTGGTTCTGATTTGTTCATCTTGGTTCTAATTTGTTCATCTTGGTTCTGATTAGTTCATCTTGTTCTGATTAGTTCATCTTGGTTCTGATTTGTTCATCTTGGTTCTGGACTGTAACTAACGGGCGTTAAAAACTAACGGATCTTGGTTCTGATTTGTTCATCTTGATTCTGGACTGTAACTAACGGGCGTTAAAAACTAACGGATCTTGGTTCTGATTTGTTCATCTTGGTTCTGAACTTTGTTCATCTTGGTTCTGATTTGTTCATCTTGGTTCTGATTTGTTCATCTTGGTTCTGATTTGTTCATCTTGGTTCTGATTTGTTCATCTTGGTTCTGATTTGTTCATCTTGGTTCTGATTTGTTCATCTTGGTTCTAATTTGTTCATCTTGGTTCTGATTAGTTCATCTTGTTCTGATTAGTTCATCTTGGTTCTGATTAGTTCATCTTGGTTCTGGACTGTAACTAACGGGCGTTAAAAACTAACGGATCTTGGTTCTGATTTGTTCATCTTGGTTCTGAACTGTAACTAACGGGCGTTAAAAACTAACGGATCTTGGTTCTAATTTGTTCATCTTGGTTCTGAATTGTTCATCTTGGTTCTGATTTGTTCATCTTGGTTCTGATTTGTTCATCTTGGTTCTGATTTGTTCATCTTGGTTCTGATTTGTTCATCTTGGTTCTGATTTGTTCATCTTGGTTCTGATTTGTTCATCTTGGTTCTGATTTGTTCATCTTGGTTCTGATTTGTTCATCTTGGTTCTGATTTGTTCATCTTGGTTCTGATACTAACGACCGTTAAAAATCTGCACAAATTCGACCCAAAATGCACCCAAGCTTCATTTTGACCTCAAAATCAATTAGGAGACACTTCCAAACTCATTTCCAAGCATAAATATTAAGTCCTTTCAAAAACCCACTTCTTAAATCAAAAACCCCCTTTTTAAAACCCTAGATTTCACTAGTTTCAACAAAAACTTTAAAGATTTGACCAAGTGATGAAGAAATCTTGTAACCCATAACAATAATAACTTAATCTAAGTATGTAGGAAGTAAATTTACATACCAATTATTACCTTGAACCCAAAATGCACCCAAGCTTCATTTTGACCTCAAAATCAATTAGGAGACACTTCCAAACTCATTTCCAAGCATAAATATTAAGTCCTTTCAAAAACCCACTTCTTAAATCAAAAACCCCCTTTTTAAAACCCTAGATTTCACTAGTTTCAACAAAAACTTTAAAGATTTGACCAAGTGATGAAGAAATCTTGTAACCCATAACAATAATAACTTAATCTAAGTATGTAGGAAGTAAATTTACATACCAATTATTACCTTGAACCCAAAAATCCGAATTTGGCATTATTAAAGAAAATTTTGACAAGATGTTACCATGTTAAAATAATGAGATCTCATTATCTGAACTATTAACCAAAGAATTTATGGGAAGCACACGCTAATGGGTAGGGAGCAATAGCATGTCCTTTTAGTTTAGTCATAGGTAACATCACTAATACTTTTCTACTGCTAAATCCACTTTAACTAGTTTTTTAACCTGGGCGTTGCCCCGGGAAACATAACGATACATAAAACTTGCAACGTTTATAAGATCGGTGATACATACGTAAATAAGTGTCGGCTACTCCCACCGTAATTTAAAACTAATTATTTACTTTAATTTCGTATTGAACTTTGGCATTATTAAAGAAAATTTTGACAAGATGTTACCATGTTAAAATAATGAGATCTCATTATCTGAACTATTAACCAAAGAATTTATGGGAAGCACACGCTAATGGGTAGGGAGCAATAGCATGTCCTTTTAGTTTAGTCATAGGTAACATCACTAATACTTTTCTACTGCTAAATCCACTTTAACTAGTTTTTTAACCTGGGCGTTAAACATAACTAATTATTTACTTTAATTTCGTATTGAACTTTGGCATTATTAAAGAAAATTTTGACAAGATGTTACCATGTTAAAATAATGAGATCTCATTATCTGAACTATTAACCAAAGAATTTATGGGAAGCACACGCTAATGGGTAGGGAGCAATAGCATGTCCTTTTAGTTTAGTCATAGGTAACATCACTAATACTTTTCTACTGCTAAATCCACTTTAACTAGTTTTTTAACCTGGGCGTTGCCCCGGGAAACATAACGATACATAAAACTTGCAACGTTTATAAGATCGGTGATACATACGTAAAATAAGCGCACATTACAAAAGCGTATCATAAACTAATTATTTACTTTAATTTCGTATTGAACTTTGGCATTATTAAAGAAAATTTTGACAAGATGTTACCATGTTAAAATAATGAGATCTCATTATCTGAACTATTAACCAAAGAATTTATGGGAAGCACACGCTAATGGGTAGGGAGCAATAGCATGTCCTTTTAGTTTAGTCATAGGTAACATCACTAATACTTTTCTACTGCTAAATCCACTTTAACTAGTTTTTTAACCTGGGCGTTGCCCCGGGAAACATAACGATACATAAAACTTGCAACGTTTATAAGATCGGTGATACATACGTAAAAATAAGCGCACATTACAAAAGCGTATCATAAATCTAAAAAAAACATGAATAATAAAAAGTAGTACAAAGGACTATTTAAAAAAAATACTGCATCATAGTGTCATGTGGTTATTTAGTCGTTGGTTATGAAAATATCAACTATTTTATTATTTAAAAAACCCTTTAAATGCCCGTACAAACTAATATATTAGTAAATGAATAAAGAACAAATAAAAGGTAAACGTTATAGTCGTTATACGGGGATTACCTGAACGTTGACCGAGGAAATATTAGTTTTTTTTGTTAGAAAGACCCTTTATAAAGATGATTACAAATTAATATACTACTAAGTAAGTGAAA
This sequence comes from Erigeron breviscapus, assembly GCA_034093135.1. Lineage (NCBI taxonomy): Eukaryota > Viridiplantae > Streptophyta > Magnoliopsida > Asterales > Asteraceae > Erigeron > Erigeron breviscapus. Next base: position 59,555,277 of record CM067172.1, on the reverse strand, counting down.
AAATAAATGAAAGATTAGCGTTAGGTAAAGGAATGACCAAAAAAGGCTAAAAAGATATAAATAAAGTACGATACGCAACAACATATCAGTTAGAATAATTAAAAAACGAATTTATTGAAAATGTATATATATATATAGATGTTATTGTAGTTTTTTTTTAACGTTGAATTTCGCTTGAAACTACGTGTCGCGATTCGACAGCGGGAGGTCTAGCATGCGTTGTCTTAACCGGGTCCGCGCTAGAGAGCTTGCTCGAAGTAGAAATGCCTATTTTAAATACCCAATGGGGAAAAACCCCCTACTAATCCGCCTGAAAATACGACGATTAATAGGGGTAAACCGTGCCCTCTCAGACTTGAACCTGGAAATATATAAAGAGAAAAGGGCAAAAATGTAATTATGTAGTATATAAAAGAGAAGGGCAAAAATGGAATTTCACCCTTAGCTACTATAGCTAAGGGTGTTCATAAATGTATATATATAGATAATTATTATATATATATATATATATATAATAATATATTATTATATAATATAATATATTAAATCGTTTGAGGAAATCCATATATATATATATATATATATATATATATATATATATATATGTATATATATATATATATATATATATATATATATATATATATATATATATATATATATATATATATATATATATATATATATATATATATATATATATATATATATATATATGTATATATATGATATATATATGATATATATATATATATATATTGATGTATATATATATATATAGACATATATATAGATATATATATATATATATATATATATATATATATATATATAGATGTATATATATATATATATATAGATGTATATATATATATATATATATATATATATATATATATATATATATATATATATATATATATATATATATATATATATATATATATATATATATATATATATATATATATATATATATATATATATATATATATATATATATATATATATATATATATATATATATATATATATATATATATATATATATATATATATATATATATATATATATATATATATATATATATATATATATATATATATATATATATATATATATATATATATATATATATATATATATATATATATATATATATATATATATATATATATATATAGAGAGATATGTTCGTTTTTTATTTATGTTTTTTAGCTTTTGTTTTTTGAACTTTTTTTCTTTTTTTCACTTTTTTCATTCTCTCTTTAATTAACTAATTCCATATAAAAATTTTAAAAAAAATTAAATTTTTTTTTCCAAAGGGCGTAGCCCGTAAGCTATAGGCGAAGCCTCTCAGTCTATGGTAGGCATGAGAATTTGGACCAGAAACCCGAAGCCCGACCCTGACCCGACCGAACCCGGCCCGCCCGACCACCAAACGGTCCGGGCTTCGGTCCTAGAAATCAGTGGAATTTCGGTTTCGGTCCGGGCCGGTCTAAAACCCGACAAAAACCGGGCCAGATCCGAAAACCCGATAAAACAAACTTTATATATATATTGTACATCTACTTTGGGTTTTTATACTTACAGCCGATGTTTATAAAAAAAAAAAAAGAGAAGGTTGTATATTTTCATGGAAATTGGAGGAGTTGCAGGTGAGAAGAGAGTAATATCCGTTTGAAAAAAAAGAAGAGAAGAATAAATGTTTAAGCATGGGTCAAAACAAGTTACTATGTACATTTATTTCTATTCCTATAAATATAATATAAAAATAGTTATGACAAGAGTGGCCAGCTGTATGCATGTATGGCAATATGACTAAGAGATATTTTTAATATAATAATATTTTTGATCAAAATCAAGCAAAAAGAAACAGTGGGTGTTGGAAGTTGGAGTACAAATTATTAATATTTTATTATATATTCCTTTTCCTATTCCTATTTCCTACATCTACTCTTTACTTTTACTTTTGTATCAGTAAAGTAATACAATTCAATGCTCCCTTTTCAATTCTCAATCAATAATAATAAAAAGCTTTCAATTAACTTTCATGGAGTCGGACGCTCGACTACACCAAATCAGAAACAACTTCACCAATAATAAAGCTTCTGTGTTTTATTCTGTCCATGCCTACAGTTTTTTTGATCAAAACCAAGCAAAAAAAACGGATTTAGCAGCAGCCCAGCAGCATGGTTGAGCCCAGCAGAATCCACATATTCAAGTCCATTTGCTATTTCGGTCCAAGCCTGCATAAACCGAACCCGACCCGTTAAACCCGGGACCGAACCGGACCGACCGAGCATGTTTCGGGCCGGGCTTCGGTTTGGGTTTTCATGCCATCTCGGTCTTCGGTCCTAGCCGGTCCGATCTTATGTCCGTGCTCATGCCTAGTCTATGGCGCAGGGGCGCAACTATTAAGGGGCGGGAGGGGGCGCCCGACCCCCCGAATTTTTTTTTGCGATGTAGGGGGTATATTGTTTTCGTGTAGAAAAATTTCGATATACTCGGTTTCGACCCCCCATTTTAAAAAAATAGTGTTAGGGAAAAAAAATTTAGATCCCGACCCCCCACTGAAAATTTTCAAGCTTCGCCACTGCTATGGCGGAGCCATGATAGCTAAGGGCGAAGCCCGTTAGGTAGATCACCCCATCACCGATCACCCCCTATGACCTATCACCCTCTATGACCTATCACTCCCACCAGCTACCCCTTACTGAAAATCACCGTGCATCATGAAAATCATCGTGCATCAATATATATTTGTGTTTCATGAATCTTTGTGCATCAATTTTACATGATCTAAGGGTCAAGATTTTGTCTTATTTATTTACTTTAATATTTGTTTTACAATAACCAACCTCCATATAAAGGTTATATAAGGAAATTAAAGGTTATATTAGGAACCCAAAATATGCAGGAACCTTTAGACACCTTCTTTAAATTAAAACTAATTTATATATAATTGCTAACAAATGTTCATACGACTATCTTTATACATTTAATCTCCACCTATCTCATGAAAACATTTATTTATAAAATACTTTTTTTTGAACGACATTATATTCTACTCCTACTCCTGATCATAGAATTTATGTCTCCATATAATTGTATAACGGATAATAATTCATGTCTCTACATCATTGTAAAATCCAAAATTGCATCTAAATAACTCAAAAACAATCAAAAATAATAACCATGTAAAGAATAATCAATGATTAAGCTTAATTTAATAAGTTTTTAAAGTTTTTTGCAATTTTTGTGTTGCTTAAAATAACTTTTTACTATATATATATATTTTTCTTTGTTCAGAAAAAAAGGCAAAGTTATTTTAGGAACATCTAAAAAGGCAGGAACATTTTTTAAATTAAAATTATGTACTATATGATTGCTTACACATGTTCATATGACTATATAATTGCTTACACATGTTCATATGACTATCTATGTATATTTGATCACAATCTATCTCATGGAAAATTCATTTACAAAGAAACTTGCACACATGTGACCATAGCAATATTCGTGTACATGTGATCAAGAATCCATACCTTCATATCTATAAACCCTTATAAAACATATTGAAACTCTATTTTAAGTAATTTAAGCACTTTTTTCAATATCCCCATATTGCCCCTAATTCACACATTACCTCTAATTCTATATCTCTAAACACAATTAGACAAACACCCTAC
>CM067172.1:59334081-59546581 GCA_034093135.1 Erigeron breviscapus | reverse complement strand
ACCCCAACGTTGAAGGCTGAACCACCGATTTTCACTTCATAATGTTTTTGTTGCAACCCCGTACAAGTTCTATATTATTAGAAGTAGAATAGTAGAGAGTAGATAGATGGCAGATTCGTAATTAACAACTTTAGAATAGAATGTAAACATATGACATTGAGCTATGGCGCCCATTCTTAGTGCAATTTTGTCAACATAATTTGGAACATTTTACAATCTATATTTGGTCATTAAAATCATTATGCGGCCCTAAAATTTTGATTTTGAGTTTTACTGTTTAAATAGTAATGTCTTTTGGTTGTATTTCCATAAATCATAGAATTAAGGGGATATTTAGTACGATGAAATGGAAAGGAGAGAAAAAGAATGAGAAATACTTCTCTTATTTGGTTGCACTGAAGAATAGAATCGAGAATGAAGAAGTAGGAATGATTTTCATTCTCTCCATTCTCATCAAATTGTAGCGAATGGGTGATAATGGGAAAAAAATTTATATTTGTTTTAATTATGTTATATGTGTTAATTTTAATTATTAATTAAAAATTTGTATTTTCTTATATTCATTATCTGTTTGTACCAAATGACATAATTCATTTTTCTTTCTAATATTCATTCTTTTTCTCACTATTTTCATTCTCTGTTACATTTCCATTCCTTATAATTCTACCAAACACCCACTAAAAGCCTGAAAATTAGAGGTTTTGGTTCAATCCTCACTCATTGCATTACCCGGTTTTCTAACATATGTTTGGTTCCCATTTTTTTCGGGACTGATCCCGAAAATTCGGATATTTAGGGTGGTCACTCTCATTAGACCCGGGCCACCCCTCGGTCCGGTCCTATCAGGGGCGGTACCACATGGGGGGCAAAAGGGGCCAATGCCCCCTCAAATTTTAGATTTTGTCATGTATTTTTAATTTTTTCATGGATTTTTAAAATTATCCTATAACTTTTTAACATTTGGCCCCTTTTAGATTTATTTTTAATGGATTTTTTAATTTTGCCCCCATTGAGATTTTTTTCTGGTAGCGCCTCTGGGTCCTATCCTTAACTTTGATCATAAAATAGTATTTTTAATTCATTGTGGAGTGAAATTGATCAAGTAAATTATGTATAATATTTACAACTTCTGAGTTAAGTAAGAGTGGGTAGTCAAAATAATAGGCAATGACTAATGCATGCATGATTAAGATGTGGGTGTTGAAAAGGTTTAGGGAGGTGCGGTGGGTTGGAGTGTCTACTTTTTCCTCTTTATTGTGCTCGATGGGTTAACCACCTGAGTTGACTTAGCCAATTTCAGTTATAACCCATCATGCATTTTCTTTCCAAAGCAAATCCACTAGCTTACAACCTTCTTGATGCATTATTCTAATTGTGCTTTATATATACATATATAAGTATAATATTTAATCTGCTTAGTGACTAAATTTATATTAAACACTTAAAGGTTTTAAAATATATTGTAAATAAACTCATGAGCTTTTATCAAGTAGCTTAGAGATCTTATAAAATTCTTTTCGAACCTTTAACCTTTGTTTTCAGAGACAAATACTTCAATCACTTGATCTAACCGAGTTGAATATGTTTGCATTTAGAATACTTACCGGATTATGTGAATACTAGAAAGAAATCAATAGTCTTGGCTTTATAGCTTTCGATCTTGTCGACTTGAGGAGTCAATAAGCCTAACTTGGTAAACTAATAAAGTGTCAAACATAAGCTTATATAACAAGTTAGAAGGTTAGAAATATAGGTACTAGGTAAGATAAAACAAGTATTAAAGTAAAACAAAACAAAAAAACAATAGGTTTCTCTTCACTGAAAATCACCGTGCATCATGAAAATAACCGTGCATCTTGTATTTCGTGAATCTTCGTGCATCAACTTTATCATGATCTAAGGGTCAAAATCTTGTCCTATTTGTTTTATCTTAATACTTGTTTTACAATAACCAATCCCTAGAAATATAATAAACATTTTTGGTTTTGTAGCATCTGTAAACATAAGCTAGATCACGAAATCATAGTGTGTGTAAGTGTGTGAAATGAGAGAAAAATGGTATTTGTAAAGGAAAAGATATTATTATTTGAAAGGTTAATTACAAAAGGTGGTAGAGGGAGAATATTTATACACAAGGAACTTTTCATAATAACCCTCTCCATACTTAACTAATTACATACATAACTTATGCAAATATACAAAACTAGCACTAACTATTATTAATCTAACAATCTCCCCCTTTAGTGCAGTTTTGCATGATGTCATTCACCTGGCTTTTCTTTTGTGTGAGGACCTTTTCTTTTTTCTCCTGTTCCTTCTCTTGGTTGAGGTTTTTTTCTTTTCTTTGATGGTTCGGGTTGTGGTTCCCTTTTGGAAGTATTCTTGAAAGCTCGTTTCTTGTATTCACTGTACTTTTCTTTCCAAAAGCGTTTGGGGATGAAATGGAACTTTTCGTCAGCAGGTCTATTGGCAGGCATGAGGATATTGTCAGCAAAGTTCATAGGAGGAATGTTGTGAGGACCGAACTCATTATTTGGTGAATATCTAACCCAAGTGCCTTCAGGGACATGAATCACTCCAGGTCGATCTTTTGGGGTTCGTGCTTACATTATCAGTCTGGTCCTCTTTCTGTGATTGATATTTGCTTCAATCTTGGCAATCACATTCATCATCTTCTCCTTTTACTTTTCTGACTCTTCAAATTCATATAAGCTTTCAAACACCTTTTGACAGTGCAACAGGGTCCCATCAGAATATTTGGAAAGTTGATCAATTCGAATGAAGATCTTATGCCCTTGTTCACTTTCGAACACAAACCCTTTGGGATCATCAAAAATAGAGCCGGTGTTGAAGTTGTCTAGGTTTACACCTTTAATCTTTTGGTTGGGCATGGTTAAGTTGATCTTCTTTCGTTTCTTCTCAAGACCAAACTGGAAGTCTTTTTGTGTTTGGCTTAGAATAAGACAATCCATGTATCTCTTTACAGCATAATAGGCTTCTTGGTTTTCAGGATCTTGCTGGATGAGTTTTCTTGCAAAATGATTTTGGAGAAAGATGAGATCATCTGCAGAGAGAAGATTGAATATAGCTTCACTGATCACATATTTTCGATTGTCTTCTCTTTTGACAATGAACCACGTCAAGCCTGGTTGTCTGGCGAAGCCGGGATCACGCCATTCTTTGAAATGAAAGCTAACAACTTCGGTGATCTTGAGTTTGAATTGATCTTTCCAGACTTTAGGAATCTTGTGACTTCTTGCTTCAACAAGATCCTTCAAGTATTTTTCTCTTTGTTGATCAAGATCATAAGCACGTCTAGCCCTCATTTTATTGATGTCAAGCTCGATCAGTTCATGTTGCTGGGAAAAGATTCTATATGCCCTTTCTTCAAGAAATCTTGTCGATTTGATCAATTCGGTTGGTGTTTCAAGATGATTTATTCTTTTCTGAGAATTCTTTTTGAATTGACCTTCGTTGATTTGATCATGAGGAGCTCTAGAGGGAACACGATTTTTGAAGAGGTGAGGATTGGCTAGATGATTGATAAGATCGTCAAAGTTCATTCTGTTTAGGGAGGAGATAGGCTGTTGAACACCCGGGTATTTATCGAAGCCATGAAAGTCATCATCAGAAGGCTTAGAAATACCGATTTTTGGTAAATCTTTTGAAATATCGGTTTTCGTGGAAAAATTTGAGCAGAGTTTATGCTTGGAAAATGAAGAAGAACAGAACTAATACCGGTTTTGGTGTAAACCAGGTATTAGGTTTTAATGACACGCAACAAACCACACAGCACAAGCCACGAGTTAAGGAAAACCGGTAATGAAACCAATGAAAGCCGGGAATTAACCAAGGAAAACCGGTAAATACTTAAAGAAAAAACGGTAATATAACTAAGAAAAGCAGGAAAGGAAAACCGGTATTTTGAACAGAAACACAAAAATTCAGATTTTGACTTCGTTATTAAGAGTTGGGTTATGAAACTTTTCAGAGATGTTTATGGGATGGAAATGAAGTGAATCATGATAAAAAGTAAGAAACTTAAACGTATTTTAAGGGAAAACGAAAGGAATTAAGGTAAAAGGTAAAGAAATCGAAATCTAGCAAAGAAGAAACAAAATCAAGCCATTGAATGGATTGGGATCGTTCACCAAGGTGATTTTGCTCTGATACCAAGTGTAAACATAAGCTAGATCACGAAATCATAGTGTGTAAGTGTGTGAAATGAGAGAAAAATGGTATTTGTAAAGGAAAAGATATTATTATTTGAAAGGTTAATTACAAAAGGTGGTGGAGGGGGAATATTTATACACAAGGAACTTTTCATAATAACCCCCTCCATACTTAACTAATTAAATAAAAAAAGGGTAATGGGGGGAACCCTAGCCTCGGTACCACAATTGGATACCCATCGACTCACCCCGTATGAGCCATATGGTGCCGGTACAATACCTCCATCCTAATCCCCACATGATCTGGGCACCCCGAAGGATCGAACCCGCGTATTTAAACTTCACATATGGGTCTAAGCTTCATTGGTAACGGGTACCTTAAAGGAATTATTTTTTGTTCCCAGCGGGGATCGAACTTGAGACCTTGAGGTTATCAAGTGTTTGCATTACCACTAGGCTAATTCCTTGTTGGTTACTTACTTAACTAACTACATACATAACTTGTGTAAATATACAAAACTAGCACTAACTATTATTAATCTAACAACATTCTTTCTTATATGTATGATAAATGGTGGATGATGGCACGTTTTGGGATCCATGGAATATTAAGGTTGACGATTCTTTTACACTAATGGCCCTGTTTCCTTTAATATTTGAGAAATTTGAAATATTATTTGCAATCATCATAACATGTCGTTTTCCAAGCTTACATGGGACACTTAGTGAGTGGTTAGAATGGTATAACAAAGGCCAATGGGCCAATGGCTAGACAATATGTGGATTACATTTTAATGTACTCGTAGTATATAATGTGTGTGTGTGTCAATTTCAATGCATATGTACGTATAGAAAAATAAAGTTTACACGATTTTTTTTTTAACATGTCATCTTCCAATTTAATACTCACAATATAATTAGATACCAATCAAAATAAAACAAAATTATAAAATTATAAAAATAATAGAAAATAAAAATGCTATGGTGGTCACCTAGCCTCATCACTTACCTATCACTATACCCTCCTAATCCTTTCACCCATCCTTTGATGATCACCAAATCTCATCACCTTCCCGCTAACAAGGATCTAATAGATCCACTTTCATGTCGGTTTTTGCTAGCACAAAAGTTACCTTTAACAAAACGTTGATAATAAACAAGTAAAAAATAGTTTGAATGCATTTAGAGTCATCTAAATAAATTAAAAATTGTATTTTTACTAAATAGATAACTTCTAGGTGGATTCCTAACTGTATCCTGTAACACCCCGACTAAGGCGGAAACACGAGATGCCACAGAACGACATGGTACAAAAGATTTAAATATAAAACATCAACATAAAGTTTCAAATGTCATTCAAATTCAAAAGATTACAAGTTCAAGTTGACGTTTAATAAACATTACATAACCAAATTCATAATCAAAAGATCAAATGTTCGCATTACTAGTCCAACATGCAACAAACAAACACATCATCCAAGAGGCGGTCCATAGTGCTAACTTACTGCTCTAGACCTGAAAAACATGAAGAAAAAGTGTCAACTACGAGAGTTGAGTGAGTTCATAGGTTTATTCTATCAATTATACTTACAACCGATTCAAAAAGTGAAATAGTAAATCATCAAGTTTCCAAGAACTTCCATCATAATATACATACCCAAACCGTATGTTCAATCATATAATATCCATCCATAAATAATATCACTTACATTTAGCCAAAGGCATAATTTGATTAATAAATGCTTGAGCCACTACTAAGACCATTTCCTGTCCCAACCAACATAATATTTCATTTCATAGGCACAAGCTGTCAATCAAGTGCAATTAATAAAGAAGGGGATCGTGACATGGAGACGACCGCCTAATATAAAGTAGATTAGAGCACCGCTCGGGTCGGACTGGCAATGAAAGTGGCCACAACGGCAACCAACATTCCATCGTTACCTATTTTAGTGGGTGAGTGGACGACTCCTAGTTGCGTAACCCTCTAACTACAGGCCTCCCCTTTCGGAGTTAATAGTAGTGTACCGAAGTGATACAGTTTGACAGAACTCAAGCTCATCATATAACTTGTAACACATTGAACATACAATATATCCCATTTCATAATCATTCTTTCAAGAATCATTCATATACATAAAGCAATTTTATTTATCATGCTTTTCACCCCGAAAGTAAAACACATAAAAGAGTTTGAAAGGGGGCTATGACTCACTTGATTCGAGAGTGTTAGGGGCTGATCAAATGCGAGATCTTCGTCTAGTCGTGTTGCTCCCCAAGCAAGCCTAAACCATGGTATTTATATATACACAACGTAAGTGTGTGTAGCATGAACTAGTGTGCTAGATCATGAGATGTATACTAGTAGACTTGCCCATCTTTGGTTGTAAATTGATTATGGAGTTCAAGTGTATTATATTGTTCACATTATTTGGTTAGAAGATATTTGGTGGTGAAGGTCATTTCTCGTTATACATTTTGTACGTTTATTGGAAATTTCGGTAGTTTGGCTTTGATTTATATGATTTCCATTGTATACTTTGCCTAAATCATAATATTTGACATTAGTAATCTTATTATTTGATATTTTATGAATATTTCTGATTTATATTTTATTTATTCAAATTAATATTATTTAATTAATTATTTATTCATTTTATTGATTTATTAATTAAATAATTCCTTAAAAATACTTTTAAATGTCATATTTGTCTTTATAAATTATGAATAATTATAATTGGGTCATATTCTGATTTTTATGTATTTTAACTTATAGTTTTATGTTTTATATATTTTTATTTGTATATTTTCCATTAATTTAACAATAATGATTATTTAGTGATTTTCACTTAGTTATTTACCTTTAAATTATGTGACACTTGTTTCTTGGCTTATAATTATTTTGCTCCAGTAAGTTTAAGTTGCTTTAACCATTGATTTTGGAGATTTAACCAAATTCATCTTTTACATATTTTATTTAATTGTTTATTTACTTTTTTAATTACCATTTAAATCCAATAATTCATGAAAGTACTTAGATATCACCATACAATCTTATGAACGAAAATCCCAGGCCTTTTAGGCAACTTTTATCAAGATAATTTCATATCAATTCAACCTCTCTTGTGTATAGCTCAAATTGAGGACTTTATGATTAAAAATCGTTTACCGAAATAGTGATTTTAGCCTCATTTCTTAAGCTATAAAGGTACTTTAAAATGGATTTTCATTCTTATTTCAATATTTACAGTAAGTCCATCATATTTTGGTGATTCAAGTCGTGATAGTGGTGGTGGTGTGATATGTGCAATTTAGTGCTTTCGGTTAGTGATTATTTGACCCGAAAAGGTGATTTTTGAGCTTATTCTTGCCATGCATCAAGTGACTTGAGTTTTATACTTTTGAAATAACTTATTTCCAGTAGGTTTATCATATTTTCTTGGTCATAAGATTATGGTGCATGTGTGTGCTCAAAATGCATTTTTGCATGTTTTCGGTTTATGATTTCTAGCTTATTTTAACATGTTTTGATTCAAGCTTTATATCCTTGATATTTTATCAATTTTTCCAGAATATTATGGTCCATTTAAACATATTTTCACTTTGAACAAGCCTATAATCATCTCATATTTTAACAACAAATCTTTATCCATCTTTAATCCATCAACATAAAAACATATTTTTATGAAAAACTCCAGAAATATATTCATCAAAATATATAAAAATATAATCATCTTTCAAAGGAAAAATCACTTTAAAAGCTACTTAATCTATAACAACACTTTTGGGTCTTAAACTTGTTGAATCCTTGGATTTTTCTTCTTAGATTCGACATGCATGAGCATGGAAAGAAAGATCCTATCAACTTTGCCCTCATCAAGTGTATATTACAAAGAAAACAAGAAGAAAGTATGAGTTTTTGATAAACCTTTGAATATAAACAAGAACAAGATTAGATCTAACAAAAAGGATGAAGATTATACCCTCTTGGATTCGGTTTTGATGTTGAGAATATGGCAGATTTTTCGTGGCTTTTGAAGCTCCAAATAACCCTTATTCTAACCTTAAAACAACCCTTAAACCTTGCTTGATTCAACCCCTTAGTAATCTATCTTAAAACCCTTATTATTAACAAGTGTTTATGTTGATTTTCTTCCCCTTTTTCCTTGCTTGTGGCTGCCGAAATTAGAGAGGAAAAGGAAGAGAGAAAGTTGTTGTTTGAGTGTAAGAGTATGTGTGTGTGTGTTGGGAAGAGAAAAGACTTGAGTATGTTGTTGTATGGGGAGTGTAAAGAGTGTAAATTTGAAATGAGGGTATGTGTGTGTGTGTTGTCTTGGGGCCGGCCTCATGGGGGGATTTTGAAGGGTTTCTATCTTCTTTTTTTTTTTATAAAAGTGTAAGTATATTTGTATAAAATGTATATGTGTATGGATATTTATTTTAACTAGTTAGCACAAGTTTAGGACATATATTTGTGTTCATAGGTATATATGTACATAGCCGTGTGTATGTGTATATATTTATATACATTTGTAATTTAAAATTGTTACTTGATCCAATTAGTTATAATCTTGCATTTATATTCGTCATGTACTTATATACTTATTATTATTCAAGCATTTTCATGCATCTAAGGAGTTATAAATAATTTGAAGGTGCTCAAGGTATTTTCATGCCAAATATTATTTAGTTGGCTTGATGATTTAATTTGTTGGTCATTCATAAGAATTTTTGATTGTTATCTCAACTTGTGAGACTCACTTTATTATTTATAGTTTGATCGAACATTAATAAGGTTTTTGTTCAATGGTATTTCATTTGATTAAATTAGAACTAAATAATAGCTTTAGATTGCTAATTTAGGGGCATTATCTACTAGCTTCCAATATAACTATGGCTTGCGGGATCATAGGCAACATAACTAGCACATATATAATATTAAAAAAGTAGGGTTGTTACATCCTTACCCCCTTAGAAGAATTCCGTCTCGGAATTTGAATTTGCTTAGGGAGTAAGTGCGGATATTTCTCACGTATAAAGTCCTCGCGTTCCCACGTGAATTCGGGTCCGCGTTTCGTATCCCATCTAACTTTAACAATAGGGATCTTGCTTCTCTTTAGGCGCTTCTCATCGCGGTCGAGAACTTCTATCGGCTCCTCACGAAATTGGAGCTTATCTTCCACCCGTAGTTCCTCGAGTGGGACTACTTTTGAATCATCCGCCACACATTTCTTCAAGTTCGACACATGGAATGTGTCATGAACATCTCCCAATTCTTGGGGTAATTTCAACTTATAGGCTACGGGGCCTATTCTAGCAACAATTTCAAATGGCCCAATGTATCGGGGGCTCAACTTTCCTCTTTTACCGAACCTTACGGTTCCCTTCCATGGCGACACCTTTAATAGCACCTTGTCGCCAACCTCAAATTCTAGGGGCTTCCTCCTTTGATCCGCATAACTCTTTTGCCGATCTCTTGCGGTCTTAAGCTTTTCTTTAATGATCGCCACCTTGTCCGTTGTCTCTTGGACAAAATCAACGGTAGCTAGGCTTCTTTCACCCGCCTCTACCCAACACATGGGTGATCTACATTTACGCCCGTATAGAGCTTCAAATGGCGCACATTGTATGCTAGAGTGATAACTATTGTTGTAAGTAAATTCCGCGTATGGCAAGTGTTCATCCCAACTTCCACTGAATTCTAATGTGCAAGCCCTTAGCATATCCTCCAGCGTTTGTATTGTACGCTCACTTTGCCCATCCATTTGTGGGTGGTAAGCCGTGCTTAATGCTAACGTAGTGCCCATTGCTTCTTGCACAAGACCCCAGAAACGTGAGGTAAACCTACCATCCCTATCGGATATTATGGACAGAGGTACACCATGTAATATCACAATCTTTTCAACGTACAAGCGAGCTAGACGCTCAGTGTTCCAATCTTCTTTGATGGGGATGAAATGGGCTGATTTCGTAAGACGATCAACAATCACCCATATAGCATCATGACCTTTCTTTGTCCGAGGCAATTTCGTCACTAGGTCCATTGCTATTTGCTCCCACTTCTACTCGGGAATTTCCGGCTGCTTTAAAAGTCCAGCTGGCTTTTGGTGCTCAGCTTTGACCATCGCACAAGTCATGCATCGGCTCACATATAGGGCTACATCACCTTTCATCCCAGGCCACCAAAAGTCCCTTTTTAGACCTTGGTACATTTTATCTGCTCCCGGATGAATCGAGTATTTTGAATTGTGAGCTTCATTCATTAGTACCTCTCTCAGCCCATTGATCTTTGGGACCCAAGCTCTTCCTTTGAAATACAAGATGCCTTCATCATCCCTATCGAACCTTGTTTCTACCCCACTCAAGGCCTCTTTTTCAATGTTCTTCCCTTCAAAAGCCTTTGCTTGATCTTCTAAGAATTTGTCCCTTAGAGACATTTTCACTCGTAAGTGGTTAATTCTTGTCCTCGACACCCTAGTGCTCACCTTCCTACTAAGAGCGTCAGCAACAACATTTGCCTTTCCGGGGTGGTACTTAATTTCGCACTCGTAATCGTTAAGCAGCTCCACCCACCTCCTTTGCCTCATGTTCAACATCTTCTGATCGAAGATGTGTTGCAAGCTCTTGTGGTCGGTAAATATGGTGCACTTGGTGCCATAAAGATAATGTCGCCATATCTTCAAGGCAAACACTACGGCTCCTAGCTCTAAATCGTGTGTCGAATAATTCTTCTCATGTGGCTTCAATTGCCTAGATGCGTATGCAATAACCTTGTCTCTTTGCATTAGTACGCACCCTAGCCCTTTATTCGACGCATCACAATACACTACAAATCCTTCCATTCCATCCGGCAATGCTAGTATTGGTGCTTCACACAACATGTTCTTAAGCGTTTGAAACGCTTGCTCTTGTTCTTCACCCCATTCGAACTCTCTTGACTTTTGGGTCAATTGGGTTAAAGGTACCGCAATCTTAGAGAATCCTTGAATGAACCTCCTATAATAACCCGCCAAACCTAAGGAAGCTACGCACTTCCGTTGGTGTCTTGGGTGTCTCCCATTTCTTGATTGCTTTATCTTAGACGGATCTACATGGATTCCTTCTTCGTTCACAATGTGCCCCAGAAATTGGACTTGACGGAGCCAAAATTCACACTTAGAAAACTTAGCATATAGCTTCTCGTCTCTAAGTAGCTGCAAGATTATCCTCAGGTGCTTCTCGTGCTCCTAAGTAGCTGCAAGATTATCCTCAGGTGCTTCTCGTGCTCCTCCTTACTTCTAGAGTATATCAAAATGTCATCGATGAACACTATGATGAATTTGTCCAAGTATGGCCTACAAATCCTATTCATTAGGTCCATGAAAACGGCTGGCGCATTTGTGAGACCAAATGGCATCACTAGAAACTCATAATGCCCATAGCGAGTTCTAAAGGCCGTTTTAGGTACATCTTCTTCTCGTACCCTCAACTGATGATAGCCGGACCTAAGGTCAATTTTCGAGAAATGCGACGCTCCTTGCAGTTGATCGAACAAATCGTCTATTCGCGGCAGCGGATATCTATTCTTGATCGTCAATTTATTCAACTCTCTATAGTCGATGCACATTCTCAAAGATCCATCCTTTTTCTTGACAAAGAGAATTGGCGCACCCATGGCGAAGAACTAGGTTGGATTAAACCTTTATCAAGCAATTCTTGCAATTGCTCTGAGAGTTCTCGCATTTCGGAAGGCGCTAGCCTATACGGTGCTTTAGCTACGGGGGCTGCCCCGGGAACTAAATCGATAGTAAACTCTACTTGTCTCGCTGGGGGAAGTCCAGGTAGTTCGTCCGGAAATACATCTAGAAAATCCCTGACCACCGTTACCTTGAGAGGATCCTTATCTTTCACTCGCTTATCCACTACTTGTGCCAAGTATGTGTGGTATTCCTTGCGTAAATACTTCCTCACTTTCATAGACGACACTATCTTGGGTTGGACTCCCGCCTTATGGCCTTGAACTATTAGCACCTCACCGCTATCTAAAGGAATTTTAATGATCTTTTCATGGCAAAGTATTTCAGCACGCATTTTCGACAACCAATCCATTCCTACTATCACATCAAAACTTCCTATTTCTATGGGAATCAAGTCTATACTATAATCCTTCTCATCTAAAGTTAACTTACAATCAGCAATAATTTCCCTAGTCTTATACTCGTTTCCATTAGCATATTCAACATAATAAGTTTCCTCAAGCTCACTAGGTATCTTATCAATTAATTCTTTAAATTCAAAGGAAATGAAACTTCTCTCGGCTCCAGAATCAAACAACATAGAGGCATAGACATTATTTAATGGAAACGTACCTACGATGACATTTGGGTCATCACGTGCCTCATTTGCTCCCATCGCATACACCCGTCCTCTTGCTGGACCTCCTTGATTTCCTCGGTTCACGTTGTTACCTTGATTCCCTCCATTTGCTCTATTCCCACCATTTCCTTGGTTCACTCGATTCCCATTATTTCCTTGGTTTGCTTGATTCCCACGGTTGCCAACATTTCGAAAATTCCCACGATTATTGTTCATGTTCCCACGACCTCCTTGAGCTTTTCCCAACCTAGGGCAAGCATTCCTCCAATGATCCATAGCTCCACATTCACGACATGCTCCGGGATTTCCTCCAACTCTTGCTCCACTTCGGCAATAGGCAGCAAGGTGTCCAAATCGGTTGCAAGTCGTGCATTGCTTACATTCTCCTCGATGGTGGTTGCCACAACGGTTACATCTTGGCGGCATGCCACCGTTTGGGTTGGGGTTAGCATCGGCAATTCCATAGTTTCTCACTACTTTTTGTCTTTTATCTGGCCCATTACCTTTCCTATCACCAAATCGATTTCCTCCTCCTTGCCTTGAGCTTGATTCACCACGCGAGTATCTTCCACTCCTAACCAAGTCATTTACTAACTTGGTTGCCAAGCTTATAGCTTCTTCAAGTGTGGTGGGGTTCGCGGCCGTGACCATCAATCTGATCTCAGGTACTAATCCATAGATAAACCTTTCAACCT
Source organism: Erigeron breviscapus (assembly GCA_034093135.1). NCBI lineage: Eukaryota > Viridiplantae > Streptophyta > Magnoliopsida > Asterales > Asteraceae > Erigeron > Erigeron breviscapus. The sequence goes on along the minus strand of CM067172.1, from coordinate 59,533,359 downwards.
TCTTAGCCTCGGTGTTCACCATCTCAGGTACTAGCACACACAACTCGTGGAAGCGAATGACATATGCCTCCAGCTCCATTCCTTTCATAGTATGGCCCCAAAACTCAATCTCCAACTTTTGCACCGCTGGGCGGGGACAGTATTCCCGCTTTATTTCCTCCTTGAGTTGCTCCCAAGTCAAAGCATTCATTACGGCGTGACCTCTCGTAGTGACTCGGAGGTTCCACCAAGTGAGTGCCCTTCCTTGGAGCTTGCTAGTCGCAAACTTGACACGGTCGGCCGGTGCGCAATCGATGATGTTCAAAGTGGCTTCCATGCTTTGGAACCATGTGAGCAATCCAACAGGACCTTCCGTCCCATAAAACTCCTTGGGATTGCAAGACGTGAAAGTATTGTAAGCATTCCTTTCATTAGCATTGCCTCCTCCATCTTGTCTCCTAGCCGTGTTAAGTGTAGCGGTCACATTCTCCGCAATTTGGGTGGCAATGTTTGGCATGACGACATTGATTTGTTGAGAGATAAGCTCAGCTAACTCGGTCCTTCGCCGGGCCTCTTCCTCTTGGCGCCGGGCCTCATCACTTGTTTCCTCGCCGGTCCTTCGTGGTGCCATGTCTCTACAAAGGATAATATAGTTTAGTCATTCGTGTATTGAATCATATGACATAAACTCGACTCACGACTTTTTGATCTCACACGAGTATATCTAAAGTTACTTAGTGCATGGGGGTCTCGTTTGCACACATATGTATATGTATATCCCGATTCATATCCCTTTTCTTATTCACGACACACTTGTCATTATGAGTAAATAAATGGCTAGGTAAATTCTAAAATTAATCAACCATGCTTTCTAGGTTAGCTAAGAGAATTACAGAATCTGTGTACGAATTTGGAGCACGTAAAAGTGGCTTAAGATGGAAGATCTGGGAAAAACTCATAAAATATAAAACGTAGCCCTATGAGTTAAGTTTCACCTCCAACTGGAATCAGGTCAAAAGACGAAATATAACTCCAGATATGGCCGTTCTACCAAAAGTGGTCAGAACTGATTTCCTGCTGTAACTATAACCTTTATAATAGGGATAACTATAACACAAGAAGGATAACACATCATGTAACCATAGAGAGGCATTAAGCATACATATATATCATTCAAGATAAGTTTACAAAATTGCTACATGCCAAAAACGATGTGATCATCGTCACATATAAGCTAGAAAGTTCAAGAAATTGAAACAAGTACAAACGTTCATACATCAAATAAGTTCATAAATAAAGAAGTCCTTAGGTTCACTTCCTAAGCATGAGAGCTACCACGATAGAGCAAACAGCCGTGAGCACACAACCCATCACAAATATCACCTCGTTAATTCGACGAACTTCCGATATCGCCATCCTCGCATAATCCCCCGTTCGATCCATGATTCCCAAGGCTCTTTCCATCATCACCTCTTGAGTCCTTACCCTTAGTCTAGCATCCCTTAATCCATTTGCTATTCCCCACACCCTCTCCCTTTCTTCACGAGTCATACCAATGGGAGGTGGAGGGGGTACCCCATAAACTGGACGATGTGGTTCTTCTCCTTGACGCCTATGTCCGAGATGGTACCAGGGATGATCACGAGGAAGGCGCGGCTGAAAGTATGGGTCTTGGGCTGGAAATCGCCCATCACTTAGGTTCATGGGAGCATCTTTCCTTGGCGGAGCGGGTGCTCTAGGGGCTGGTGGTGATGGTGGTGGCGAGGGCGAGCGGCGTCCGGGTTGGCTAGAGGCAACACTTCTAGCATCATCGCTTTCCGGTGGGTCTTCCGTTGGCTCGGTCTTTCTTCTCTTCTTCTTCTTCTTCTTGGAGTGGTTGGGGAGGTTGCTCTTGCTCTAGGCGTCTCCTTTCTTCCTCTTCCATGCGGTCCACGAATCCATACAAATTCCTTGGTCTAGGGGCTGATCCGGAAGTTCCACTTGCTTGCGACATGATATTCCTACGCAAGTTACACAAGGCGTGAGATGACGACTTGACTCGACGCTTAGACGACCATGGACGACCGACTTGACCATTGACGACCCACGTGGCAACTTACGGACAGCAAGACGACTTGACGGACCATGAGACGACCTTAACCATTCGACAAGCAACTAACCAACTCGACCAACGACTCACAAGCTTAACAATCCGAACAACGACATGACCATCCACAACCGACGACCAACTCGACTCGCACGACCAACATAACCATTTATAATCAAAGTAATGACTAGGATTCAACTTGTGCATAGCTCTCATGTATTATATCTAAATGGACAAAGTAATACTAGCCAAGTGGGGGTATTAACTAAGGGTTCTAGTAGGTAATGCAAACATTGGATTTGGTTATGTATCTTTTGCACCAAGAATCGTTTTTTAAAGCTTATTTTCAAAAGACTCATTTTGAATATTCCTTAGACAACCATTTCGATCATTCCATATTAAATTTTTAGTTAGGCATAGTTGATCAGGCTATGCATAAGTAAAACAAGAATACTTTATAATCGACTCAATTGTTTAAGAAATATTCGACTCGTTTTGAAAATACGTAGGTTATAGCAAAATTCTCTATAACCTTGTCTCTGATACCATTTTTCTGTAACACCCCGACTAAGGCGGAAACACGAGATGCCACAGAACGACATGGTACAAAAGATTTAAATATAAAACATCAACATAAAGTTTCAAATGCCATTCAAATTCAAAAGATTACAAGTTCAAGTTGACATTTAATAAACATTACATAACCAAATTCATAATCAAAAGATCAAATGTTCGCATTACTAGTCCAACATGCAACAAACAAACACATCATCCAAGAGGCGGTCCATAGTGCTAACTTACTGCTCTAGACCTGAAAAGCATGAAGAAAAAGTGTCAACTACGAGAGTTGAGTGAGTTCATAGGTTTATTCTATCAATTATACTTACAACCGATTCAAAAAGTGAAATAGTAAATCATCAAGTTTCCAAGAACTTCCATCATAATATACATACCCAAACCGTATGTTCAATCATATAATATCCATCCATAAATAATATCACTTACATTTAGCCAAAGGCATAATTTGATTAATAAATGCTTGAGCCACTACTAAGACCATTTCCTGTCCCAACCAACATAATATTTCATTTCATAGCACAAGCTGTCAATCAAGTGCAATTAATAAAGAAGGGGATCGTGCCATGGAGACGACCGCCTAATATAAAGTAGATTAGAGCACCGCTCGGGTCGGACTGGCAATGAAAGTGGCCACAAAGGCAACCAACATTCCACCGTTACCTATTTTAGTGGGTGAGTGGACGACTCCTAGTTGCGCAACCCTCTAACTACAGGCCTCCCCTTTCGGAGTTAATAGTAGTGTACCGAAGTGATACAGTTTGACAGAACTCAAGCTCATCATATAACTTGTAACACATTGAACATACAATATATCCCATTTCATAATCATTCTTTCAAGAATCATTCATATACATAAAGCAATTTTATTTATCATGCTTTTCACCCCGAAAGTAAAACACATAAAAGAGTTTGAAAGGGGGCTATGACTCACTTGATTCGAGAGTGTTAGGGGCTGATCAAATGAGAGATCTTCGTCTAGTCGTGTTGCTCCCCAAGCAAGCCTAAACCATGGTATTTATATATACACAACGTAAGTGTGTGTAGCATGAACTAGTGTGCTAGATCATGAGATGTATACTAGTAGACTTGCCCATCTTTGGTTGTAAATTGATTATGGAGTTCAAGTGTATTATATTGTTCACATTATTTGGTTAGAAGATATTTGGTGGTGAAGGTCATTTCTCGTTATACATTTTGTACGTTTATTGGAAATTTCGGTAGTTTGGCTTTGATTTATATGATTTCCATTGTATACTTTGCCTAAATCATAATATTTGACATTAGTAATCTTATTATTTGATATTTTATGAATATTTCTGATTTATATTTTATTTATTCAATTTAATATTATTTAATTAATTATTTATTCATTTTATTGATTTATTAATTAAATAATTCCTTAAAAATACTTTTAAATGTCATATTTGTCTTTATAAATTATGAATAATTATAATTGGGTCATATTCTGATTTTTATGTATTTTAACTTATAGTTTTATGTTTTATATATTTTTATTTGTATATTTTCCATTAATTTAACAATAATGATTATTTAGTGATTTTCACTTAGTTATTTACCTTTAAATTATGTGACACTTGTTTCTTGGCTTATAATTATTTTGCTCCAGTAAGTTTAAGTTGCTTTAACCATTGATTTTGGAGATTTAACCAAATTCATCTTTTACATATTTTATTTAATTGTTTATTTACTTTTTTAATTACCATTTAAATCCAATAATTCATGAAAGTACTTAGATATCACCATACAATCTTATGAACGAAAATCCCAGGCCTTTTAGGCAACTTTTATCAAGATAATTTCATATCAATTCAACCTCTCTTGTGTATAGCTCAAATTGAGGACTTTATGATTAAAAATCGTTTACCGAAATAGTGATTTTAGCCTCATTTCTTAAGCTATAAAGGTACTTTAAAATGGATTTTCATTCTTATTTCAATATTTACAGTAAGTCCATCATATTTTGGTGATTCAAGTCGTGATAGTGGTGGTGGTGTGATATGTGCAATTTAGTGCTTTCGGTTAGTGATTATTTGACCCGAAAAGGTGATTTTTGAGCTTATTCTTGCCATGCATCAAGTGACTTGAGTTTTATACTTTTGAAATAACTTATTTCCAGTAGGTTTATCATATTTTCTTGGTCATAAGATTATGGTGCATGTGTGTGCTCAAAATGCATTTTTGCATGTTTTCGGTTTATGATTTCTAGCTTATTTTAACATGTTTTGATTCAAGCTTTATATCCTTGATATTTTATCAATTTTTCCAGAATATTATGGTCCATTTAAACATATTTTCACTTTGAACAAGCCTATAATCATCTCATAATCCAACAAAAGATCCAACTTTCTTAGATCTAAACATGCATGTAATCATCTCATCATTTTAACAACAAATCTTTATCCATCTTTAATCCATCAACATAAAAACATATTTTTATGAAAAACTCCGGAAATATATTCATCAAAATTGTTAGTCCCAAATAGAGATGATTAACTAAACCCGACTGGCAAGTACAACTGATCTTGATGGACAAGTTCAGTTTACGATCCAGATATGGATAACAAGAAACAATTGACTTAAGGTAAAATGCACGAACTAAATGGCAGAAACTATATAAAGATATATATAAGTATAATCAAGTATGTAGCATTGAGACACGTTGTTTTCTTTCTAATGTATTTGATTTATTGATATATAAACAAATACAAGGATTGTTGCGGAACAAAGATAAACACCCAAGTGTAAGTATCTAAACAATCCCAAAAAACAAGTGATCTAAATAACTTGGAAATACTCGTAAGTTTACTTAGAGTATATCTCACAAGTTGCAATGCTAAAGTTTCAAGCACTTTGCAAGTTGTGAGAAGACTTCACATTTATAGACCAACTTCATGATGACATGGACAAGATCGTATAAAAGTGGTTGTGAGCATTTAAGGAATAAAACTTAATTCCTTACATGCTTGTACTAGGAAGAGTATATAAGTCAGTTGATGTGACTTATAGTACTACGTTCCAAACCTTTACTTTTACCTTGTACCTTTTATTAATAGATAAATCTATTAACTGGGTAAAGGTATGTAAAGTAAAAAGTCTTCCTCGTAATCAGTGTAAAGTGTTGTAAATACTTTATACTGAGATGCTTCAGTCTTCGATCTGGTAGAATCACTCTTTGCTCGCTTCTGAGATGATTCACTTCTTCATACTTCAGTCTTTGACTTCAGAATGAATGCTTCAGATTTATCTTGATCTGAACTGAAGTGAAGCTTCAGTGAAGTAATTCTGATATGGCTCAGAATTCTGTACAAACGTTTTCACTGAACTTCAAGCTATTTCTGAACAAATTATACTTGGTCGATTTCCGACCTAACAAATTCCCCCTATTTGTTCTGAAATAGTGCATGCATCTCAGACTTCTATCTATACATGTTTGTAAGTCTGAAATGCAAGTTTTGTTTAAGTTGTAAAAATCTTCTAAGTACATCTTATAGATCATTGATGTCTCAGAATTTTACTTGTGGTTTTTCTAACTTAAACTTACCATCTACTTATTGGTTACAATTTGCAACATATATATACAAACTGAAATGTTTGTTACAAATGTAAATATATTACAAGTACATGATAAACTGAAAAAGGAACTACTTCTTGGCAGGCCTTGAACCAGAAGGTGCTTCAGTAGGTTTCCTTTTCAGTGGAGAATGATCCTTCTTTCCAAACAATCTTCCTTCAATTTCTACCTTGGCCTGCATCTTTTGTTGTATTCTTGATAACCATGCACCAATCAAGGCAGATTTCGGCTTCCCCTTCAGAATTTGGATCATCTCCTTATGCTCAGAAATCCCAAACTCGTGAACTGAAACTTGATTATATTCTTCAGCTGCCCTACCTTCTCTTTTTACAATCAAATCAAACAACTTCAATCCATCAGCCTTTGTAACTTCTATATCAATGATTTTGGCCTGATGCGATCGATGATTCATGTAATGATCATACTGATCCTTCTCATGTTTTCTTTCAAGTTCAGCAGCATCATCAGATGGTTTGAGGGAAGTAAAGACAACATCACGAGAATTCTTTCTTGCAGACCTTGTTCCAGTTACTTTGGGCTTTGTGGTTGGTCTAAACAACTCTTTTTCAACCTTCAGAACTTCGGCCAGAATTTCCTTCCTTTTAATTGCCATTTCCTTTTCTCTATTTCTCTTCAAGTCTTCAATAGACAACTTGAAGGTTAGACTCTCTAGCTTTTGTTCCAGAGGTGAGTAATTCATCCCACATTCATACTCGAGCATATCAACAACAGACTTCTGCACTCTTGGATCATTTTTTATTTTCAAATATCTTTCCAGTGATAAACCAAGAGCTGCAGCATCTATATGATCAAGGGTCCCCATCTTCAGATGTTGTTCCCTTTCTCTTTCTTTGTTTTCCCTCCACATAATGAATTGATTTGAGACCTGCTTCTGCAAAGCCTCCAATTTCTTACTATCAGCATCAAGATCGTGCAGGGGATAACCATGCTCATCCACATTCTCACCAACAATAATCCCAGAACCCTTAGAACTTTTCTTTGTTGGTTCTTCCTCTAATGGGGCCTTGCCCTTATCTTTCTTACCAGATTCAGATTCAGTTTCCCCCTGAACTGAGGCACTACCAGATGGCACCTCAGTTTGCTTCTTGGTTGCTTCAATGATTTCTTGTGTACTTGCAAGCAGACCAATAGGCACAACTTTTCCCCTTTGGGGACCTCTGAAGGCAACTTAGCGAATTCTTCAATGGCCATTTGCATGCCCTTCAGTGGTTCCCAACTTTGTTGTTGTAAGCATTCAGAAATACCTCTAGAAAGCTGAGCAAACTGAGATCTTAATCTGAAATTGGAGTTCAGATTCAGCGACTCTTTATCTATCATCTCTTTCAACTGCTTTCTATCTTCTTCAGTGAATGAGGGAACAGGAGGAGCAACAATATTTTCCTTCTTGAGATGAGTTAGAATTTCTTCTAAGTGTTTGGACTGGTTCTGAACTGAGCCTTCAAGTTTGGACACTGAATCTTTTACTTCATTCACAGCCTTGTCCACTTTGTCATATGTGTCTTTGGTTAGTTCAGCAATCATCACTCTAACCTTCTCACCAACCTTCTCAGAAACGGATTCTGAAATCTGAGTAACTAGATTCTGAGTTAGCTCAAACTTCAGATTATCCAAAATACCAACACTTATAGAAGCCCCAAGTTCTTTCTCATTTATACTTGGCTTCTTAACCAACTCATGTACTTCTCTTCCAACAGCCATAAAATCTTGCTTCAACAACTGAACACAAGATGTCAAGTTTGCAACCACCGAAGCTTGCACATCTCTTTTTGTTAGCTTGAAGGCTTCTCTGATTGCAGAGCTCACCTTGTTGCAAGTCATCACCAACTCATTCAGCTTCCCAACTACTAGTCCTTCGTTTCCAACAACCTTGGTTAATTCAGTTCCAAGAAACATCTGAGCTCCTTTCATTTCAGCCACAGAACTAGTATTGGCAGTTAGAGACTTGGTTAAGTCCTCCACCCTTAGAATAAGGCTTTGGACTTCGGTTTGAGTCTTTTCTAACTGTGCTTCTACATTTAAAGGTGGTGGAGGTTGTGCAGAAGCAGAGCAACAAATGGTAGATTACCAAGCCCTTTAAGAACATTTTTCAGTTGTAAATCAGTTGGACTCTCAGATTCTGTATCAGAATCCAAGTCCGTCTCCATTGGGGGATCATAATTGATAGGGGGTGGGATTTTATGAATTTGGGGGTGAAGAAATTGAAGTGATGGATTAAAAGTACCGGCTGTAACATAGGCAGGATTAGTACCCGGTGGAAAAATTGGATGTTGATGAGATGGAGGTGGTGGAACATAAGGATTAATATCTTGTTCTTGTTGGTCTGGTTGAATTTGGATTTCTGGGGGAGGAGGAGGGGCGTTTGCGAGGATGGTGGCTGGCTCAGAATCAGATTGATTCGCCTCCAATAATCCCTCGTCAAACTCAAAATCAGCAAGGGAATCGAGATTCCCCTGAGGTAGCTCATCGTCATCCCAGAAAGCATTCACCACTGCATTCGGGTCAGATATGCCCTGGTTTGGGTCACTAGTACCCGCACCAGTTTCTGGTTCAACATCTGCAGAAGCAGGTGCATCGTTACCAGATTTAATGATCGGCTCAACCGTAGTGTCATTGCCAGGGACAGTAGATACAGAAACTGGAACACGAATGATGTTCAGAACCTTATCTTTAGGTCGACTAACGGGTCCCACATTCTTTTGTGGCCCACTTAGTGACCTTTCTGAACCAGCTAGTGTGGCTGAAACAGTTTTATTAAATACCTGAAGCATAGCAGTGGATAGTTCAGGCTCATTTTCAGCAGTGGATGCCTTAGAGAAATCTCTGCTGTATTCAGGTACTGAAGCTTCAGGTCCAGCTTGATTATAAGCTTCACCAAGAATATCCATGAAACATAAGCTCAGAAATCTTGGAAAGGCAATATGCAGACTTCTCTTTCCTTTTAGTTTTGTAATTAGCTGAGAAAAGAGAATCTCAGCAAAGTCTGCTTGTATCCCATTCCAAATATAATACCCCATCTCAACTTGGGGTAATGAAAGTTGGTCCAACCCTCCATGGTTGCCACCAAGACTTTCCACAATCTGGGTCCAGAAGAACCTCCAGCAATTGCCAAATCCAGACATAAATATGTGTCCGGAGGTCTTCAGATTACCATCAGCATCCTCCATATCGCCATGACCGGTGGCGACTAGAACTTCCCTGAAATTGACTTCTTTGAGTCGTTTAGCAAATACCTGGGAAGGTTTGAGGTAGTTCAGATGAAGGGAATTTCTGAACCCTCAAGAGTGATGACACACTGCTTGGTGCCCTCATTGAGAGTGAAGGAGATGGATTGTTCATCTTTGCTCACCACAACAGTATACCAGAATTCAAGCAAGTATCGATGATACAATGCCTGAGGATTAGCGGTCAGAGCATAATGGAAAGGGGATTGCTCCCAAAAATTATTAATTCTTCCCATTAGTGTTTTGGATTTCACATTTAATTGAGCCAAGAAATTGCTCATGTTAAATCGGATTTGAGAAGGAGTGAAATTCTTTGGCCATGTGGCAGATGTTTTCACATCATCCGATGGAGTATATTCAAAATTTATGAGCGATTTGTGTTGTGAAGAAGATGATGATTTAGACATTTTTAAGAATTGAAAGTTGAAAGTGAAAAGAATATGAAGAGTTAAGGAATTTGAGAGTAAATATGAGAGAGATTGATGATTGGGAAGTAAATGAAAAACGAAGTAAATGAAAGAATGAAAAGGAATTTGAATTTAAGATGGAATATAAAGTGATTTTCCAATTAAAAACAATTTCTGGGGTCAAGTCCGCATTAAATGCAGAGACGTTTGAGTGACCCCACCCTGCAACACTTTTTCAGAAAAAGTATTCATTTCTTTCCCTTTTACGGCGCAACTTGTGTGACACATAAGCATGACCAACGTAAGTTAAAAACACAGTATGCAGTAGGCCACGTGTACACACAATTGACCAAGTATCAAAAATATCTTGAAAGGATTGTTGTCTTTCAGTGATGACAAAATAAATTCTGAGCATGGTCAGTTCCAAAGAGATCTGAATCATCTCAGTTAATAAAATTCAACTGAAATAATTTTGATTTTCTGAAGTGCTTCAGTTAAATACGTTTTTCTGAGTAAAAGGTTCCCCCTCAAAAATGAAGGTTTATTTTAAAGTTTGAAAAATATTTAACATTCCCCCTGAAGTGATGATCCATGAATTAATAAGTGCCAAGATAGTATCACAAAGGCGTTCGATAGCTAGGCGAGCAAAAATTACATGGATCGCTCAGACTGGTGAACCAGATCAGTGTCACTGAGGCGTTCATAACAAGATTACCAGTCTAAGGATTTAACATACCCAACTCACTGACCAGATGTTTAAAGGTTTTGACATCTAAAGGTTTTGTAAAAACATCAGCGAGTTGCTTATCAGTGGAATAAAGTGCAATTCAATATCTCCTTTCAGAATATGATCACGAATGAAATGATACCTGAGATCGATGTGCTTGGTTTTCGAGTGCATCACAGGATTGTGAGATATGGCAATGGCACTAGTATTATCACAAAAGATTGGAGTCTTTGTGTAAGTAACACCATAATCAGTCAGCTGGTTTTTCATCCATAGAATCTGAGCACAACAACTTGCTGCAGAAATATACTCAGCTTCTGCAGTGGATAGTGATACTGCAGTCTGCTTCTTACTGGTCCAGCTTACTAATTTGCCACCAAGGAAATGACACCCTCCTGTGGTACTTTTCCTGTCTATCTTACAACCTGCATGATCAGAATCTGAATAACCCATTAGATCTAGACTGGAGCCTTTAGGATACCAAAGACCCAATCTGGGGACACCTTTAAGGTATCTGAAGATCCTTTTAACAGCATTTGCATGTGCTTCTCTGGGATCAGACTGAAATCTAGCACAAAGGCATGTTGCAAACATTATGTCTGGTATACTTGCAGTTAAATACATCAGTGAACCAACCATACCACGATATTTTATATGGTCCACTGGTTTTCCATGTGGATCAGAATCCAAAGATAATGGAGCAGAAATAGGAGTATCTTTTGATGAGACTGAATCAAATTGATATTTCTTTAATAAATCTCTGACATATTTTTCCTGGTTTATGAAAATACCATCTTCAGTTTGTTTTACTTGAAGTCCCAGAAAATATGTCAGTTCACCCATCATACTCATTTCATACTCAGAAGACATGATTTTAGAAAAAATTTCACACATCTTCTTATTTGTAGAACCAAACACAATATCATCAACATAAATTTGTACTAAAAGGATATCACTTTTATCATGCAATATGAACAAAGTATTATCTATTGTACCACGTTTAAAACCATTTTTAAGAAGATGTTTAGTAAGAGTATCATACCAGGCTCTGGGTGCTTGTCTCAGACCATATAAGGCTTTGTTCAGTCTGTACACCAAATGTGGTTTTTCTTCATTGATGAATCCTGGTGGTTGATACACATAAACGACTTCTTCTAGTTCTCCATTCAGGAATGCACTTTTGACATCCATTTGATAGACTTTAAACTGATGATGAGCTGCAAAAGCTAAGAATATTCTTATAGCTTCAAGTCTAGCAACTGGTGCAAAAGTTTCATCAAAATCTATTCCCTCTTCTTGTGCATATCCTTTTTGCAACAAGTCTTGCTTTGTTTCTGATGATATGACCATCTTCATCCATCTTGTTTCTGAAGACCCATCTTGTCCCAATTGGTTCCTTCTTCAGGTTACTGGGACAAGGAACGAGTTCCCATACATCGTTTCTTTTAAACTGGTTGAGCTCATCTTGCATGGCTTCAACCCAGCTTGGGTCTTGCATAGCCTCGTCAATCTTCTTGGGTTCAATTAGAGATAAGAAGCTGACGTTTAAGCATTGATCGCTTGTGGCTCTTCTGGTCTGAACCCCTTTACTGGACTCTCCAATAATTTGCTCGATTGGATGTGCTTTTGTCCATTTAGAGTATTGACCAGGATGAACAATGATATCAGTGCAAGAACTTCTCTAAGTACCTTCAGGAGGAGCTTCAGAAAATACATTTTCAGCTTCTTCTTCTTCCTGCAGATCATGACTTGCATCATGAAATTCTTCAGATTGAGGTTGCTCAGTGGAGCCTGATATCAGAGGAGAAGCAGCATGTACATCTGATCCAATAGTCAGTTCAGAAGGTAGTTTGAAACTGACTGGAGGATAAAATGGAATGCTGCTAGGCTTGTTTACTACTGGTTCTGAACGGAGATGTTCAGAAGCAGGTTCAGGTGACTGATCAGTTTTAGCAATAGGATCAGAATCACCAAAACTTATTGGACTTTCTGAGGGTGGTACAGGAATGGAATTTTTAAAGATTGCAGAATTGGATTCATCAAAGGTAACATGAATTGACTCATCAACCTTTTCAAGTCTCTTGTTAAAGACTCTAAAGGCTTTGCGATTTGATGAATATCCTAGGAAGTATCCTTCATCAGCTTTTGCATCAAATTTTCCAAGCTGATTTGAATCATTCAGAATGTATACTGGACACCCAATACATGGAAGTATCCAATATTAGGCTTTCTATTTCTGAGTACTTCATAGGAGGTCTTCTTGTGTCTTTTGACATAAACAGATATGTTCTGAGTGTAGCAGGCAGTTGCAACAGCTTCAGCCCAGAAATTCTTGGGAAGACCAGATTCATTCAACATACTTCTAGCAGCTTCAATCAGCGTACGATTCTTTCTTTCTACAACACCATTCTGCTCTGGTGTGTGAGCTGAGGAGAAGTTTTGAGATATGCCAGTTTCAGTGCAGAAGGACTCCAGAGTAGCATTTCTGAATTCAGTGCCATTGTCACTTCTGAGCTGACAAACTTTTCGCTTGTGCTTGAGTTCAATTTGTTTGATGAGAGCAATGATTTCAGCAGCAGCTTCACTTTTGGACCTGAGGAAAATCACCCAGCAGTATCTTGAATATTCATCAACGATAACAAGGGTGTACTTCTTTCCTGCTCTGGTCTGAACATTCACTGGTCCAAAAAGGTCTATGTGAAGCATGTGAAGAGGTTCAGTTATACTAAAGCTTTGTTTTGTCTTGAATGAAGCTCTTTTCTGCTTACCCATTTCACAACCTGGACATGGCTTGTCTTTATTGAAAGACATAGAGGGTATCCCATCAACAAGTTGTTTTCTAGACAACTTATTAATATTTTTGAAGTTCAGATGGGATAATCTCTTGTGCCACAACCAGTTTGTGTCTTCATCTGCCTTTGAGTAGAAACATTGTTCAGTGGTAGAAGGATTCATATCAATGACATAAATGTTTCCCTTCCTTGGTGCAATCAGTACCACCTTTCCATCTCTGTTGAATATGGTGCCTTGTGAAATATCAAATAAAACCTTGAAGCCATCATCACACAGTTGACTGACACTGATCAGGTTATATTTCAAACCGTTCACATATGCAACACGTGTGAATTTGACTTGACCATTATTCACCACACCATATCCCTCAGTTTTTCCATTACCATCATTTCCAAAAACTATTGAGGGCCCCTCTTGCACCCTATATTCCTCTAGCAGGGTCTGATAACCATCATGGTTCGGCCAGCAGCACTGTCCAGAAACCATATATTCTTCTTTCGGTCTCCCTGCACACAAACAAAGATTAGTTCCTTTTGGGAACCCATCTTTGGATGGGTTCACTAGACTCTCCGTTAGCAGTCTTAGATTTCTTTGGTTCATAAGGAACAGAAGGATCAAAGGGGATTTCAGTCATTATTTCAGATGACACAAACATAGTTGGTTTGATGGGGTTTTTAACCTTTTTCTTTTCAGATTTCTGCTTGATTTGCTTAGAAAAAGGTTTTGTATTTTGTTTAGGTTGAAGAGAAGGAGTTTCAACATTTCTTAAACGTGCATTACAACTCTGCACTTGTCTAGCCAATAGTTGAAATTGACTTTCTAACCTTAACAAAATTGATTCTTCATTAGACACCTGAACCTTACCTGAATCTGAGGTAGATGGCTCAGTAGGGGAGAAATTTTTCTTCTTCTTTAGGTCTTTAGGAATCTTAGATGAAGTCTGAGGGGATGGCTTTTTGGATTTAGCCTTCCTTTCTGAAACAGTTGTCTGAGCTGTTTCAGATTTACCCTCAGATTGTTCCTGGGCTTTATTAGTTACAGTTTTCTGCTTGCCAACTTTAGGAAAAAAGATTTCAGGCTTCATTTCCTTTGGAAGTGCATCTAAATCAGTGATTATGGATGCCAAATGAAGATCACCAGACTCATATGCTGCTCTTTGTGATGCAAAGTATTTTTAATTGCAGCATCTGGCCTTGGTGCTTTCATCCAAGATTTAATAATTGCTTGTTCTTTTTCAAGGATAGATTTTAATTCTTCCTTTTCCAATTCTAAAGTTGCAACCATAGACTGATAACTTTTTAGAGCCAAATGAACATCTTTCAGTTCTTTCAGTCTGGCATGACTGGCGTTTAGTTCAGAAGCATTATTTTCAAACATTTTTAGGCTTTCTGAACGCACTGTCTCAACAAATGAGATGTCAGCCTCTAAAAGAACCAAAAGGTCCAGTTTGTGTTCCTCATTCTTTTCAAAGCCAAATTACTGACCTTTTTCATTACAATATCCACCCAGCGACCAGATTCAACATCGGATTTGACCAAATGACCTTGATCTTCTTGTGCCATGAAACACATGTCCCTAACTTCTTCTTCATCAACAGATGATTCATCAGATTCTTCCCATTTTTCAGTTTTGGCAATCATACAACTGTTGCTTGAGTTGTCTTGTGCCAGAAGAGCCATATGTGCCTTTAACTTCTTGTATTTGGCCTTATAGTTGTCATCAGATTTCTGAAAAATAGAATGGTTAGGAGCAGATTATGATGATGATGGTTGACTAGATCTGCATTCCTTCATGAAATGTCCTTTCTTGCCACATTTAAAGCATTCAAGATTAGACTTGTCAATAGAAGCGCTGGAAGCAAAAGGTTTGCCAGCTCGATTTGATTTGGCCTTAAAACGATTGAACGTTTTAGCCAGCATGGCAACCAGATCATCATTGTCATCCTCATTACAATCATGAGTAACATTACCAGAGACACCAGTTTTTAACATTTCAGAACCATCTTCTTCATCGAGTCAGAAATGTCACTCTCAGAAGATAGTAGAGCAGTACTATGTGGTTCAGAATACTGAACCATACCAGAACTGGTAGAAACATGATTCTTGGCATCCTGCTCAGCCAAAGCTCTCTCAGCTTTGTTCTCTTCAGTATATCTGAAGGCTCCATAAAGGGAAGCAAGAGTGTGACTGTGCAAAGTTTTGCCTTGTCTCAAGACCAAGATTAAATTTTCCCATTTAGAAGGTAAAATGTCACAAAAATTTTCCAACAGAATTTCTTTATCTTTGGTAACACCCAGGGCTTTCAGTTGATTTACCAGATTTGTAAATCTGATGTAAGTTTGAGTTAAAGTTTCCCCAGGGACAGCAAAGAAAGACTCATATCTTTTGTTTAAAGCAACTTTTCTTGTGACAATTGTCTCATTTGTGCCTTCAAACTGTGTCATTAGTTCCTCCCACATTAATTTGGAATTTTCAAGTAAAACAAGAGTGGGCATAAGGGTTTCAGGAACTGCATATAGAATCATATTTTGTAACTTAGTGTCAAGGTCTACAAGTCTATGATCTTCCTCAGACCAATGATCCTTCTCCTTAGGTGACTGCCTAGGAGTCCCATCGGTATTTCTGACAACAGTAGAAGCATTCATGGGGACAAAGGGTCCTTCTTTTAAGATATCGGGTAAGTGTCTTTCAACACCAGCAATATACTTTAGCATGCATGCTTTCCATGTTTGAAAGTTTTCACTGTTCCCATCAAACTTGGGAACAGGATTATTTGGAAAGTGTACGTGTACATTATGCGATGGTATATTGTTGTTGATGATAGGGGGTGGAGTAGGTGGTGTAGTGTTATTAGGGTCAGGACGTTCTTGTTGAAAGTCAGCCATCTATGCAGATCAAAGGTTAAAGAATTGATATAATTCAACCTTGCTGCTCTGATACCAATTGTTAGTCCCAAATAGAGATGATTAACTAAACCCGACTGGCAAGTACAACTGATCTTGATGGACAAGTTCAGTTTACGATCCAGATATGGATAACAAGAAACAATTGACTTAAGGTAAAATGCACGAACTAAATGGCAGAAACTATATAAAGATATATATAAGTATAATCAAGTATGTAGCATTGAGACACGTTGTTTTCTTTCTAATGTATTTGATTTATTGATATATAAACAAATACAAGGATTGTTGCGGAACAAAGATAAACACCCAAGTGTAAGTATCTAAACAATCCCGAAAAACAAGTGATCTAAATAACTTGGAAATACTCGTAAGTTTACTTAGAGTATATCTCACAAGTTGCAATGCTAAAGTTTCAAGCACTTTGCAAGTTGTGAGAAGACTTCACATTTATAGACCAAGTTCATGATGACATGGACAAGATCGTATAAAAGTGGTTGTGAGCATTTAAGGAATTAAACTTAATTCCTTACATGCTTGTACTAGGAAGAGTATATAAGTCAGTTGATGTGACTTATAGTACTACGTTCCAAACCTTTACTTTTACCTTGTACCTTTTATTAATAGATAAATCTATTAACTGGGTAAAGGTATGTAAAGTAAAAAGTCTTCCTCGTAATCAGTGTAAAGTGTTGTAAATACTTTATACTGAGATGCTTCAGTCTTCGATCTGGTAGAATCACTCTTTGCTCGCTTCTGAGATGATTCACTTCTTCATACTTCAGTCTTTGACTTCAGAATGAATGCTTCAGATTTATCTTGATCTGAACTGAAGTGAAGCTTCAGTGAAGTAATTCTGATACGGCTCAGAATTCTGTACAAACGTTTTCACTGAACTTCAAGCTATTTCTGAACAAATTATACTTGGTCGATTTCCGACCTAACAAAATATATAAAAATATAATCATCTTTCAAAGGAAAAATCACTTTAAAAGCTACTTAATCTATAACAACACTTTTGGGTCTTAAACTTGTTGAATCCTTGGATTTTTCTTCTTAGATTCGACATGCATGAGCATGGAAAGAAAGATCCTATCAACTTTGCCCTCATCAAGTGTATATTACAAAGAAAACAAGAAGAAAGTATGAGTTTTTGATAAACCTTTGAATATAAACAATAACAAGATTAGATCTAACAAAAAGGATGAAGATTATACCCTCTTGGATTCGGTTTTGATGTTGAGAATATGGCAGATTTTTCGTGGCTTTTGAAGCTCCAAATAACCCTTATTCTAACCTTAAAACAACCCTTAAACCTTGCTTGATTCAACCCCTTAGTAATCTATCTTAAAACCCTTATTATTAACAAGTGTTTATGTTGATTTTCTTCCCCTTTTTCCTTGCTTGTGGCTGCCGAAATTAGAGAGGAAAAGGAAGAGAGAAAGTTGTTGTTTGAGTGTAAGAGTATGTGTGTGTGTGTTGGGAAGAGAAAAGACTTGAGTATGTTGTTGTATGGGGAGTGTAAAGAGTGTAAATTTGAAATGAGGGTATGTGTGTGTGTTGTCTTGGGGCCGGCCTCATGGGGGGATTTTGAAGGGTTTCTATCTTCTTCTTTTTTTTTTAAAGTGTAAGTATATTTGTATAAAATGTATATGTGTATGGATATTTATTTTAACTAGTTAGCACAAGTTTAGGACATATATTTGTGTTCATAGGTATATATGTACATAGCCGTGTGTATGTGTATATATTTATATACATTTGTAATTTAAAATTGTTACTTGATCCAATTAGTTATAATCTTGCATTTATATTCGTCATGTACTTATATACTTATTATTATTCAAGCATTTTCATGCATCTAAGGAGTTATAAATAATTTGAAGGTGCTCAAGGTATTTTCATGCCAAATATTATTTAGTTGGCTTGATGATTTAATTTGTTGGTCATTCATAAGAATTTTTGATTGTTATCTCAACTTGTGAGACTCACTTTATTATTTATAGTTTGATCGAACATTAATAAGGTTTTTGTTCAATGGTATTTCATTTGATTAAATTAGAACTAAATAATAGCTTTAGATTGCTAATTTAGGGGCATTATCTACTAGCTTCCAATATAACTATGGCTTGCGGGATCATAGGCAACATAACTAGCACATATATAATATTAAAAAAGTAGGGTTGTTACATATCCAAGGTTGGAGAACTCGTGACTCGGTATCGGATCGGCGAGGGGGGAGTCACGAGTTTTTAAAAACTCGGATCGGAATCGGGGAGAACTCGGATCGGGTTTTTATATAGAAATTTTATAATTTTTGAAATTATATGTAATAAACTTCAAACTTAAAACATAATTGTTTAGAAACTTTAACATAATACTTCAAAGTTCAAACTTCATTCATTAGAAACATAAACTTAAACCAATTTAAGATTTCAGTAAAAGTTATAAAAAAAATTGACCAAAGTTGACCCGAGTTTTGACCCGATCCGGCCGATTCTTGACCGATCCGGCCGATTCTTGACCGATCCAGGCGAGTTTGACCGAGTTTTACAAGCGACCAAGTCGTTGACCGAGTTTTCACCCGATTCTAGCCAACTCGACCCGTTTAACCCCCGATTCCGATTCGAGTTCCCGGTCGAGTCGGCCGAGTTTTACAACCCTGAATGTATCAGGGTACCATTAATTATTCGATCTACTTTTGCATAGCATATAATGTCATAAATAATAATAACTTTTTAAAGATACGCTACTTATTAAACCTGAACTCATTTGGTTTTGGATCTGTTTCTTATCGGAATGACAACCATTAACTCAAAGTAGAAGGAAACTTGTGTAATAGGACGGTGGCGGGGTTGGGGTGGCGGCGCATAGTGATGTAGGTAATTGATGTAAAGAGAATAATGTAAATATTTTAGAAGATAAAGAATATATGATATACAAATGAAGTCCTTGAGTATTAGCAATGACCATTCCACATTCCAGAGGTCTTGTGTTTAAGCCTTGGGGTGGACATAAAAAGTCCCTTTATAAAGACTTGGCTTGGGTATACCAAAGTTCAAGTCTGAGGGGCAGGGTTTACCCCTATTAATCGTCGTGCCTTCGGGCGGATTAATAGGGGTCCCCCCCATCGGGTATTTGAAATAGGCATTTCTACTTCGAGGGAGCTCTCTAGCGTGGACCCGGTTAAGACAACGTATGTTAGACCTTCCGCTGTCGAATCACGACACGAAGTTTCCAGCGAAATTCACCTTTCAAAAAAATGATATACAAATGGAAAAAAAAACTGAAATACCTATATTTACCTCTCTTACCATTTGTATATCATATATTCTTTCTTTCTTTCGTTTTCTCAGTTTTTTTACTTTTCGATATCAATGGAGAATTTTTATAGTATTATAGATGTACGCTCCTTAGCAAGTTAGCATATGACCGTGAGTCTGTGACCAATACTTTTAAAATAGTGCAGGGTTGTCCAAAAGATAGGTCTAATTGCATATAAATTATCAGCATGTTAAATAAGCTTCTTGCAAAAGTTAGACTGTTATTGTTAAATTTTGAACTAAAGTTAAAACATACTGTCAATATTAAATTATAAAGCCACCGCCGATGCTGTATACATCGGGAAGATTTGTCAAGATTTTTGCTGATAGATACATATGAAAAATACATTGCATTTATAGTTTTATAATTCATCAGCCACGTGTGATGTTTAAATTTTATTGGTGCAACTTTCTTTTTAGATAAACTTGGTACTAATCTTAGAATTTAGAATAATTAAGTAAACTATATATTTAACTTTTTAGAAAGTCTGATTGGGTGACATCAGTTGTGGGAATATTGAAGAGAATATATATTAATTTAGGCTATCTCCAATGCTAAGGATGCCCTTAGGCATCCTTCAGCTGCCACATCATATTCTTACAAATCCTTAAAATCCTTTAATTTTACCTCCAACCATACAAACATCCAAAACCATATCCTTGGTGAAGGATATATAGGCTAAAAAGATGTTGCATAAGCTATAGACATCCAAAACCATATCCTTGGTGAAGGATATATAGGCTAAAAAGATGTTGCATAAGCTATAGACATCCAAAACCATATCCTTGGTGAAGGATATATAGGCTAAAAAGATGTTGCATAAGCTATAGACATCCAAAACCATATCCTTGGTGAAGGATATATAGGCTAAAAAGATGTTGCATAAGCTATAGACATCCAAAACCATATCCTTGGTGAAGGATATATAGGCTAAAAAGATGTTGCATAGGCTATAGACATCCAAAACCATATCCTTGGTGAAGGATATATAGGCTAAAAAGATGTTGCATAAGCTATAGACATCCAAAACCATATCCTTGGTGAAGGATATATAGGCTAAAAAGATGTTGCATAAGCTATAGACATCCAAAACCATATCCTTGGTGAAGGATATATAGGCTAAAAAGATGTTGCATAGGCTATAGACATCCAAAACCATATCCTTGGTGAAGGATATATAGGCTAAAAAGATGTTGCATAAGCTATAGACATCCAAAACCATATCCTTGGTGAAGGATATATAGGCTAAAAAGATGTTGCATAGGCTATAGACATCCAAAACCATATCCTTGGTGAAGGATATATAGGCTAAAAAGATGTTGCATAAGCTATAGACATCCAAAACCATATCCTTGGTGAAGGATATATAGGCTAAAAAGATGTTGCATAAGCTATAGACATCCAAAACCATATCCTTGGTGAAGGATATATAGGCTAAAAAGATGTTGCATAAGCTATAGACATCCAAAACCATATCCTTGGTGAAGGATATATAGGCTAAAAAGATGTTGCATAAGCTATAGACATCCAAAACCATATCCTTGGTGAAGGATATATAGGCTAAAAAGATGTTGCATAGGCTATAGACATCCAAAACCATATCCTTGGTGAAGGATATATAGGCTAAAAAGATGTTGCATAAGCTATAGACATCCAAAACCATATCCTTGGTGAAGGATATATAGGCTAAAAAGATGTTGCATAGGCTATAGACATCCAAAACCATATCCTTGGTGAAGGATATATAGGCTAAAAAGATGTTGCATAGGCTATAGACATCCAAAACCATATCCTTGGTGAAGGATATATAGGCTAAAAAGATGTTGCATAAGCTATAGACATCCAAAACCATATCCTTGGTGAAGGATATATAGGCTAAAAAGATGTTGCATAAGCTATAGACATCCAAAACCATATCCTTGGTGAAGGATATATAGGCTAAAAAGATGTTGCATAGGCTATAGACATCCAAAACCATATCCTTGGTGAAGGATATATAGGCTAAAAAGATGTTGCAT
Source organism: Erigeron breviscapus (assembly GCA_034093135.1). Classification (NCBI taxonomy): domain Eukaryota; kingdom Viridiplantae; phylum Streptophyta; class Magnoliopsida; order Asterales; family Asteraceae; genus Erigeron; species Erigeron breviscapus. Next base: position 59,511,710 of record CM067172.1, on the reverse strand, counting down.
AAGCTATAGACATCCAAAACCATATCCTTGGTGAAGGATATATAGGCTAAAAAGATGTTGCATAAGCTATAGACATCCAAAACCATATCCTTGGTGAAGGATATATAGGCTAAAAAGATGTTGCATAAGCTATAGACATCCAAAACCATATCCTTGGTGAAGGATATATAGGCTAAAAAGATGTTGCATAGGCTATAGACATCCAAAACCATATCCTTGGTGAAGGATATATAGGCTAAAAAGATGTTGCATAAGCTATAGACATCCAAAACCATATCCTTGGTGAAGGATATATAGGCTAAAAAGATGTTGCATAAGCTATAGACATCCAAAACCATATCCTTGGTGAAGGATATATAGGCTAAAAAGATGTTGCATAGGCTATAGACATCCAAAACCATATCTTTGGTGAAGGATATATAGGTTTGTTTTGTTATGTCTTATCTAGTTAATCCCCTGATGGTTCATGTTTCGTAGTTAAATTAAGTTCAAACAACATTTTGGTACTTTCGAGTTGGATAATTAATTAGGTACTCTGCCTCAATGGATTATTAAAAGTGTAATATGATACTCTTAACTCGGTTTAACAAGATCATGTGGTTTTCTGAACTCACAAATAATCTTTTTTTTTTAGGTTGGGTATGATACAACACCTCGGATGCACATGCTAAATTTATATTAGAGTCAAATTACGGAGTATTACTATTTTTAGTACATAATGGTTTACACCTTGTTTCAAAGACAGTATATGAAAAATGATTATAATAGAATGAAGATACGCTTTAAGCTAAATTAGGAGAATGTTAGAACTCCAATTTTTGAGACTGTGGCCTGTGGGAAAGATTTTCATTTCGTTCGTCACTTAAATTTTCAAAAGATAAAAACCATTTCATCAAATTTCATTCCTTCAAATTCAATTCTTTTGACAGATTTCATTCATTTCAAAAATTTAGTGACAAAACGCTATATGTTATATTTATTAAAAGATATATAATAAAATAAAAGAAAGAAAACCTCGACCATATTCGCAAACATACAAAGATCAAAGATAAGGTATGAAATAGTTTTTTCACTTTTTGTACATTATGTTTTGAATAACAGAAGTTTAATGTAAAAACTAATTAACTAAACATCTTCCATGTAGTCATTAGTGATTTATCTCAAAATTTGAAGGCCCAAACAAAAATCCAGACTCTGTCTATACAAAGTCATTAGCCCAGAAGGCTAGATGTAGATATATGCTTTACCAGTACACTGTCAGCTCAATATATACACAGCCCATGGGCCATAGGTCCATCTATATGTCGGTTTTATATTATATCTATATATTTAACTAGTTTTTGTTCCCGGGCGTTGCCCCGGGAGACGTTACATAACATCTACACATGTGGCAAAAATTATATAAAATGAAACTTTCGTGGCAAAAGTTAAAAAGTGAAAAGTTATGTGGTAAAAAGTAAAAAAAATGAAACTTTGGTGGCTGAAGTTGAAAAATTTAAAGCTATGTGGTAAAAAGTTAAGAATATGAAACTTTGTTGACAAAAGGGAAAAAATCCAAAAGTCATGTGGTGAAAAGTAAGGAAAATGAAACTTTCGTGACAAAAATTACAAAATTGAAAGTTATGTGGCGAAAACTCAAAGTTATATGGTAAAAAGTAAAGAAAATGAAACTTTGGTGACCGAACTTGAAATACCTAAAGCTATGTGGTAAAAAGTTAAGAAAATGAAACTTCGTTGACAAAAGTTAAAAATCCAAAAGTTATGTGGTAAAAAGTAAAGAAAATGAAACATTTGTGTCGAAAGTTAGAAAAAAAAAGTATAAAGAATTGAAAGTTATGTGGCGCAAACTCAAAGTTATGTGCAAAAACAAAATAAAATGAAGCTTTCGTGACAAAAATTAAAAAACCGAAAGTTATGTGGTAAAAAGTTAAAAAAATGAAACTTCGTTGACAAAAGTTAAAAATCCAAAAGTTATGTGGTAAAAAGTAAAGAAAATGAAACATTCGTGTCGAAAGTTAGAAAAAAAAAGTATAAAGAATTGAAAGTTATGTGGCAAAAAGTAAGAGAATGAAACATTTCGTGGCAAAAGTTAGAAAAAAAAAGTATAAAGAATTGAAAGTTATGTGGTAAAAAGTAAAAATGAAACTTTCTGACAAAAATTAAAATGAAAGTTATGTGGTAAAAAGTAAGAGAATGAAACTTTCGTGGTAAAAGTTAAAAAAACAAAAGTTTAAAAACTAAATAAAACAAAACTTTCGTGCCAAAAGTAAAAGAAATTAAAGTTATGTGACAAAAAGTAAAAGTTTAAAAGTTTCTGTAATAAAAAGTAAAGAGAATGAAAATTTCGTGGCAAAAGTTAGAACAACGAAAGCTTAAAAACTAAATAAAACAAAACTTTCGTGCCAAAAGTAAAAGAAATTAAAGTTATGTGACAAAAAGTAAAAGGTTAAAAGTTTCTGTGATAAAAAGTAAAAGAAAATGAAACTTCGTTGACAAAAGTTAAAAATCCAAAAGTTATGTGGTAAAAAGTAAAAGAAAATGAAACATTCGTGTCAAAAATTACAAAATAAAGTTATTGGTAAAAAGTAAAGAGAATGAAACTTTCGTGGTAAAAGTTAAAAAAACAAAAGTTTAAAAACTAAATAAAACAAAAATTTCGTGCCAAAAGTAAAAGAAATTAAAGTTATGTGACAAAAAGTAAAAGTTTAAAAGTTTCTGTGATAAAAAGTAAAGAGAATGAAACTTTCGTGGCAAAAGTTAGAAAAACGAAAGTTTTAAAAACTAAATAAAACAAAACTTTCTTGCCAAAAGTAAAAGAAATTAAAGTTATGTGACGAAAAGTAAAAGGTTAAAAGTTTATGTGATAAAAAGTAAAGAGAATGAAACTTTCGTGACAAAAGTTAAAAAAGCGAAAGTTTTAAAACTAAATAAAACAAAATTTCGTGTCAAAAGTAAAAGAAATTAAAGTTATGTGACAAAAGGTAAAAAGGTTAAAAGTTTCGTGTCAAAAATAGAAGATATAAAATTTGGTGGTGTCAAAAATAGAAGATATAAAAATTTGGTGGTGAAAATGAAAAACAATTGAAGTTCCCTGTAGCTAAGGGAACTTCAATTGTTATATATATAATATATATAATATAATATAATATATAATTCTTATAAAATAAATTGCATGAATAGTTGATGTGCTCTATGATTTTTTACACATTCGGTTCCTTTATAAATATTTTGTACGTATGATCTGAAACTATTATTTCAATAGAATAATAGTCTATTCGTTCACATGTTATTAAAACCGGACTGAACCGGACCGGATTATTGAGCTGATCCAACCACAAATCCGAATGATGATCAAACTTTACAAAAAGGTTTTTTTGTTTTTTCTAAAAGGTTAGACTTGCACCGGGATCTCCCTATCATTAGAATGGGTGTTTACCAACTCTAAAATGAGTAATTGGTGACTAGACATATGCCCGCGCGTTGTGGCGGTATGCCGTCACGAGACGGGTTGTGGTGGTGGGATGTGATTATTAATATAAAAGTAATTGATGAAAAAGGGTAGTGTAGTTATTTTAAAGGTTTGGGGTATGTTGTAAATTTTCATTAAGGATATTAAAATTATATTAGGTGAGATTTTAAATTAGTGAATAAAGAATAATGGTAGTTTGGGTATACCAAGTTCTTTTTTGAGAAATTTGGAAGAGGTAAATTCTTTATAAGTAGTATAAAGTATAATGTAATAATATAAATAAATATAAATATAAATAGATATTGATAAATTTTTCAAATCCCGTTGCACTCATTTTAGAATATTAAATGGTTTCCAAACATTGAAGATTGAATTTATAGTCAAACGTGGGCCCGTATTGAATTTTTTTTTTACATAATATCAGGCACAAAGCCCGTTGCACTCATTTTAGAATATATACTAATGTGAGATTTATTGGAATAATTGAATGGATAAGATTAAAACTTGTTTATTATTTTCTCTCTGCTTGATGGCCATATATATATATATATATATATAGAGAGAGAGAGAGAGAGAGAGTTTCCTTATTTTGAGAACCATTTTTTTTGTAAGAACCATGAGAACTCTTAAAATATGTATTTGTTCACATGTTTTTTTTGTTCTTTCACATGTGAAATAATATAAAAATGTATGTTGTAGAAGAAACTTTTTTAAGAAACCTTCAAAATAGCCTTTTGTGAACTTGTGAATGAATTTGTTCACGTTTTTTGTTCACATGTTTTTTTTGTTCATTCACATGTGAAATAATATAAAAATGTATGTTGTAGAAGAAACTTTTTTAAGAAACCTTCAAAATAGCCTTTTGTGAACTTGTGAATGAATTTGTTCACGTTTTTTGTTCACATGTGATAAACGGCTATATATAAGGTTTTGAAAAAAAAATTCTTCTACAACATATGTTTTTATGACGTTTCACATGTGAATGAACAAAAAAAACATGTGATCCAATATGAAATTTAGGAGTTCTTACGGTTCTTACAAAAAAATGGGTTATCAAAATAAGGGTCCCCTATATATATATATATATATAATTAAACAAAAGACTTTAAAGTAAGGTAAGAGGTTGTTACTAGTTATTCAACAACTTTTTAGTGTAACGAGGTATATCACCCGGGCGTTGCCCCGAAAGACATTATATTTATTGTGTGCGTTAACATGTAAAATTTATAATGTGTATTCAAAATAACCCACATTCATTTCTGTAGCATATAGTGCAGTTGTTCACAAACGATATATATTTTTCGAGGTTGAACAGACTCCTAGTCAAATACGACTGTTAAACAATTGTATAATTTAATTTGCCTTAAAATTAAAATGAAAATGATAACATATTAGCTTAAAAACTAAAAAACGGAATAATGACGAAAAGCAAAAAAAAAAAAAAAACGTTTAGGCATGTTTGAATTTGAATTTTGTCATAATGCAGACATATATATACCTAACTTTGTTTTATATATGTTTGTCTCTACTCATCATATCTATATATATATTGAGTGTGTGTTGAAATATATAGATAGCTTGCAACACTAGTCACATTTACTCTCTCTTTCTCTCTCACTAAAAACTATATAGCTCCAGTTATATCTTCTTCTTCTTCTTCATTATTCATTATTAATATTAATATTAATTATTCTCATCTGCTATTATTTCTCTCTTCACTAATAATTAATCAATGCTCTCGTCGGTTCTCTCTTTGACCCTCTGATTTATAACACGTTATCAGCACGAGAGTGCTCAATATCAACGGATCAAAGTCACCATACTCAGGGTAAGAATTTTCATATATATATATATATATATAATAAGAATTCTGTCATAAATTAAAATCAGTACAGGGGACCTATGCTATGGAAATAACATTTTTGGAACTACTAACACCTAACATTTTATTTATGCATCTAACATTTTATTTATGCATCTAACATTTTATTTATGCACCTAACATTTTATTTATGCACCTAACATTTTATTTATGCACCTAACATTTTATTTATGCACCTAACATTTTTATTTATGCACCTAACATTTTTATTTATGCACCTAACATTTTATTTATGTACCTAACCATTTTATCCTTATAATATCTAACATTTATATATATATATATATATCCTAATATTTATCTTATTATTTGTTTCATTTTTTCTTTTAATAGTAAAATGTCAAACATTGCAAAGCTTGAATTCTTAGCTCTCAAAAATTCTGGAGAAAACTATATGCCTTGGACAGCAAATGTAAAAAGACACCTAAAGTCAATAGGTGTATTAGATACAATTACAGAAAATAACACATGTGAAGAGCAAGACAAAGCAACAGCTGCTGTCTTTATCCATAAACACATCGATGAGATACTACAGATGGAATATTTTAATTATGATGATCCAAGTGTTTTATGGGAAAATTTAAAAGCAGATTTGGCCATCAAAGGGATTCACTACTCCCTATGGCCAAAGCTGAATGAGACAGTCTCAGATTCCAAGATTTCAAAAGTGTAAATGATTACACATCTGCTCTGTTAAAATTATGTTCAAGGTTTGAATTTTGTGGGCAACCTAAGACCGAGGAGGAAAAGTTAGAAAAAACTTATTCTACTTTCCATGTATCACACATACATTTACAACAAAATTATAGGTTGCAAAAGTTTAAAACATATTCTGAGTTGAATATGATTCTCATTATTCAAGAGAAAAATAACGAGCTATTAATGAAAAACCATCAAGCTCGTCCCACAGGATCATTGACAATACCAGAAGCAAATATTGCTTATAATAATGATCATAATGGACGAAAATGGGAACAAGGCCGTGGACGTGGTCGAAACAATTTTGACCGGACTCATTTTAGTGGTCGCAACCACTCATTTAAATGGAACAATAATCGTGGTCGCGGTCGTGGTCGCGGTCGTGGTCGTAGTCAAAGAACTAATAATTACCACGCTCCACAGAATAACAATTTTAACCAGCAAAATAAGAATGGAAATGAAGCTGGTGCATCCACAAATAATAAAAGTTCTTGTTTTAGATGTGGAAGTGCAAGTCACTGGGCAAAGACTTGTCGTACACCTTCACATCTATGTCAGCTATATCAAGCATCTCTGAAAGGAAAGGAAAAAGAAGTAAATCATATCGACAATATTAACAATGTCGATACTGGTTTGAACCATATCGAAAATTTTGACAACATCAATACTGAGCTCAACAACTCAGATTTTTTCAATGAACTGGAACCATGAAAGAAATATTATTAAAACCTAGTAATATGTGTGTAGTTTTATTTACGAATAAAACTATGTTTAATTATTTTTCTTATGCAATGTAAAATAAAACTATGTATAATTATTTTTCTTATGCAATGTAAAATAAAACTATGTATAATTATTTTTCTTATGCAATGTAAAATAAAACTATGTATAATTATTTTTCTTATGCAATGTAAAATAAAACTATGTATAATTATTTTTCTTATGCAATGTAAAATAAAACTATGTATAATTATTTTTCTTATGCAATGTAAAATAAAAATATGTTTAATTATTTTTCTTATGCAATGTAAAAGCTATTTGTTTTGTAAATTTATAATGTTTTTAATACACTTCTTATTTTTCTTATGCAATGTAAAATAAAACTATGTATAATTATTTTTCTTATGCAATGTAAAATAAAACTATGTATAATTATTTTTCTTATGCAATGTAAAATAAAACTATGTATAATTATTTTTCTTATGCAATGTAAAATAAAACTATGTATAATTATTTTTCTTATGCAATGTAAAATAAAACTATGTATAATTATTTTTCTTATGCAATGTAAAATAAAACTATGTATAATTATTTTTCTTATGCAATGTAAAATAAAACTATGTATAATTATTTTTCTTATGCAATGTAAAATAAAACTATGTATAATTATTTTTCTTATGCAATGTAAAATAAAACTATGTATAATTATTTTTCTTATGCAATGTAAAATAAAACTATGTATAATTATTTTTCTTATGCAATGTAAAATAAAACTATGTATAATTATTTTTCTTATGCAATGTAAAATAAAACTATGTATAATTATTTTTCTTATGCAATGTAAAATAAAACTATGTATAATTATTTTTCTTATGCAATGTAAAATAAAACTATGTATAATTATTTTTCTTATGCAATGTAAAATAAAACTATGTATAATTATTTTTCTTATGCAATGTAAAATAAAAATATGTTTAATTATTTTTCTTATGCAATGTAAAATAAAACTATGTATAATTATTTTTCTTATGCAATGTAAAATAAAACTATGTATAATTATTTTTCTTATGCAATGTAAAATAAAACTATGTATAATTATTTTTCTTATGCAATGTAAAATAAAACTATGTATAATTATTTTTCTTATGCAATGTAAAATAAAACTATGTATAATTATTTTTCTTATGCAATGTAAAATAAAACTATGTATAATTATTTTTCTTATGCAATGTAAAATAAAAATATGTTTAATTATTTTTCTTATGCAATGTAAAATAAAACTATGTATAATTATTTTTCTTATGCAATGTAAAATAAAACTATGTATAATTATTTTTCTTATGCAATGTAAAATAAAACTATGTATAATTATTTTTCTTATGCAATGTAAAATAAAAATATGTTTAATTATTTTTCTTATGCAATGTAAAATAAAACTATGTATAATTATTTTTCTTATGCAATGTAAAATAAAACTATGTATAATTATTTTTCTTATGCAATGTAAAATAAAACTATGTATAATTATTTTTCTTATGCAATGTAAAATAAAACTATGTATAATTATTTTTCTTATGCAATGTAAAATAAAACTATGTATAATTATTTTTCTTATGCAATGTAAAATAAAACTATGTATAATTATTTTTCTTATGCAATGTAAAATAAAAATATGTTTAATTATTTTTCTTATGCAATGTAAAATAAAACTATGTATAATTATTTTTCTTATGCAATGTAAAATAAAACTATGTATAATTATTTTTCTTATGCAATGTAAAATAAAACTATGTATAATTATTTTTCTTATGCAATGTAAAATAAAAATATGTTTAATTATTTTTCTTATGCAATGTAAAATAAAACTATGTATAATTATTTTTCTTATGCAATGTAAAATAAAACTATGTATAATTATTTTTCTTATGCAATGTAAAATAAAACTATGTATAATTATTTTTCTTATGCAATGTAAAATAAAACTATGTATAATTATTTTTCTTATGCAATGTAAAATAAAACTATGTATAATTATTTTTCTTATGCAATGTAAAATAAAACTATGTATAATTATTTTTCTTATGCAATGTAAAATAAAACTATGTATAATTATTTTTCTTATGCAATGTAAAATAAAACTATGTATAATTATTTTTCTTATGCAATGTAAAATAAAACTATGTATAATTATTTTTCTTATGCAATGTAAAATAAAACTATGTATAATTATTTTTCTTATGCAATGTAAAATAAAACTATGTATAATTATTTTTCTTATGCAATGTAAAATAAAACTATGTATAATTATTTTTCTTATGCAATGTAAAATAAAACTATGTATAATTATTTTTCTTATGCAATGTAAAATAAAACTATGTATAATTATTTTTCTTATGCAATGTAAAATAAAACTATGTATAATTATTTTTCTTATGCAATGTAAAATAAAACTATGTATAATTATTTTTCTTATGCAATGTAAAATAAAACTATGTATAATTATTTTTCTTATGCAATGTAAAATAAAACTATGTATAATTATTTTTCTTATGCAATGTAAAATAAAACTATGTATAATTATTTTTCTTATGCAATGTAAAATAAAACTATGTATAATTATTTTTCTTATGCAATGTAAAATAAAACTATGTATAATTATTTTTCTTATGCAATGTAAAATAAAACTATGTATAATTATTTTTCTTATGCAATGTAAAATAAAACTATGTATAATTATTTTTCTTATGCAATGTAAAATAAAACTATGTATAATTATTTTTCTTATGCAATGTAAAATAAAACTATGTATAATTATTTTTCTTATGCAATGTAAAATAAAACTATGTATAATTATTTTTCTTATGCAATGTAAAATAAAACTATGTATAATTATTTTTCTTATGCAATGTAAAATAAAACTATGTATAATTATTTTTCTTATGCAATGTAAAATAAAACTATGTATAATTATTTTTCTTATGCAATGTAAAATAAAACTATGTATAATTATTTTTCTTATGCAATGTAAAATAAAACTATGTATAATTATTTTTCTTATGCAATGTAAAATAAAACTATGTATAATTATTTTTCTTATGCAATGTAAAATAAAACTATGTATAATTATTTTTCTTATGCAATGTAAAATAAAACTATGTATAATTATTTTTCTTATGCAATGTAAAATAAAACTATGTATAATTATTTTTCTTATGCAATGTAAAATAAAACTATGTATAATTATTTTTCTTATGCAATGTAAAATAAAACTATGTATAATTATTTTTCTTATGCAAATGTAAACAAAACTCCTGTATCTATTTGGGGTCATGCAATTTTACATGCTGGATCATTAATTCGTATGAGACCAAGTGCAGATCACAAGTACTCCCCCATACAACTTGTCTCTGGCCAAGAGCCAAATATTTCTCATCTTAAAATATTTGGATGTGCAGTATATGTCCCTATTGCACCACCACAACGCACAAAAATGGGACCTCAAAGGAGGTTGGGAATATATGTTGGATATGAAACAGCTTCCATCATAAGATATCTTGAACCTTTAACAGGTGATGTCTTTACAGCACGTTTTGCTGATTGTCATTTTGATGAGACAATTTTCCCTACATTAGGGGGAGAAAATAAAAATAAAGAAAAGAATGTCTCATGGTATGAACCTTCTTTGTTATATCTTGATCCCAGAACAAAACAATGTGAAACAGATGTTCAAAAGATAATACATCTACAAGAAATTGCAAATCAGTTACCTGATGCATTTACTGATACACAAAGAGTAACTAAATCTCATATACCTGCTGTTAATGCTCCGGCTCGAATTGAAATTCCAAGTAAGCAAATAAATGAAAATATGTCTCATGAATCCCAGAAACGTTTGAAACGTGGGAGGCCAATCGGTTCAAAGGATAAACATCCTCGAAAAAGAAAAGATCCTGAAAAGGAAATTGACCATAAAGAAAACAATTCAAATATAGAAATCTTCCCTCAGGAAGAAGTAAATGATTCCAACAAAGAATTGTCGATCAATTATGGTCATACACATATATTATGGAACCGAGTTGAAATGGAAAATAATGATATATTTTCTTATTCTGTAGCCAGTGAGATTATGAATGAAGACGATGATCCTGAGCCAAAATGTGTAAATGATTGTCGAAATCGACAAGACTGGGATAAATGGAAAGATGCTATGCAAGTTGAATTAAATTCACTTAACAAAAGAAAGGTTTTTGGACCCATTATTCTTACACCTAAGGCAATAAAACCTATAGGGTATAGATGGGTTTTCGTAAGAAAACGAAATGAGAAAAATGAAATTACAAGATATAAAGCTAGACTTGTAGCTCAAGGTTTTTCTCAAAGGCCGGGAATTGATTATGAGGAAACATATTCCCCTGTTATGGATGCAATCACTTTCAGATATCTAATCCGCTTAGCAGTTTCTAAAAATTTAGAAATGCGTCTTATGGATGTAGTTACTGCTTATTTATACGGATCACTTGATAATGATATCTATATGAAAATCCCAGAAGGACTTAAAATCCCAGAGGCATTAAATTCAAAGCCTAAAGAGATGTATTCAATCAAATTACAAAGATCTTTATATGGATTGAAACAATCTGGGAGGATGTGGTATAATCGTTTGAGTGATTATTTGATAAGTAAAGGTTATAAAAATAATAGTATTTGTCCGTGTGTATTTATTAAAAGGACAACATCGGGATATGTGATAATAGCTGTATATGTTGATGATCTAAATATACTTGGGACACATGAAGAAATTCATGAAGCGATTATTCTTTTAAAGAAAGAATTTGAAATGAAAGACCTTGGGAAAAACAAATATTGTCTCGGTATACAAATTGAGTATATGAACAATGGTATACTTATACATCAATCATATTATACAGAAAGGCTCTTGAAACGTTTTAATATGGATAATGTCCATTCTTTAAGCTCACCAATGGTTGGTAGATCGCTCAATGTTGAAAAAGATCCATTTCGTCCTTGTGATGATAATGAAGAGATCCTTGGTCCAGAGATACCATACCTCAGTGCAATCGGAGCTCTTATGTATCTTACTAATTGTACAAGACCTGACATTTCTTTTGCAGTTAATTTGTTAGCAAGATTTAGTACAGCCCCTACTAAAAGGCATTGGAATGGCATTAAACATATATTACGATACCTAAAAGGAACTGTTGATTTAGGTTTATTTTATTCAAATAACTCAAAAGAAGGGTTAGTTGGTTATACAGATGCAGGTTATTTATCTGATCCCCATCAAGCAAAATCTCAAACTGGATACATATTCAAGAATGGAGGAACTGTGATTTCATGGCGTTCTCAGAAATAAACACTTGTCGCAACATCTTCAAATCACGCTGAAGTCATTGCACTACATGAAGCTTCAAGGGAATGTGTGTGGCTAAGATCAATGACACGACACATTCTAACATCTTGTGGGTTAGAGAAAGAAGTAAATCCAACTCCAATCTATGAAGACAATGCAGCTTGTATCTCACAGATGAAGGAAGGATATATCAAAAGTGACAGAACAAAACACATTCCACCAAGATTCTTCTCATATACTCAAGAACTCATTAAAAACAATCAGGTTGAAATGAGACATATCCAATCCAGCAACAATTCAGCAGATCTTTTCACGAAAGCGCTACCTACAGCAATCTTCAGGAAGCATGTTTATGATATCGGGATGCGACATGTGTACAAATGACATATTTAGGGGGAGCTACAAACTGCACTCTTTTTTCCTTAGCTATGGTTTTTATCCCACTGGGTTTTTCCTAGCAAGGTTTTTAACGAGGCAGTATTTTCAAGCTGAACAACAAAGTTGATAAAGCATATGTCTGAGGGGGAGTGTCATGATGCAGACATATATATACCTAACTTTGTTTTATATATGTTTGTCTCTACTCATCATATCTATATATATATTGAGTGTGTGTTGAAATATATAGATAGCTTGCAACACTAGTCACATTTACTCTCTCTTTCTCTCTCACTAAAAACTATATAGCTCCAGTTATATCTTCTTCTTCTTCTTCATTATTCATTATTAATATTAATATTAATTATTCTTATCTGCTATTATTTCTCTCTTCACTAACAATTAATTAATGCTCTCGTCGGTTCTCTCTTTGACCCTCTTATCATAATTGTTTATAAGTGTATCATAGTCTCTTAAAAAAAAAGTGTATCATATTAGTAAATATTGTTTAAAATATGAAAGTGAATAATGTATTAAAATATTTCATAGTAAAAGATTGAAGCGACCCAAACTATTATCCATACAGCCCAGCCTACGGGAATGTAGAAATGAAAATTGAAAAGTATAGAAAACTTGTGCACAACAAAGATTGCACGCTATTTAGAATATGGAAAAGTGAATATAAGGTGTCCGGCATCTAAACTTGGTGTGGAATCCCTTACATATAAATTTTTTAATATTTTTTTATTAATGAATAAATGTTGGCCCCATGAATTTTATGGATTAAAAAAATAATATGTGAGTGTTCCACACCTAAGTTTAGGTATCTAACAGCCTTATATTACCATCCCCTTAGAATATATACTAATGTTTTGCAATAATATGTATATTTGGACTCACAAGTTTTAAGTTTTTTTCATTGAGCATATGTGAAAAAAAGTCAGGATAAGGGATGAAAGGTGCGAAAATAACCAAACCAAAGGGACCACTTATGCAATTTAATTATTATTTATTTTAATATTTTCATTTCCTATGTTTTATTCGTTGCAATCACCGTTAGGAATAAAAATGCTGAAAGTTTGTATCTATCTATATCCATAGATTCTTGGGAATAGGTTTTTGTAGTTTTTGTTTCTTTGAAGCAAAAGATCAAACACTTGGTGTGCAACATGGAGACTTCAAAAGAAGAATTTTTGAAAGAATTTGGTGAATCTTATGGCTATCCAAATGCCCCAAAGAATATTGATGATATCAGAGCTACTGAATTCAAAAGACTTGATGGTAATAATGATTCATGACCCATTAAGAGATTTTAATTTTAATTTTAATTTTTTATTCAAGAAATTTGATAAAGTTCTGATTTTTTTTTATTTATATATGTGGGGTTGTGTGTAGGGAATGTGTATTTGGATCATGCTGGTGCAACTTTGTATTCTGAAAAGCAAATGGAAGCAGTTTTTAAAGATCTTACTACTAATGTATATGGAAATCCTCGTATCCGGTTTTAATGTTATTTCGTAGTTATATTTTCGTATGATGTGTGATAATATGATCATTTCGTATAGGTGGATCATGTTTCGATTGAAACTGTTATTGTAGTTATTTTGTGTAAATTAGTTTTAAGTTGGCTCTCTAAGTAGTTTCATTTTTGTTAAGACATGATAAAGGCTTTTGAGATGTTCGTGGGGTTGTAGCGAACGAAAATATTCATCTTGATCAAGATATTGGTATTCTATATATGTTCATGATGATACTAGAATGTAGAGAAAACTTGACTTGCTATGAAGTTAAAAGAAATGAAATGTGAGCTAGCTTTTGGTTAAACTGTCAAAAATGTGATTTATAATGATTTCGCTCATGTTTTTAAGCTAGTTGCCGTGGAATAGAGACTTATATTGATTCTTTTCGCCCATGTGCTTATCAATTTACTTACTGACCTTGGCCTCATATGAAGGTTATGGTTCAACTCCCACTTAGGAAGATGTGTCGTATTATTGCGTGGATATTTGTCTTTCTAATAAAGTAGTTAAGTGAAACATGGATTGTGTAATGTGATACTTTTGAGTAGCTCCTCTGTGATACCTTAATCCGGCTATACTAGATAGTCAAAGCAGCTCTAGCTTGGCCACCTCAGACATTGTAGAAGACGCTCGTCATCAGGTAACATGTTATACAATATACACACTCCTTTGTGTGATGTGTTTTTTTTTGGTAATATTATAAAATAAAAAACTTTTGATATACCTAGAAAGGATTGGAAACCACTCCATTTGTTCCCTTCCTTCTCTAATAGGGTTGCGTCGCTATTTATATTATCGTACATATAGGTTCTCAAACTCTGTAATGCATCCCCGAAAGAGTACAAATGTATATTTACTTCTGGGGCAACAGCAGCTCTTAAACTTGTTGGCGAGGCTTTTCCATGGAGCAGTCAGAGCAGTTTCATGTATACAGTTGAGAATCACAACAGTGTTCTAGGAATCCGAGAGTATCCTTTTAGTGTGGCATCTTCGTCTTAGTTTCTTTGATACCCTCGTTACTGCTGCATATGGAGTTCAGATATCGTTCATTTTCTCAAATATATAGTTGATGGGTTTGTTTCTCCCTTAATTTTAAAAGATATGCTCTCAATAGAGGAGCCGTGGCTTTGGCAATAGATTTTGTGGATGCTGCAGAATCAGACACGTGTACAAGCAGTAGATCTTCCATCAAGGTTTTACAGCATCCTCTTCAAAAGAGAAATGGTGCCAGGACGTGGGACGAAGAGCCTAATGGTAGTCTCTTTAAATGAAAGCTGATTAGACAACTCTACCAATTTTTGTATGATTTTGTTTAGAGAAGTTACCAGTTTAATGGTTTTCTCGTTTTTGCAGGCCAAGTATACAATTTATTTGCTTTCCCTTCTGAGTGTAATTTCTCAGGAGTGAAGTTTAACCTTGATTTGATAGACGTTATTAAAGAAGATTCAGAAAAAGTATTGGAAGGCTCTCAACATTGCAGGTTTGAGACTTTTCATTCATATAAGTAGTCGGTACTCTTATTTAGTAGAATATGTAGCGAGTTTTTGATGAAAAGAATTAGAGGTGGCAATTTTGTCCCATATGCTTATAAATGGGTTGATATGGGGTTGTGTTTTATCCTATATGGGTCAAGTAAAAAAACATAGGTAAATGGGGTCCGGTTCATATGTGTTGAACAGGCTGGAAGTCGTCCAAAGCCTATGTATAATGCATAAAACCTCCTAAATTGGTTTATTCAAAAATTTAGATAATAGGCCATTTCAATTCATACCCACTTGACCCGTTACTGACATGCCCATCTTGCCGCCTCTAAAGAGGATATTGGGGGTTTATTTATACATAATGTCTTCAACCAGGGGAAAATGGATGGTTTTAATTGATGCTGCAAAAGGATGTTCCACCGACCCTCCAAATCTATCAAAGCATAGGGCAGACTTCGTTGCTATCTCTTTTTACAAGGTACCTCTTCAACTTTCAGTTTGTAATTGAGATGGAGGAAGATATGTGTGTGTGTGTCTGTGCAGTGGCGGATCTTGACCTATTTAGTAGAAGGGGCCGAAAGTCATATGACCAAGATATAACACTAAAAAAAATAATCAGAGGGGACCGAAAGTCACGAGAACACAAAAATAACACTAAGAAAAATAATTTTTGAACAAATTACGGATAAAACTATACTAATGATCGGAAAAACGGAGGGGCCCCGGGCCCCCTCGGCCCTCAAAAGAGATCCGCCCTTGTGTCGGTGTATACTAGTCTTAATACCCGTGCGCCATGCACAGTTTGGCATAGTTTATTAAATTACATTAAAATATTGAGTTTTTTCTATTTAGACAGATACAACAACAACAACAACAACAAGGGTACCCAATCCCAGCATAAGCCGGGCTATGGGGGAGGTATGATGTAGACAGACCTTACCCCTACTCAAAGGTAGGGAGGCTGCTTCCAGATCCACCGAAGTGGAAGGGACCTCCGGCCCGAAAGTAAAAAATAGGTTTAGATCCACCGGATTGGAGGTCTAAACCAGTTCTCAATCTCAACTCTCGATCTCACGTTCTCATCTCGATCTCAAGAATAAAAGATTTTCAATCTCAGATCTTAGATCGGAGAAAAAAAGCCGTTAGAATTGAGAGAGAAAGAGAGTAGAGAGAGAGAGAAGAGAGAGAAGAGATTAATTGACTTTTGCTCATATAATTACATTCTATTTAGACAGATAGTGTAAGTTAAATGCAGCAAGACACTTCGAATTATTTTGGTTATGTTTAAACTTTGAAAAAAAATGATAAAGTTGTATGAATAAATAATTTAGGCAAATTACAAGAGAGAGAAAAAAGTAAATTTGGCTTCTCTCTTAGAGTTTCTTGTGATTTTTATTTTATTTTTTTATTTATCTTTATTTTAATTTTACTCAAGCAAGGTAACAATGCTAAATAAGTTTAAATGATTTATTTGTAATCTATACGTGGTCAATACATTCACTTCAAATGATAGTTTATTCACAGATATTTTTTTAATTTTATATGCTATTTAATAGGATCATTCAAGATTTCAAGTATATGATATGTAAACACAATTTAAACAATTTATGCTACTTATATTTTGTTATCAATATAATTACTAAGAAATATTGATTGCAATATATTTAGTAACAATAAATTGTGAGAAGCAATTATTTCTAACTTAGATAAGCTAATAACAATAAGATTAAGATAGGACGTAATTATAATTTTTAGAAACCTCGAGAACTAAAATCGACACAAAGAAATTTGAGGAATTTCTATTGGAAAATGGAAACTAAGGGTGATTGGGGAATTAAATAGATCTATTTCACGGGCATCAAAAACCTTACGGGGAGGTCATGATGGGTATCCAATGTGGTACCGGGGACAGGGTTCCCTCCTTAGCCCTTTTATATATACATATATATATATGTGTGTGTGTGTGTGTGTGTGTTCATTATATTGGTTTTATTTTTCTTATTTGTAGCTTTTTGGCTATCCAACTGGACTTGGAGCTTTGATAGTACGTAATGGTAAGCAGGCTTTCTATATGAATGCGCTAATTAGTCTTGGCTTTTTAAGTTCTCCTTCCATACGTGATACGTTCTGTCCGAGTGTTCAATAATATATTTAAATTTGGAAAATATGATATTTAGAAATTTCAAATTTTCGATGACAAGAGGAAATGACATTCATATTTTTGTGTGTACAGATGCTGCAAAGTTATTAAAGAAGACCTACTTTAGTGGAGGTACTTTCTATTCACAAACGGATAGTTTTTCTTTATTTTGTATAAAACAAATTTTATTCACAACAGAAGTTTTTCAGGCACAGTGGCTGCATCAATTGCTGACATTGATTTTGTGAAAAGAAGAGAGGGTATTGAGGAGTCTTTCGAAGACGGAACACTATCATTCTTGAATATAGCATCCATTCGACATGGGTTAGATATTCTCAATACTCTGACCACATTTTCCATATCACGGTATGTGACTCCTTAATCTTGTCATAAATACTGGTTTCAGGATTTGATTTAGTTATCATAATTAAGATTGATTTAGTATTTTTTCATGGGCTTGTATTGTAAAAAAAATTGAGGTCACTACCTCATGAGAAATATACAGAAGTATTTCCCCATATAGTTTCTCTCTTCCCTATAAGTTCCATAATGCCTACGTAGTTTTTTTGGTTGATTATTCTAACATACTTTTTTGATTACCTTTTCTTAAGGCATACATCGTCACTGGCTAGATATACAAGAAATATGCTTTTGGCATTAAGGCATGCTGATGGGGAGGAGGTTTGCAAAATATATGGCATGGATTATTTGAAGGTTAGTGGGTCTATGAATATAGCTTCCGACTAAGATTTAAGATATATCTATATAACGTATAATTGTCATTGCTTTCCATTTATACGTGGACTGTCAGTATGAATGCTTTAGGTAAAACATTGACTATCTGAAATGTAAAGCTTACATGCTGCGTGTTTTATGCCATATATTTATTAGTTGCCTGATTTATATTTGCTTTTGATGTTGCGTTAGTTGAAGTAATATAAAACTTTGTATGTGATTTGTAGGTGTCGTGTAGTGGACTTGGTCCTGTAGTTTCTTTTAACTTGAAAAGGCCTGATGGTTCCTGGGTTGGTCATCGTGAAGTGGAAAAGTTGGCTTCTTTGTCTGGAATTCAGCTACGGGTAACTAATCATACTAGGTTATGTGTTATCATAAATGTATAGGTGTGGGTGACATAGGGTTCGTAGTATTTGTTTCTTGTTATGGATTTCATTATTTTATTAATTGTGTAGACAGGATGCTTCTGCAATCCTGGTTCATGTTCTAAGTATCTTGGTTTATCTCATCTGGATCTTCTATCCAACATTGACGTAAGCACAAAATTACATATTTACTATTTACGATCAAAGAGACAATGAATACATAATAAAGACATGCCCAGTATCTGAACATATGAATGTATAAGAAATAACCTATTAAATGCTACTAATATATTTATATTGTCCTTAACAAGAGCTGTTTATCTTTCTGTTAGGCTGGGCATGTTTGCTGGGATGACTATGATATATTACAAGGAAAACCCACTGGAGCTGTTAGAGTATCTTTTGGGTATATGTCAACATTCGAAGATGCATGGGTAGGATATAATGATATATTTAATGCTAAAATTCATCTCATATGGTCTATTTGCTATGTTCATCAATATTGATGATTTACGGGTTTCAGCTTTAGAAAGTTATAACTTAATGATCCATCCGTGTTTCTTTTCTTGTTGTCTCTATCAAGCCTATTGATCTTATAAATCTTACACTTTCTTCTTCACCTCAAATTTTTACAGAAATTTATGAACTTCATCGTAAGCTCCTTTGTATTGTTGCCTAACAATACTAGACGTCTTTATCAACTCAGATCCAACTCTATCCAGCCTGATACAGAAGGTTGGTCATCTTTCACTTTACATTATCAACTGTTTACCTCTTTTAATAGCTGTGAAAAATTCCGTTTAACTTATAAACCTGATCAAGATGCAGGTCATGGGAAGACAACAAAACATTATCTTGAGTCAATTGTTGTGTACCCAATAAAGTCATGTGCAGGATTCAGAGTAGACAGTTGGCCTTTAAGCAGCACTGGTAGAGTTGTAAGCTGCATGTTTTTGTTAAACTTTCTGGTTTGGATTTTATACGTCTAAGTGTGTATTCCTGTCTGGCTTATATTTGTTAATACTGGGTATCATTGATATGTTTTTCTCCTTCTGCTCGAGATAGCATATCTGCCACTAATGTGGCAATAGCCCAGTGGTACCCGTCACCCATGATGCTTAGGGCCCACAGGGGAAGTCTTAAATGCCCATATCCTGTGGGAATTAAGTGGAGGTGTTTCACCGGCACCCAAAGCCTTACGGGGTGGTATAGGTGGGTATCCAAGCTAAGGGATACCGGGGGCAGGGTCCCTTCCTTCAACCCCTTGATAGCATATCTGCCTAGTGCATATAAAATGTAAAGTAATAACAACTTAGAGGTAGCAAAAAGGGCGGATGGGCAGATTTGGTAACAGTAAGTCTACTTAAGACACTTTTTTGTGCCCACTTTTTTTTTATAGTTAGTGTGTCAAAATTTAGTTAAAAGAATTCAGCTTAATTTTGATAATGATGATGATCTTGTTATTTAGTTAAATTAAAATTGTAGTTTTATGCATGAAGAATACATTTTGGCAAGTTCTAACCCCAGTCAACCAATTTGACCTTTTCTATTTTTTAGCAATTTTTTTTTTGTTGATCTGTTTGACCCATATTAGACATGAACCAGTTGACCATTCATAAAAAAATGGGTTGAATTTGCCACTTCTATCACATCTCATTTCAAACCAAGCCCTCTCTCCCGAGCTGACATATTATAAGAGTGTATACGTGTTGTGTTGCAAAAAGGTAGAGTAGCGAGATGTTAATATTATACTGTTTCATCCTGTGTGCCCATTGTTTGACCCTTCTAAGTGGAATTTAGCTATAAGATGCTGTTGAAGAGTTGCTGCTAGATTTCTGTTCATCTTATTGACTCTGATTACTAGGCATTGCAATATGCAACATCCTTACTTGTTTGAGAAGCTAATCACTTAGTCCTATTGAATCACAAAAATAACACTGTTAAATTAAAACCATGATGATTATTTTAGTTTTCCATAATCAAGTATGACAAGAACTCTACATTAGGCTAGGGAGAGAGGATTGGCAAATGAACTTACGAAAATGAAATTGTATTCACTTGTTCTTTCTAAAATCACTCGATCAGACACTTCATACCGCACCAATAGACCTTTTGATCTAATCTGTAATCTTGTGTATAAGTCGTATGAAATTAATTGTGGGTGTACTCACCCAAGAGCATGAGAAAAAGCATACTTTTGTTCCATTTTCTTGTTTGTAAGCTGTACTAATTTGTCATCTTAACTAGCTTCCAATTTTGATGTACATTTCTATTCAGGATTGTTATATGATCGAGAGTGGCTTCTCAAAAGCATGAATGGTGAAATTCTTACGCAAAAGAAGGTTGGTTCTCGGTTAGTTGTTACAGTGAACTGTATTCTGTAATGGTTGACACTACATTAATAGCAAGCATCATTTTTGTGAACTGAAATTTCTGGTCTAAGTTTCATGTAAGTGGCAGATATCATGATTTTCACACTGAATGAAAGTTTGCCTCATATTGACCTAATTGGGGAGCTCCTAAGAAAATTATATAACATGCTTTAATGATGTTCCTTTCCTCCATAGAGAAATTGATTTCAACTGTGAATTTACTCTGGCGCAAACCCTTTTGAACATGGATTTTTTAAATGAAAAGTTTGAACTGGTATAAGCTAACTGTTGTTTCTCTTCAACTCTTCAAGTAGTTACTTCATAACTTGATAACATGGTAATCCTCTGGAGAAAGTTAATTCATTGGCACTTGGTGTTGTAGGTACCTGAGATGTATTTTATCGGTACAAAGATTGACCTCAAAACAGGAATACTTCATGTGGAGTCTCCTCGGTGCAAAGAGAAACTGCTTATTAAACTTAAGTCGAATTTAGCTGCAGTGGTAGAAGAAATCAGCGTACATGCTCAGAGGTTTGGCAGTAATGTTGTTGTATTGTATCATACTTCCTCTCTTGGGAAAACATTGAATTTCTAGTGTTTTTTTTTCCTACCTTCATTGTTGAGGTGGCTAAGTGGGTGGGTTTGATAGGTTGCATTATGGTTCAAAAATAGCAATTATTTGGTATGCTCCAGGTTGCATTGACCAGAAACAGTTCTGTTTTGTAACGTTTTATTGATAGTTAGTGTCTCAATTTTTTGCAAACAATAGTATAGTAATCTTATTGTATAAAACGATCAGAAATGCACTGTACTGAAATACACTGTGTGGTTTTCAACCTATTTGATATGTTTCCCTTTAGGCTACTTTCTATGATTTACCTAGTTGACCCCGTTAGGGATAAAGTATAACTGATTCGGCTCATAAATATGCAATTGTGCAAAATTGTCACCACTATTTTACTGTAGGAGTTTAATTACTTTTCTGACACAAATTATCAATGCGTTGATACAAACGCATAACTCAGTATCATGTTCAATGTAGTATTGGGTTATATTTTCCGGATCAAGTAGTCAAATTACTCTTTTAACTCACAGATATGAAGTTTTGGGCTATAATAACGAGATCGACACTTGGTTCAGCAATGCAATTGGCCGACCTTGTTATTTGCTGAGATCGAGTTCCAGAGGCTGTATCCGCTTGAACAGGAGCAAAGCCACGGGCATATGCAGAGACGTAGATACCAGACTAAACTTCGTTAATGAAGCTCAACTTTTATTGGTATCCAAGGAAAGTGTATCTGACCTTAACCACAGATTGAGATCAAGTATGTTGAGAAGCACCCTTTTTTTTATGATCCCCAGATATATTATTAGTTCATTTAGCATCTTATTTCGGTCGATCTTACAAACAAGTTTATCAGGATACCAAGTAGAGGGCCAATTTTGACCCATGTGAATGGGTTAATTTGGGTGGGTTGTGTTTTATATCTAACAGGTCAAATGGATAACATCAAAGGTCATGACTGCAAATGAAATGGTTTAAACAGGTCAAACTGCTGTGAAGGGGTCCTATGCTTATCTCAGTTGCATGCGACATAATTCTTTTACAAAGTTAGATGATAATTCTCATATAGTAGTCTTTCAATACATAAATAATTTATGAACAAACTATCGGGTATACCTGACCCAATCCAACTTGCTCCTACCCATTCCAAAACTTGCATGTTTTGATATGTTACACAACCTGCCAACTCTATTGTTGAAAATTCTCTTAGAGATGTTATGTGGGGACTCTGCATTATGGGTGATCCATTGCATATTGGTTATGTAGTGTTCTAGGGATGATATAGTAACCCATTTTGTTGGCAGCAGTTACAGAGAGAGGATCTGCTGGATTACTGATGGAAGTCGATGCAATGAGATTCCGACCCAATCTTGTCATATCTGGTGGTGTGCCATATGCTGAAGACAGCTGGAGTGGTCTTAAGATTGGAGGCAATCACTTCATGGTGAGTTCTAGCTTCATTGAACCCAAAATAGCTTCGTCAACTCCAAATTTTCGTTTGCATTATAGTAATTCTGTCCATGAAAATCACATTGATTTACTTTTTCGGCCAACTTTGTTTTCTCTGGAAAGCTATAAAGACAAAAGAAAGAAAGAAAGAAACTGCTCACTGCCGCCTTCCGCGGATTCTGACCAATACCTCGACGGTGTAATGGGGTGGTTAAGATGTAGGCAGACCTTACGGTCCTTACCTCTACCATGGTAGAGAGGCTGCTTCCAGGTTCTACCTAAATGGTAGAAAAGGACCTCCGGCCTTTGCATAGGATGATGATCGAACTGTTGACCTCTGTCTCCAGAGGCCAGGGTGTTTACCACTGATCCAAACCACGCTGCTTTAAAGACAAAATACATATTTGTTTTGTATAAGAGTTGCGACGGCTACCAATGGGACAAAAAGAATTGCATTGCTTGAATATTTTGAGTCAATGTTATATGCTTAACAAATAGTTAGTGGTGGCAAAGTTGGCGGGTTAAGTGATGGTTCAAAACATGTAAACTTTGAACGCCTCGACATGGGCTGAGCTTATTACCTGAAATACTCTCTGCTATAGAATATATTGTTATTCAAGGTTGGGAAACTCGAACTTGACTCGGCGAGGGGTGGAGTCACGAGTATTTGGAAACTCGGGCTCGACTCGGGGAACCTGGATTGGGATTTTTAAATATATAAAAATAATATATTTTTTAAAATACTCTCTGCTATAAAATATATTGTTATTCAAGGTTGGGAAACTCGAACTTGACTCGGCGAGGGGTGGAGTCACGAGTATTTGGAAACTCGGGCTCGACTCGGGGAACCTGGATTGGGATTTTATAAAAAAATAATATTTTTTGAAATTATATGTAATAGAAAATTAGAAATAGACTAAAGTCTTTAAACTTAAAAATATAATTGTTTAGAATCATTAACATAATAATTCAAAGTTCAAACTTAATTGCTGAAAAAACATCAACTTAAATCACTTTAGGGTTTTTCAAGAGTTTATTTTTAGAAAAATTGACCATCTTTGACCCGAATCAGCTAAAGCTTGACCCGAGTTGGTCGAGTTTGACCCAAGTTGGCTGAGTTTCACAGGATTCGGCCGAGTTTGACCCGATTTGGCTGAGTTTGACCTGTATTGACTTGAGTGTGATCCCGTTGAGCGAGTTTTAGATTGAGTCGGCTTGACTCGACCCGTTTAACTGCCGAGCCACGAATCAAATCCGGATACTCGGCCGAGTCTTACAACATTGTTGTTATGGATATTTTGATTTAGGACAACTTTCAACAGGTTTGACCTGTTTCCTTTTTAGCTATTATTTTAGACATTTCACATTTTTTAGTAATAAAGCATAACCCAAGTCACCTGTTCACTAGTAAATCGGTTGTTGCCACCTCTACAGATAATGGATCATTCTACTTAAAACTATGTGACATGTTAACCAAAAAAAGAAGCAACTGTCACTTGGCAGTTTTCATGGGGTTTAATCGTTATATGCTTGTTTTTGTAGTCATTGGGTGGCTGCAACCGATGCCAGATGATCAATTTGAATTATCAAGATGGTGAACTACAGAAATCAAATGAACCGCTGGCTACTTTAGCGGCATACAGGAGAGCCAAGGTTGGTAAATCTGCTATTTTATTCTCCGTGCTCTTTTATGGTTTTGTTTGAAGCTTTTATATTAATGCGAACAGGGGAAGATACTCTTTGGAATTTTATTGAGATACGAGTTAGACAACGAGGCTAGGGAAGATATATCATCATGGATTCAAGTGGGACAAGAAGTATACCCTAAAGCGAATGATGCACAATGACTTGGTATATGTAATGCAACTACAGAAATTAATATTGTAGTGGCTTTAATATTAGGAAATTCTAACTGATGAGGAATATTTGATTTGGGTTACTTTATATAGTGTAAGCTTCCAGAAATATGGTTCTTGGTCATAAGATGACCCTAACCTGGATTATTTTTATGTTATCTGTACAAATTGTTTTAGGAAGATTTAATAAATAAAATCCAAAATAGGCATCTTAAAAGTTAATATATATTATGTGTGATGGTCATGATTAGAGGGATGGGGTTTTTCTTGTTTAAGTTACCGGGGAAGGTGAGTCATTTGACTTAGATGTACCTAGCCTAATCGGGTTATCCCCGTGAGTGTTTCGAATCTTTCGGACAATTTCCAAAATGTTATCTAGTAACATTTGAATTTAAGACGATATCAGGTCTTCTGGCTGTTTATAGGTGATGGTTGTTAGTTGCTATAATTTTTTAAGAAAACATGAAGTAAGCTTAATATTTTAAAAAGGGTTGGAATTGTATGATTGAAAAGGTTGCTTATGTTTGGTAGTAGGTATTAATGTTGTTTGACTTGTGACTTTGATTAATTCTTTTTCAAAATTGGCTGTTTATTTCTGGGTCTTGGTTCTTCTTTTGCCCAATCAATGATCTTGACTTGTTTTAATGCTTGTGGTTTTGTTTTCTATTAAAATAAATCTTTAAAAAGATTGTTGCTTTCTTATTATGTTGATGGTGACAGTTTTGTGACAAGGCTGCATTGGAACATCATTGATTAGTTATCGATTGCAAGTACATTGAAAGAGTTTATTATAGGCGCGTGGTATGCCGACCAGTAAATTGGTATCTCGACCTGACTATTTGCAGCGATAATCGCTGCAAATAGTCGTGTACATATCCGTACACTGTTGACTATGACAGTCAACAGTGCGTTTTGTCAATATTCAACTATTTGCAGCGATAATCGCTGCAAATAGTCGAATATTGACAAAACCACTTTTTGCTTTTATGCCATATATATGTACGCCTATATGTTGATAACACTTTCATTTTCAGCTCGCATACTTATACTTTCATTTTCAGCTCACACTTTCACACTTTCGTTATACTTTCATTTTGCTTTCATTTTGTTCAGCATTCGTATACTTTCATTTTGCTTTCATTTTGTTCAGCATTCGTCTTCGCATTAAGTGTACGTCCTTTTTGCTTTCATTCTTTCATTTTCAGTATATGTATATGTTTAAATATAGTTTTGCTTTCATTCTTTCATTTTCGGTATATGTATATATATGTTTAAATATAGTTTTGCTTTCATTCTTTCATTTTCAGTATATGTATATATGTTTAAATATAGTTTTGCTTTCATTCTTTCATTTTCGGTATATGTATATATGTTTAAATATAGTTTTGCTTTCATTCTTTTATTTTCAGTATATGTATATATGTTTAAATATAGTTTTGCTTTCATTCTTTCATTTTCGGTATATGTATATATATGTTTAAATATATGTTGATAACACTTTCATTTTCAGCTCGCATACTTAAGTGTACGTCCTTTTTGCTTTCATTCTTTCATTTTCAGTATATGTATATGTTTAAATATAGTTTTGCTTTCATTCTTTCATTTTCGGTATATGTATATATGTTTAAATATAGTTTTGCTTTCATTCTTTTATTTTCAGTATATGTATATATGTTTAAATATAGTTTTGCTTTCATTCTTTCATTTTCGGTATATGTATATATTGTTTAATTTCATTTTGCTTTCATTTTGTTCAGCATTCGTCTTCGCATTAAGTGTACGTCCTTTTTGCTTTCATTCTTTCATTTTCAGTATATGTATATGTTTAAATATAGTTTTGCTTTCATTCTTTCATTTTCGGTATATGTATATATATGTTAATACTTTCATTTTGCTTTCATTTTGTTCAGCATTCGTCTTCGCATTAAGTGTACGTCCTTTTTGCTTTCATTCTTTCATTTTCAGTATATGTATATGTTTAAATATAGTTTTGCTTTCATTCTTTCATTTTCAGTATATGTATATGTTTAAATATAGTTTTGCTTTCATTCTTTCATTTTCGGTATATGTATATATATGTTTACGCCTATATGTTGATAACACTTTCATTTTCAGCTCGCATACTTATACTTTCATTTTCAGCTCACACTTTCTTTTGAGTGTTTATGGGGAGAAATGGGTGCGGAAGATTTTGAGTTTCACTTAGAAGAACCTGATGAAGAATTTGAGACGCCGGAGGCGGCCCCTCATTTTGACTACGACGCTAGGGCTTTCCACACCGATGAGGTATAATTAAAGGGATTTTATATGTGTTTCGTTGTTAAACAGTTTAATATGTAAAATGTTAGATATTTATAAGTATATAATTTAATGATAACTTTAAAAAAAACTATTTTAGGTGTTCGATTCACACGAAGAATTGTTCAAATGGGCCAAAAGTACAGCAAAAGAGCTTGGTTATGTGTTAATCAAACGACGAACAAATTCCAACTTAGATGGTGTAACAAATAAAGTGACCATAGTTTGTAATCATTCTGGGAAAATGGATAATAGGATAATGGGTCGTGTCAAAGTCTATGCTTAAACGACCTCTCTTCGCGAATTCCTCCTCTAAGTTTAGGTTCTGACCGGGCCCCCGCCCCTTTCCCTTTCGTGGGGCTAAAACAAAAAAAACACAAAATTAGTAAATAAACCTAATTAATTAAAAAAGGAACTATAAACAACCATTTTTCTTACCGCCACTCCCTTTGCAGCCCCAGCCTTTCCTCCACCATGGTCTACGAGGGTCTTCATTACCACCATCACCGCCGTGATATGTAGCCATTTATACTGCAAAATACAAAACAAAATATACACTTTTTTAAATTACATACAACAAAATGATCAAGGTTAAGAAAGATCCAAAATTATCACATATGTATTTTTTATATTAATTCTTTTTTACATTAATTCTTCAATTTTTTATATTAATTCTTTTTTACATTAATTCTTCAATTTTTTATATTAATTCTTTTTTACATTAATTCTTCAATTTTTTATATTAATTCTTTTTTACATTAATTCTTCAATTTTTTATATTAATTCTTTTTTACATTAATTCTTCAATTTTTTATATTAATTCTTTTTTACTTATTTAATTTTTAATCAATTTTTTTACATAATCTTTGATTATTACTTCCATACATATATTTTTATGGTTATAATTTTATATACTTTTTAAAACTTGTATTATGCTTATATGAAGTTTTTAAACCTTTTAAATGTCGTTTTTATAAATTTTTTACTTATATCTATAATACTTTTTGAAAGTGTTTTTTATTTTTACTTTTATACTTTATTTAATACTTATTTTGAAAGTTTTATAGAAACTTGTTTTTTATACTAATATAGTTTACTTATATGTTTTTTCTACGTAATCTTTAATATTCTTTTTAACTTACTTTTTACACTTATTTATATATATATTTTCTTACACTAAATTTTGTACTAGAGACATGATACGTAATATTTCATCTAACTTAACAATACTAACAAACCTATAATACAAATCACTAACTTAACAATACTAACAAACCTATAATACAAATCACTAACTTAACAATACTAACAAACCTATAATACAAATCACTAACTTAACAATACTAACAAACCTATAATACAAATCACTAACTTAACAATACTAACAAACCTATAATACAAATCACTAACTTAACAATACTAACAAACCTATAATACAAATCACTAACTTAACAATACTAACAAACCTATAATACAAATCACTAACTTAACAATACTAACAAACCTATAATACAAATCACTAACTTAACAATACTAACAAACCTATAATACAAATCACTAACTTAACAATACTAACAAACCTATAATACAAATCACTAACTTAACAATACTAACAAACCTATAATACAAATCACTAACTTAACAATACTAACAAACCTATAATACAAATCACTAACTTAACAATACTAACAAACCTATAATACAAATCACTAACTTAACAATACTAACAAACCTATAATACAAATCACTAACTTAACAATACTAACAAACCTATAATACAAATCACTAACTTAACAATACTAACAAACCTATAATACAAATCACTAACTTAACAATACTAACAAACCTATTAATAAAAATTTTATAAAAAGAAAAACACCACATATAAATTAAACATTACATTACATAAATAATTTAAACCAACTAATACATAATTAAAATTAAAAATAAAATTAAACTACCACATAATTAAAATTAAAAATAAAATTTAAACTACTAATAATTAAAATTAAAAATAAAATTAAACTACTAATAATTAAAATTAAAAATAAAATTAAACTACTAATAATTAAAATTAAAAATAAAATTAAACACTAATAATTAAAATTAAAAATAAAATTAAACTACATAATAATTAAAATTAAAAATAAAATTAAACACTACATAATTAAAATTAAAAATAAAATTAAACACTAATAATTAAAATTAAAAATAAAATTAAACTACTAATAATTAAAATTAAAAATAAAATTAAACTACTAATAATTAAAATTAAAAATAAAATTAAACACTAATAATTAAAATTAAAAATAAAATTAAACTACTAATAATTAAAATTAAAAATAAAATTAAA
The DNA here is from genome assembly GCA_034093135.1 of Erigeron breviscapus. NCBI lineage: Eukaryota > Viridiplantae > Streptophyta > Magnoliopsida > Asterales > Asteraceae > Erigeron > Erigeron breviscapus. Next base: position 59,482,057 of record CM067172.1, on the reverse strand, counting down.
CACTAATAATTAAAATTAAAAATAAAATTAAACTACTAATAATTAAAATTAAAAATAAAATTTAAACACTAATAATTAAAATTAAAAATAAAATTAAACTACTAATAATTAAAATTAAAAATAAAATTAAACACTAATAATTAAAATTAAAAATAAAATTAAACACTAATAATTAAAATTAAAAATAAAATTTAAACTACTAATAATTAAAATTAAAAATAAAATTTAAACTACTAATAATTAAAATTAAAAATAAAATTAAACACTAATAATTAAAATTAAAAATAAAATTAAACTACATAATAATTAAAATTAAAAATAAAATTAAACACTACATAATTAAAATTAAAAATAAAATTAAACACTAATAATTAAAATTAAAAATAAAATTTAAACTACTAATAATTAAAATTAAAAATAAAATTAAACTACTAATAATTAAAATTAAAAATAAAATTAAACATACATAATTAAAATTAAAAATAAAATTTAAACTACTAATAATTAAAATTAAAAATAAAATTATAAAAATTATATGGGTGTTCTTAAAATTTCATGCTCTTTCATTAGAGAGGTCATTCGATATACTTTTGACGAATTTTTGATACGGTACGGGCTTCTCCCTTTCGGGTATTAATAAGGGGTAGCTAGTGGGTGATAGGTCATAAGGAGTGATAGGTCATAGGGTGTGAAAGGTCATAGTGGATGATCGGTTATAGGGGTTATAGGTCATAGAGGGTGATTGGTCATAGGTGTGATCGGGTTTTTTCCGATTTGATACGGTACGGGCTTCGCCCTTTCGGGTATTAATAAGGGGTAGCTAGTGGGGGTGATAGGTCATAGAGTGTGATAGGTCATAGGGGGTGATAGGTCATAGGGGTGATTGGTGATGAGGTGATCTACTTGACGGGCTCTCTAATGAAAGAGTATGAAATTTTAAGAACACCCATATAATTTTTATAATTTATCGATGTACGGTTTTTGAGATAAATGATTTTGAATGAATTAGAGGAATAAAATGATTTATGGGGAGAGAGAAAAATGAGTGGTTGAGATTTGAGGAGATAGAGAAAAATGAGTGGCTGAGGTTTGGTCCTTTTATCTTTTTTTAAGGAATGGTCTCAATTTATCTTTTCTCTCTCTTGCCCAATGTATATATTGGATATGGTTTTCCTTCTTCACATTATCTATAAGACCCTCTTACTAAGGTCACTTCTTAAATCTCTTCCACACCTCTTCCTCACCTCTCCCTAAATTTTTTTTATTATATTTTATTTTAACCCAAATATTAAAAAATTCTTTATCTTTATTAATAAAACTTTTATAAAAATAAAAACACCACATATAAATTAAACATTACATTACATAAATAAATTAAACCAACTAATACATAATTAAAATTAAAAATAAAATTAAACTACCACATAATTAAAATAAAAATAAAATTTAAACTAATATAATTAAAATTAAAAATAAAATTTAAACTACTAATAATTAAAATTAAACAAGAACATTAACATTGACGATGGTTTTCTGGGAGCGTCCAAATGTGTTCGATTAAAGCACCACGAAGTCGATGGTGCGTCCCTCTATCGCGTAACTCACCCATCATCCTTAATTGTGTTGCCACCCTTTGATTCCATGAACGTGGTGGTTGCGGACCTACGTTGTTCAACAACTTCAAATCATATGGGGATATTGCATGACCATTATTTTCGACGATCATGCTGTGTAAGATCACACAACAGTACATGATGCGTTTAATTTTATTGATGTTGTATGGACGTGTGTGTCTCTCAATGATTCCCCAACGACCTTGAAGAACCCCAAATGCCCGTTCGACGTCCTTTCTTGCAGCTTCTTGGTATCGCTTGAACTTCGTGGTCTTCGGATCCATGGGACATTTAAAAGACTTCACTAATGTGGCCCATTCTGGATAAATACCATCAGCCAGATAATACCCTTTTGTAAATTGTTCACCATTCACAGTAAAATCGGGCTGAGGAGCCTTGTACTCCAGCAACTGATCGAACAAATCTGACTCGTTTAGGACGTTGATGTCGTTGTTCGAACCTGCAGGACCAAAGTACGCATGCCACAACCACAAATCATACGAAGCAACAACTTCGAGCATAATCGTCGGGTGTCCTTTATCTCCCCGTGTGTACTATCCTTGCCATGCCACTGGACAGTTCCTCCAACCCCAATGCATACTCTATGCTTTCAAGCATACCCGGGAAACCATGTACCTCTAAATGCCTAGCAGTTATGCGCTCCACATCTTCTTGGGTCGGTCTTCTCAAGTACTGTTCATTATACAATTGAATAATGCACTTGCAAAAGTTTGTTAAGCACAAATATGAAGTTGATTTTGCCATTTCCAAGTACTCATCTAGCTGGTCGCCATGACAACCGTACGCCAATTGTCGTATGGCTGAAGTACATTTTTGGAAGATGTTGAACCCTGGTCGACCAGCGCAATCGGATGGAGCAAGTTGGAAATACTGAAAGTGATCCGGTAATGGTTGCACGCCATTAAAGGAGTGAATATCTCTACATATGCGGATAAACATCTCCTTGGGCATTCGAAAACGCCTTCGAAAATAATCGGATGGGTAGACCGGTTGTGGAGCAAAGTAATGAGAAAACAAACGATGTGCAGCTTCGGCGTGATTTCTGCGGATGGTTCTTCGTGGTATTTTTGGCACCCTTGAGGATTCAGCCGCTTCTTGTTCTTCATTTTCTAAGAAAGTAGCAAACGTTTGTAACATGTCGGGATTCGTATATTTACTTATATACGAACGCGAATCATCGTCGTTTGAGCTCGACATGGTGGTTAATATGTTTGATTGTTTGATATGAAAGTGTTTGAATGATAGTATGATATGTGACATGGTATGTTGTTTTTGATTGATTGTTGAAAAATGGTGGTGTTTATATAGATATAAATATATGTATATATGTAATATAGCCGTTAGGTTTTAAAAAAAGTTTTTTAATTTTTTTTAAAAAAACGGTTGACTTTACGCTCCCAGGGCCCCACACGATTTCGTCCATCTCCTTCTTAAATCCGAACGAGGCTCATTTCGACGAGATGGAAGAGGGGCGTAGCATTAACGTCGTTTAGGACGAGGGTCATGAAGAGCTCATCATGGCCTTACTACAAGCGGCCTAAAGAGCGACTTTCATATGTAAATGACTTAATGATATTATACTACAATCCCCCACCAACCCTGAGATTAGGGATCCAAATTTGAGACATTTTGTAAAGGAGTATTGATACTAGTGCCATCATTTTTAATGAATGTACTATAATGTATAAGTTTTACAGTTATACAAGTCAGTAATACATGAGTGTGTTATATTTATTAAATGTGATGGTAAAAATATCAACTCTTCTTGTAAAGTCATCAGTATGTTTAATCACTATCTCTTAATTCTTTTAATAATATAAAAAGTTTTGCTTTTATTATGGATAGAGCTTCTATTTAAAAAAGTTTTAATCGCAATCTTAGTAACGATGATTATCGGAAGTTTTATTCAATTAACTACTTGTTTGTTTTACGGGGCGCGTAACACCACCAGGGCATAGAGGGTACCCCCACCAAAGACTATTAGCGTCGACGTCGCCGCTAATAGTGGGGGCCCACTGACACAAAGTCAGGGTCAACGATTGATTTTCGCGCGTGGACCCCACACTATTAGCGGCGACGTCGCCGCTAATAGTGAACCAAAATTTCTTTATAAACGCGGCTCCCTTCCAGACGATCATAGTCTAGAAACCAAAATCGCACCTCCGGTTAAAAAAAGAAAAAAATAAATCCGGCCATCTACCATTTTGTGTCTATATTCCGTCCATCAATCCCCTCACCCTCTATATCAAGAATCCGGCCACCCCCCCTTTTGTTGGTGACGAAAATCCGGTCCGGTTCAATTTCCGGCGACTTTTCAGGCGAAAATCCGGCCATCCCACTTTTCAGATGAAGTATTAGCGGCGACTAGCATTAGCGGCGACATTTCCGGCGACCCACTTTTCCGGCGACCCACTTTTCCGACGTTTTCTTTGTATGTTTACTAACACTCGTTAACTTTTGTATTGTTGTTATTATTTTTAATAAATGTTATTATTAGTTATAAAAATGTTATAGTATTATATTTAGAAATTTTACGTTTGTTAGTTTGATTTTTGTAGGATATGATGCTGGTTCTACTTCTTGGTCGTTTCTGCATTCTTCTTCCTATGATTGCTTAGTATTATGTTAGAAAACACTTTTTATTATGATTGTAATTAGTGTTAGAAAGGTTATGTTATTATAGTTAGAAATTATATGATTGTTAGAAATTATATGATTTTTCGAAATTATTGGTAGTTTATGATTATTGATAATATGATTGTTAGTATATTATGTGAAATGTTATGTTATCATAATTATAAATTATATGATTGTTAGAAATTTTATGGTTATTGTTAATATGATTTGTAGTATTATGTTAGAAAACAGTTGTTAGTATGATTGTAATTGTTAATCTAGTTGTTATTAGGATAATATGATTGCAAGTATTATTGTTAGAAAAATGTGCTAATTTTAGGTATAATAAGTTGGAAATAAGATTTGTGTCAAAAATATGCATATATTTCATTTGCGCCTTTTTTAACCTTGATTATTGTTTTTATTAATTTTAGGTAAAATGGCTGCTGTTCATGGCGGAGATGGTGGCAATGACCCTCCAAATTGGGGGTGGAATCCCCAATGGGGATGCAAACGTAGCGGTGGTAAGTATATATAGATGTATGTAAAATATATATATATATTTATGTATATATTGCCATATGTATATATATTTATTATTTAATTTTGCTTTGCAGGGAATAGCTCAGGGAGAGCTGCCGCTGCTAACAAGAACTGGAGCGGGAGTTTCAGAAGTCTGGACGACGTATATCTCTTAGACTTGATACCGCTGAAAGCAGGTGGCAGACTATCGGTGACACCTCCAAATGTACAAGAGCTATTTGGGGACATATGTCGCTACCGTCCCGCATACTTACGACTCGTGGGATCAGGTGCCCCCACACATCAGGGATGGACTTATTCCCTGGCTCCAGGTTTAAAACATTTTATTTTACAATTTAAATACGTCATTAAAAAATTAGGGTAGATACTGACTATTACTACAAAATTGCAGAGACGGTTCTACTTGGACCCGTATCTAAATAACGAAGACGGTCACCCCTTACGGGTCGCCATTGAAAACATGATTCGTCAAGATGCCCTAAAGAACTACAGGGATAAAAAATCAAAATTCAAGGGGAAATGGTTTAGCGACAGGGGTGGGTTAGATAGACTCGGCGAATTCGAAGGTGTTCCGCCGCATGGAATGCCTCAAGATGTCTGGAGGGATCTACTGCATTACTGGACCAGGGAGCACCGGATGCTTTTTGCCCAAAGAAACGCGAATAACAGGCATGGACAAGATAATCTTGTCAGTACTCACGGTCGCCAGTCATACGCTCAGCGTGAATATGAATACGCTGTAAGTTATTATTTTTACGTTTTATATCCACATATGTATATATATATATATAGAGAGAGATACACATACATATATATAACTTTGATTAATGTATATACAGCGTAGTAATCAGGGGCAACGTGAGCCCCCGCCTGAGTTCTTTTTGCGGGCCCACACATTACACGATGGACGGTGCAGGCAAGAGCTCCTCCCATTTATGTAAGTTCTCGCACAACACTTAAATTTGTATTTTTTGTAAATTTATTAATTATAACTAACTTATTTATTTGTTTATGATTTAATGTGGTACAGGACCGACTTGTTGAATCCCACCAGGCACTTTCCCAACAGCCCAACACCCCGCCGACTCAGACATTTTTGGATGCTTTGGGGCTCCGGTCGGGACATACCCGCGGGGTTGGGCGTTTGGTTAGAGGAACACGAGGACTGAATGTCGAGCTCCCGCATATAGATGACCCTCCTCAGTCGCCGCCCTTTAACGTGGATCAATTCTTCAACCCTGCGAGCCCTTGGGACATGGCCGGGTCTAGTTCCGCCTCATTACCCACACATCGCTTGGGTAGTGATAGTGATAGTGATACTGATTAGTTTATATTTTGAAGTTTTCTATGTATTATGTACATTATGGAAAACAAATTTGTTATATATATTTATATCTTTATATAAGTTATATATATTTATATATATTCTTTATTTTTGGTTAATTCTAGTATTATTATCATAAGTTATATATATTTATATCTGAACTTTTTAAAATTTTTAATTTATATCTGAAATTTTCATTACGACACTAAAAAGATGAACACAATAATCATTTCCTTGTAAAACAAATCAATTAGGTAGAGACATTATTTTACTAGAAAAAAACAAACACATTACAACATTATTACTCTATATCTTTCTATAAAATACAACATGTAATGAATTTAATCATTTATAACAATAGGAGGCCCAGGTGGTATTCTTGGACAGTTTGCATACATCCATTCTTGAAACGCTTGTTCTCGATGTGCGTACATTGATGCCACCGCACGTGCAGGCGGGGTTGCGTAGTATGACCATTCTGGATTCTTGTAAGCCATTGGGTACTCACCTGTTAATTCCACTGCAACAAAATGGCTCTCCTCATTTACGAGAGCAATAGTTATCGGTTGAGTCAAGATTAATTGATCCAAGCCATGATGCATCGGGAATACCGTTCGAGCGTCACGTAAGCTGATGCAGTTAATTATTATACCTAGCTTATTGGCCAGGAGTATATGGAAAAACACTTTACTCATCCAATGGTCTTTGGGACGCCATTTTTTATAATAAGAGGTTTGCAACGCCTCTAATATCCGTTTGCCCTCGGGCCCATACATTCGCATGTACCCTTCGAGGTCAGATTCAAACTCCTCGAGCATCTGCGTACGAACCCACTCTGAACCGTAATCCTCATCTAGCCCCAAAGCAACCGCGGTTGCTCGAAATCCACAACTACCATCTCCTTTGACATTCTGTGCGCCGACAACGTAAGGTCGAATGTACGTTGGCAGCTCATCTAGTACCCATGTGATGTTTCGGGACAGTCTGGCGTTCATCGGTTCCGCAATATACCCAACCCAACTGGTGTCTGACTTTGCCTCTGACTCTGGCTCTGACTTTGCCTCTGACTCCTTTATATGCGATGGTGCCCGGAACAAGTCATCAACAAAGCTGGCATATGGCTGCTCAGATTGGACCCCATATGATTGGGAGGGTTCCCCCCAGCCATATACATTTTGGAGCCCGTCGAACCCATAGGATTGAGACGGGTCCCCGAATGTATATATATTCTCAAGACCTGGATATGAGTTGAGGTTTCCGAAAAAGTCTGGATTCTCCTTGACCCACTCGGATTGGGACGACTCCCCGAATAAGTTTCGTGTCTCGGGGAGACGACATGATTGGGACGGCTCGTACATACTGTGTCGCGCACCCTGCGGGTCATCAAACCGTGATTTGGTGGGCGCGTACTGACTTTGTCTGGCGGGCTGCACAGGTGGCGACCTGTTCAGATCGGGCACCTCTTCAGTCCTCGGGCGACTGGACTTGCATTTCCGAACCCCAGGTGGCTTTTTGTTAAGATCGGGCACCTAGACCATTAATATAAAACAATTACTTAAAATCACTTACTTTTATAATTATTCTTAAATCACTAATTAAGCTTATGATGTGTTTGGTCTACCTTTGGCGGCTTTTGTTTCGACCCGACCGGTCTACCGCGTGTGCTCTTCTGAACAATGGGATCTTTCAGTTGTGAGTTACCCGGCTTAAACATGTCCTTTATCTTCGACAACCAATGTTTCCGTTGGGCCTTGGGTTGCTCCACCAAGAATGTCGTAAGATCACCTACGACTTCATGGACAGCTTCTATATCGTCTTCGTCTTTTAGGGATGTCGATGGTGATAAGTCAAGCTTTCTCCAAAACGGGTCTATCACATTCGGCTGAATACGAGTCTCTGCATTTTTTATATCAATAAGTATACGACATTATGTAGGTATGATTAAAAAAATTGTATTAAAACATACTAACCACGGTGCATGTACTCGGCAATCTTGCAGGCACATGGTAGCCCACAACTATACCGAACCTTGCACCCGCACTTTTTCACATGTTTTTTTAGTTGTTTGTCTAAGCGAACGATTTCATCAACCATGATGTCCAAAGCTTTATGTGAAACCGTTCCCAGCAGGGCCTTCATACAGTTGTAATTATGTTTACCCAACCGGGTTCCCTTGCTATACCCCAGTTGGCCCCTTATTTCAGTATCTTGACCGATAATGACAGAATCAACACATTGCAGGATTCTAGTAAATGTACATTTCCCCTTCAGCTCTTCCTTCAGATGGTGGTGCTCAGCCTCGACTCTGTTTGTGGTGTGGTTCTGATAGTTGAGATGTTCATCGACCCAACATAACACAAACTGCTCTCGGTACGGGGACAACCAATTATCGTTGAGGTACTTGTAGACACCTGGATAAGCTCCCAATTTTTTCTTTAACTCCTTCTCGTATGATTTAAACTCGTCCGAAATATACCTGTGCGAGCAGCTTTGAAAACAATAGTGTGAAAGAAAAATATATGCAGTTTGAAATCCAAAGTGCAAAAGAAGGGTAGCCTGTAGTTTAAAACCGAAATAGAGAATATATATACCAACAGAGAATATATATACCAACAGAGAATATATATACCAAATGTTAAGATCGTGGTAAACCTCCAAAATTCGCCGAGGTGCCACGCGGTGCCACGTAGCTCGTATTAGCGGCGACGTCGCCGCTAATACGAGCCACGTGGCACCGCGTGGCACCTTGGCAGTCATGGTTCTACGCTTGTTCCCGGGGTGCCACGTGTCACTTATTAGCGGCGACGTCGCCGCTAATAAGTGACACGTGGCACCCCGGGAACAAGCGTAGTCAGTCATGGTTCCAAAGTTGTCGGGGCCCCACCATTAGCGGCGACGTCGCCGCTAATACCCTGGTGGGGTTGCCCTGTTCCTGGTGGGGATACCTGTGCCTTGTTTTATTGCTTGTAAAGTTTGGACTACATTCTAGTTGGCATAGTTATTGTGAGATGAGATATTTGATTACTTTTAAGTAGGTTAAATAAACCATCCTTGTTTTGATTGGAAATACTGTGCTTTGAAAAAGCAACAGATTTTGTTCTTGAGCTTCTAATTTGGATGGCCGTTTCAGTAGTCAAGTCTCTAGAATTTTTCTAAGATAGGTAATATATACATGACTTTTAAATCCATGTACAATAAATACAAGTCTTATTACATATTGTATATAAATATATAATAATAATTGTGTTTATATCTATATAACTTTTAGTCATTATCTATATACTAAAATGCAATATGCTTTTTACAAGTATATGTGCATAATTTACAAGATAGTATCCTTACTAATACTAATACTAAAACTTGGGAATGAAAGAGATAATTTTCTTGAAACAAATATGTTGGTGTATACTAATTGTTGACCAAGTCAACACTCACAAAACTTATAATTCATTTGTTTAAAAAAAATTTCCTTAAAAAAAAGTTAATATTGATACAACTTTATAAATATTATATATATAAGTCCATTTCTCCATTCATCAACTTTATAAATATTATTATATATATAAGTCCATTTCTCCATTCATCAACTTAAAATATTATATATATAAGTCCATTTCTCCATTCATCAACTTTTAAAGAAAAAAAAATGAAAGGTTAATTTTTTTCCAAGCAAATGTCGTTACAAATCTTATAGCATAAACTTATAATCAAAGGTATGCATTATTTTCATAACTTCATTAGAAACTACTCTTTAAATTATTATTTTTATTTTTAGAGTTAATTACATTTTTCGTCCCTGTGGTTTGCCCCACTTTCAAGGATCATCCCTGAGTATACGAAATTACGTCTTTCATCCCTAAGTATGGAACTCCGTTAACATATTTGGTCCACGACCAAAACGTCCGTTAAGTAGCGGGTCACGTGAGAGGCACACCATGGGCAAAATGGTCAGTTCGCTTTTTCAGGGATCAAAAGTGTAAAACTTGTATTTTTACATATATATCTGTATTTACATCTAATTTTCTCCCCAAACACCTTATTATATAAACAAACCCTAAATCCCCAAATCAAAATCACACACAATTTACCAATCAATCAACAAAACAAAGAAAATGGAAGTGGATGCCGCCGGAGGCAGATTGCGGCTGAGATGACGCCGGAGATTCATACACCAAAATAAATTTATACCCATATGATCAGTCAATTCATACACCAAAAACAAACAGGAAATATCTGCAACATGACAAAACTCAAACTTATATCTATATCCATGTATACGACTATATCTATATTCTTATATATGAAAAAAAAATATAGTATACCTGCCAGCAACAGTGGCATCAAAGGTGAAAACAACAAGAAACTTTCCAGGGTTTAATTCATCAGGTTCAATCTTCAAACTTTCCTTTTTTAGATATTGTGATGATGGGTATGGTGTGGCTGCCGCAAAAACGTAACGATTTGCGTTGATTTCGGATTGTGGTGGTGGCGGTGCTGGGTGGTTTTGATTGTTGCCACGGCGACCGGAATGTCTTCTCCGGCCGGTGGAACTGGCGGTGGCGGGTGGATCTTGGTGGTGGTGGTGGGGCGAGGAGGCCGGATCTTAGTGGTGGTAAGGTGGCCGGAAAACATCTAGTTTTTTTTTCCAGATCCGTTAATGGTGGTGGTGATGGGGCGAGGAGGCCGGATCCGTTTTGGATCTATGAATTTTTTGATTTGTTGTTAATGATGATGATAATTGAAATGGATAATGATTTATTCATATAAGTTTGTTTGGGTTTCTTTTAGGAAATCTGGAAATTCATAAAATCTTTAATTGATGGTGATGAAGATGATTTTGTCTAATATATATATACTGATGGATGGATGGATTAATGGATGATTAGATATAGATAGATATATGGATAGATATAGATAAATATATGGATAGATACTGATGAAGATGATTTCGATGTATGAGTATATATATTTGTTTTTAGAATTGATTTTTATGTATGAGTTATATTTTCTTAAAATACCTGCTGGTGTTTGATGATGATGATGATAGAAAACAAACACTCCTGAGAAAGATTTCTTTTCATTTTTTGTTGGTTACACTTTTGGTCCATGTGACAAAAAGACCATTTTACCCTCTGCGTGCAACTCACGTGACCCCCAACTTAACGTCCGTTTGGTCGTGGACTAAATATGTTAACGGAGTTCCATACTTAGGGACGAAACATGTAATTTCGGATACTCAGGGACGGTCTGTGAAAGTGGGGCAAACCACAGGGACGAAAAATGTAATTAACTCTTATTACTATGACTATTATTATTTTTATAAACTCTGAATTTATTAAAAACTATTATTTAAACCTTTTATTATAACTGAAGTATTACAAATCTATTAAAGGTATATATCGCCTCAAATTATCTCAACTTGAGGGGTAAAGTTGGAGATATATTGACCTTAGGATTAACATTAATGGTTAAGATTCAAAGATAAACATTGAATCTTGACCATTGATTTCAATCCGATGGTCAAACTATTCCTAACTTTACCCCTCAAGTTGGGATGTAATCCACATCCATCTATCATCAAACTTATAATATGTTGTTGACACTACATTTATTATTGAGAATCAAATATCATTATTATTAGTCATAGAATTTTGTTATTACAATAATTAAGTTTATTAACTATTACAAATACACATACAAAATATAAATTTAAGTTTTCGTAGTATATTATCTTCTTATAAACACTTATTTAACTTATTTTTATGTAAAGTTTGACACATTATCATCATGAACAAAAGATATGAAGCAGTATACGATACGTTAAAGTCTATGAATAATTTACTTGAGTCATGTCGCAACGCACGGGTAATAATACTAGTACACTAACAAATACAAGTAATATAATGTATAATGTACTAGTCCTAATACCCGATGTACGGTAGATATATAGATTGTATTATAAAGAAATTCGAATATGCCTCATACATGATTCGTGAGTATGAAATAAATTGTGTTAAAGTAAACCGATGATCAAAGCTAAATTATAATAAACATTAATGATAAATATAATATATGTTTAGTTAGAGTTTTGGATTTACCTTAAATTTTTACAATCACATCAAAATCGGAACTTGTAAGCATAGTGGATGACAGCAAATAGCCTTGTGATTTCGGATCGTAAACTCAAATTTTTGAAGTCTTCATGTTAATAACTTATTATAAGTAATATAAGTTATAGGAGTTGAAGAGTTGAGAAAGAAAAAGAGACAATTTTATTAATGAGAAAACAATCAATCAAATAAGGTTATAATGTGTTTTGTATCTATAAGCCAAGAGTTAGATTTTAATTCTAAGTCTTAGAGTTTAATTCTAAGTCTAATAAGGAAATTGAATCTATATACAATTAAAAAAAGATAATTAATAAAATAAATAAATTAAAAGAACACGTGTCGATCAAGGATTACGCCACGTGTCGTTTCAAGAACACCTCAATCCTGTTTTACACTATTACAGAATCGTCGATTTCCCACGGCCAAATCCGTGGGTAATCTGCGGGAAATATTTCCTACGGATTACCCACGGAATATACAGAATATTTCCTGTGGATTTCCCACAGATTTCCCGCGGGTACATGTTTTGTGGGAAATCCGTGGGAAATTGTTATTTATTTTCTTTAGATTTCCCAAGTTTTTCCACAAATATAATTTCGTGGATATTCCGTGGGAAATCTCTGGTAACAAAATGAAGATGTTTTGACTCTTTAATTTTAACCCCAAATCGTGGGTAATCCGTGGGAAATTTTCCCACGGATTTTTCGCCTTGAAAAAATCCGTGGGTATATCCAGATTTTCTAGTAGTGTTAGTTTATTGGTAGATAACTATGATAGATCTATAATTGTTATATATGTATGATCAAAACTATTATACACATCGATCATTTTAGTATCTTTAATCGCTACATCAAGTTTGAAATTGTTAACATTAGTAGTTTCCTTTCACTGAGTTTCACCTATAATGGACATTTTGGTCATGTTGTTTACGAATTGGTGTGAAAATTGTTTAATTTTTTTTACAACACATCTATTTTACTCTTAAACTACTCTAAATAATCTTAATTAAAGTACTTCATGCCAGAGATTAAACTTTGAACTTCACAGTTTGAACCACTAGCATGTTTCGTTTCATCTATTGGTGCTATATAAGATCTTACGTACTTTAGCTAAATCATTGATGCTGTCTTGACGAGAATAAGAGTAAAAAGGACAAAATACAAATCAAAATGTCCATTCACTTTTCGATGTTTACTTTGATAATTGGCTCGACGATGATATCTTGTCACTCGATAGTGACTTCCATGATGAAAGCATCGATTGAATATCAATGTATTGTAGTTCTTCTGGAGGTTCTAATGACTTTTGTATAATTTTTCTATTTTGAATCAAATGTTCTGGATCTTTGTATAAAAAATTTCATACTTAGAGTCAAGTCTGTGTGTTTATTAAATTAAAACTTGTTGTGATACAATATCTTGTTTAAGTAAAGTCTTTAGATGTAAGATTCTATAAAGTATGGAAAGAAAAGCATCACATATAGGAAGTTCGTCTATATAAAGCCAAAAGGAGACACATATGCTGACCAAGTAGTAGATATTAGGAGTTAGGACAGACAATCAACCATAAAAATTTTGAATGGATCAAAACCACATAAAATCAATCATTTATATTTGTCAAATTTTGACTATCCAGATGATTTGTGCCTATGTCAACTTGGCGTATTGATTATGATATAATCCGCTTTGTTTTGTTTTGTTAATTTTATATCATTTCATTTTACTTAAAAAACTTCCATATATATTACTAACTTGACGTATTGATTATGTTTAGCGTATTAAAATCATGTACCTTTTTCTAATTTATACGAAAAGACATGCCAAGGAGCGATCGAGCTAGCCAAAGGCGACAACTAAGTAACTTTAACTACGCTTAAAGAAAGTTTTTTTTTCTAAACTAGTATTAAGCATGCATGTAATACTCAATAAATTAATAGCCTCGATAAAACTAATAATTTGTCTGGTCCCAACTTGGGACCAGTACAAAATTGGACCCAATCAATAAAATAATAAGATAATAACTTTTTTGAAATCACAGTGTATTTATATTGGTCCCAACGAAACTATAAATTAATAATTACTAAAATATTCAAATTTTAGTATAAAATGATATATAGTCACTTGTTTTTTGTAGAACTTTAAATATATATTGAGTTTATCGATAAATCTCATCAAACTCAAGAATGCAGTGTAAGAGTTTGGGCATTGTTTACCCGTATTGTAACAAAAAGTTATGAAGAGTTCTATCTTTAAATCACCTTCAACTTCGTCATCAATCGGATTTTGAATGGTATCCGTCACAATTTCTCCAATGTTTTAAACCTCAAAAACATTTTTTATTTTCACTAGCATAATCTAGCAAGTGATTCACATCTATTTTATGTTGATAATGCATACGGGTAATCAAGGTTTTATAGTCACGAATATCTTCTTCAAAATTTACATCATAAAACCTCTTTAAATTAATAAATTATTAATTTACCGATATAATAATATCTCGTTAAATTGATAAAATGTGTTGGTCCTAAGATTATTAATTTATAAAGGTTTCACTGTAATAAGCTCATTTCTATTCGTATCACGTTTTAATACTAAATGAGATTTAGCTCGATTGACATGGAGGCCGTCAATGAGTGGAGAGTTGTTACTTGGAGACCAGAGTTCGATTTTTGAGGCAAGCATGTTTTATCAATATATTTTGTCGTCATGTTTATAGACGAGCTAATTATAAGGTTATTTTTGGGATCCTGCAGTAATTTGGGACGCCTAAGGGTTCTGTGTGGTTGGATTGGCCAACTAAATGGTGACATCTTTGCTAATGATCGAGTTACTCCGTATAAAATATCTAGACGATTCCGTTAGTACGTGTTAGGTCCAGATTTACTGGACTTGCTCCAGACTCGACTACTGGAGCCTTACTGAAGATCTGTCCAGAAACTGACCTACTCCAGACTTGGAATCTGGAGTCCCTCTGAAGATTTGTCCAGAAATAATGGAAGACCAGTGAGCAAATACTTGTATAGGAAATCTGGAGTATTCTCCAAATTAGCTCACTGGACTTCACCCCAGTCCAGATCTACTCTACTGAAGACGTTCTCACTGAAGTCAAAGACTGAAGTAAGAATAAAGAAGACTGACAAATGGCGGAGTCCACTGGAAGTCTTACCAGATCTGCACACTGGAGGATTGTCAGTGTTCTAGACTTACAAGTCTGAACACTGATATAGAGGATTTGACTTTAAGCCTTTACACACTTTCCAAAGAACAACCCACTTGTTCTTTACCAAAGTATACGTGTGTTAAGGTGGTTGGATAAAATGATACACTTGCACTTGATGTGACTTTATCCTTATTCCTTATCCAATACATTTAATGTTCTTGTCGGATCATTAAATGTATGCAACCATATTTGTACGGCACAAAATTCACTGGAGAATTTTGTTGTCTATAAATACAAAGTCATTTCTTTGAGAAAATTACTTTTTAGCAAATTGGTGAACTTGCTTAAATACTCTCGATCTAAACAGTTATACTTCACAACTCTAAGTATATCGATCAAAGGAGTTTATTTAGCAAGTATAGATCACTTGTAATTCAAAGATTGTTTAGATACTTACATACGTGTAATATCTAGGTTCCGCAACGATCTTGTATTTTGTTTATACATCAATAAAGAAAATACACTTGAAAACTACATATGTGTTCCACCATTTATTTACTTGTTTAAATATTGCTTAAGTCATTTATTACTTTGTTTATATTCTTGCATATTTGTATTGAAGTAATACTAGTCCGATTCTAGTTCATACTTGTCTTGTTATTTTACACTCGTGGGTTAAACCATCGTGTGAGGGACTTTACAGTACGTGGTTGAAATTGATAAATAAAAAATTAACACATCTGATTATCTTGGTAACACCTAAACTATGCGTTCAACTAAAGTGTTTCATGCACACTTGGCAGTTAAAGAAAAAAAGTGATGTTAAAACATAAAAATTATTTTGAAAGCAAATTACATTACTATAACATTAAAGAGCGTGCTAATGAACAGTGCTATATATGTGGCACTGCCCTGTTCGATCCATTGCGCATTTCGTACTATGTTTGGATTTTGCCACGTTGAAACCCGTTTTCGTTTTTTTCTTCGAGTTTTTTGTTGGTTTCTTGCACAGTATTTCCTTTTTTTTTTTTTGTTGGTTTCTTGCACAGTATTTCCTTTTTCGATTTCCAACTAATATATTGGAAACTTTATCCGATTCGCCCACCACACATGCCATACCACCATTCGTATCTCGTACATATTTATTTCTCATAAGTGCTTGTATTTTGGTATGTTTTTAATTAATATTTCTTAATTGTCATTATCATTGTGTGACGTAAAATATACTGACTCGTTACGTTGGTGATTGATGTGGCAGAATTCAATTAGTGGTGTGGGGTGTGACAATTAAAAGTTGATTAAATGTTGATGAGCGTTCATTTTGTGATAAAAACCCCTATCGAAAGGCTTCATTTCAATGACTAAATGAGTCAATATTCCGGAACTATCGATACTTAATGAATTCCATGTTTATGCAGGTTCACGAAAGATGCGAGTGAGGGTATGTAACATCCGTGACTTTTGACCGTTTGACTTCACGTGTAATTTGACTAACGGATTTAATTAATGACCTAATTTAGTCACTCTGAGACATAATGACGTACGAAATGCTTAACGGGTCGAATGACGACTTATTTGACGATGCAATACTAAACGATACGAAGTAACTCTTGAATTTAAACTAGTAATTGAGACGGGTCAACCCGTGGATCTTACCCACACCCATGACCCACCCACTTTACCCAACCTTATCCCAACCCTATCTCTCCCCAATTCTCTTCCACTCACTCTTTCACCACCCATTTTCCATCCACCCATTTTCCATCTATCTCTCTAGTTAATGCACACACACAAACACATATGTGTCTCTCTCTAATTTAATTCATCAATAAATGTTGTCTAACCTAAATTAGTGTAAGAATCATTATCAGCATCATTATATATTCATCATGTCAAAAATTTGGAGTTTCAAGTTGCAAGAATTATCCATTTAGGTCAAATCCGGGTTTGACTTTTGAAGCAAGATTTGGTAAGTCAAAATCACTTCAATACCTTTATTTTATGTTTACAAACATGATTTTAAGTTAAGACCATAAGAATCCTTGTTCGAATCGGGTCAAAAACGTTTCTAGGTCAAATTAGGGTTTATGTGAGTTAATTTAGGTCAAAACCGATTTTGGTGATAATTTTGGTGTTTTGGATTGAAATTATGGAATGGATTATGTTAAATGATGTTTATTTAAGTTCCATTATGTACAAGGATGAGTTTATAAGTTGCCTAAATCGTTTTCCAAGACAAAAATGAAGTTTCCAAGTGAAATGGGTCGGTTTTGTGTTGTTGTGCTGCTGCTGTCCGCCCAGATCCCTTCCACCGTTTCGCACGCCATGACCACCGTCTCAGATGAGGTGGCCTGGCTAAGCATGTTTCACCGTCTAGTGTCTCGAACCAGCGTAAAACAGTGGAAGGTCACCGTAAGGGTTTTATAGACCACCGTCTGAGACGGTGGAGCCACCGTCTGAGATGGTGAGCCACCGTTTAAGACGGTGGAGCCACCGTCTGAGATGGTGGCCTACATTTTGCTGTTTTAGATTTTTGTTCTAGCTCGAGCACCCTTGTCCTTGGATCGAGCCCAGCTTCTAAACGAACCCTTTCTCGACCTCTATGGCCTCATATTCGAGTCATATTCTTTGTCCAAAGTTAATGATCCTTTCGAAACTCAAAATGACACCTTAACCTAAACTATATATATGTAAAATAATAGGTTGAGTACACGAAACAATCCTTGGACAACTTTAATTCCTTTCAAAGTAATTCTCGACCTCTCTAATGACTATCTCGAGTCTCGTGGGTCACTCAAAGTCGTGAAGCTTATCGAAAACTTAAGTTAAGGATTGACTTGTTATATTAATGTGTATATTATATGAAATTATAGGTGGTGGACGCGAAGTGAACGTTGAATGTTTGTAACTCTTTTCTATATCAACTTTAACTTCTAATTGCCGATCAAGGTGAGTTCCGTAGTTCCCTACTCGCTTGAGATTCAGGCTGAAAAGTGTACAAGTACTTGATTGATTGATTGTTTGGTTGTTTGATTGTCGGATATACTTATAGTTTGGTTATTATGCATTCATTTGTGATTATTTTATATTGTTTAGGATATTAGTGCATACATGGAAAATGCTCTCAAAGAGTTTTAAATGTGGTGGGAAGGTTGCGGGTGACCCTATATATAAGCATCTAGGATTCCTTGAGTGTAGAGTCGTAGGAAGTGTATGTGCTTGTGTTATGGTGGATTGGTTATGCTTGTACTTGATGATTGGTTCGATGTACTCCCAAGTATTCTTACTTGATGATTTGTACTACGTACTCCCAAGTGTCATACACTTGAGAACGTGCTTTCGTACGACGTACTCCCAAGTATTTCATACTTGATAACATTGTGGTTGTGGTTGTTTTTGTTGTTGTCATGGTGCACTTATGATTCATTATTTGATGTTTTGTTGTTGGATATACCTATTACGCCTTCTCTAACTATTGTGGTTAGACACTTGTACGAGTACTAATACGTGGCTAGGTTACGCCATGAGTAACCCTCTTTGCATTTATATATGACGCGATGGTTTACCGTAAGTTATGATTCACTTACACTTTACACATATTATGACTCGCTTATACTTTACACATATTATGACTCGCTTATACTTTACACATATTATGACTCGCTTATACTTTACACATATTGTGACTTGGATGGTTCCTTGTGAGCCATTACTACGAACTCACCAACCTAGTGTTGACTTAGTTTTGTACACTTTTCAGGTAATCCAGTAAATCAAGGACGAGAAGTATGATTGATGATTGCATTAGTACCCGGGCTTGGACTTACTTGGATCATGGATTCATATGCCCTACTTTTGGCTTTATGCTTAGGATCGTTTGCCATCTTTTGATATTATTTTGTAAACGTTTGATGGCTACTTGCTCCTTGTGCATTTTGTACCTATTGTAACTTGTTTGGATTAACCGAATCCCTTTTATTCATTTAGTTTGTCCTACGATAATTCCATGCTTACCCTATATATTTTCAGTAGCATTTTGAGCCTAGCTCGGGGTGTTACAGAATGGTGGCCCATGTTTGGTCGTAGAGAATTAGGCGGTTTGACCTAGACTACGGCTTAAGTTAAAACTCTTCATATAGCATGCATGGCTAGGAATTTTGTGTACAACGTGAACTGTTTGAACTTTGATGATGCACTCTAGGAGTTCGTAGTTAGGATCATTTTATGATGACAATATGAGTACGATTGGACAACGTGTTGTTTTGTGACATGTACAAGATGGACAATGTGTTGTGTGTGGCAAGTACGATGTGATAAATGTGTGATGAGTACGATGTGGTCAACTTATACATTGATGTGAACTTGATTGTGATCGTGATGGATTATTATTGTTGTTGTTGATTGATGATAGTTTGATGATTTAGGGCAAAATGAAGTTATGGCATTAACTTAGTATAATATTGTGGCAACCCTAAAAGAGCCTGATCAACTATTTTACGGTCACCCGATATTATAACAAGTTAATGACATCACGGATTGCACATGCTTGGCTTAGGGTATAATAAGGAACCGATATGCTTAATGGAAGTTGATTGGGTGGAGGGTTAGCCGCTGGTACACCCTGTATACATACCCGGTCAATAACTAGAGAGCATATCGGATTCGGATTATACTTTGAACCACTTGTTTTAGTTGCTTGTTGCGTGATGTGATGAATATGAGTACTTGATCTTGTTGATGGATAGTTGTGATTTTGGCATGATGGTATGATAAGTAACAATCCCCATAGAACTCTAGCACTTTTGCCTTAGCATAATGATACGAAATGTGTATGTTATATCGATATGAGAGCATTGACTACTTGTGTGACTAACATGTGAGCATTTGAGACTAACTTTCGGGTCAACGTGTTACTTGCATTATAGAAATGGTGAGACCAAGATGACCCGGAGCTAACTATAGGGCTAACTCTCAAGAACCATAACCGGAAGCACAAGGAGGTCGTGGTAGGGGCCGTGGTGGTAGAGGCCGTGGTGGAGGCCAAGGTAGGGGCCGAGGTAGAGGTCGTGGTGAGGCTCCCGGGACGAACTTGGCAGAGGTGATCGCTCAAACGGTCACCAATATCATGCCAGCTATTGTTGCCCAAGTCACGGCAACTCTTGGAGGAAATAAAGGGGCACAACCTAATGTGCCACGAAACAACGAAGCCCCGGTGAATGTGAACAACGAAAGGGTTCAACCGGTAATTGTAGAGGAGGAAGAGGCACCGGTGGTGCAAGATAACTATGTTCCTATGTTTAATCAACACGGGGTGTACCGTCAAAAGACTTCAAGAGTTGTGGGGCACCGGAGTTTGATGGTAAGGGTGGCCCCACAGATTGTATAAGATGGTTTGAGAGGATTGAGGCGGTGATTGAAAGAAGTCATTGCACGTATGATGACCGGATTTCTTATGCGTCCGATATGTTCAAAGATGATGCTTCAAGTTGGTAGAACCAAGAGGTAACCTTGGGTCGGACCTACAACTTGTCATGGGCCGACTTCAAGAACATGGTGAAGGAGAAATTTTTCCCTCCATACGAACTCCAAAATCTAACCATAGAGTTTGTCCATCTTAAAATGGACGGGGCCGACTACAAGGGCTACATTAGGCGTTTTCAAGACTTGTATACTCTTGTCCCTCATTTGGTGGACCCCGAACAACGGGCAATTGAAAACTTTGTCTTGGGCTTGACTCCACAAGTCCTTTCTCTAGTGAATTCGGTCATGCCTACTTCGTTGACCGAAGCTATAAACCGTGCCGGTAGTGTTACCGAGGACTTGTTGAGAAGTGGGGTATTGAGTAGGGCCTCATCGAAAAGGAAGGAAGTTGGAGGATCTAGTGAAGCAAGGAAGGCGGGTAGGTTTGACCCCAATGGTGCTAATAAGGGTAGAGTCATGGCGGCGGTGGAGTCGGCGAGGAAAACTTACTTGGGACCTCACCCCTTTTGTGCAAAGTGTAATCGTCATCACTCTCCCACCATCCAATGTGGGACTTGCTTTAATTGTAATCGACCCGGGCACGAGGCTAAGAATTGTAGAGCACCGAAAGCGGCACCATTGAATGTAGCACCTCTTCGAGCCATTCGTCCTCAAGGCAACTTTCCTTGGGGCACATGCTTTGGATGTGGAAGCCTTGATCATTACCGAAACAATTGTCCACAATGGGTTGGACAACAAGTTCAAGTGGAGGTCCACCCCAATCAACTCCAAATCGCCGGGCCGAACCAAAACCGTGGCCAACAAGGCCATCAAGTTCAACCTCGTGGCCGAGCTTTTGCGGGAAATGGCAATGAAGACCAAAATGATCCAAACATTGGTGAAGGTACATTTCTCTTAACGGTCGTTATGTTATGGCACTATTTGACATCGAAACCGACTATGATCTTGTTTACTCTAACATTGCTTGTAACACCCCGAGCTGGGCCCGGAATATTATGGAAATTATATAGCACACAGCGGAATTATCGTAGAACATGAACTATATGAATAAAAAGGGATTCGGTGAATCCATCAAATAAGATAATTCAAGTACAAAATACATAAATGCAAAAGTAGGCAAATGAATCCTTGATCCATATAAGTCCAATGCCCGGGTTCAAAGCAAGCAACAATCATACTTCACATCCTGGATTTAATCTGGTTACCTGAAAAGTGTACTAACAAGTGTCAACACAAGGTTGGTGAGTTCGTAGTAATGGTTTACAAGGAACCATCATCAATAGTAACAACATATGAAATAATAACATCAAAACAATGTACTTACTATAAACCCATGTACGTCACCTGTTAAACAATTGAGGTTAACATATCGTTCAACCTTGTCACATAAATAATTGAACAACAAACGATACAAGATAGTTCGTATACAATCAAGTACAATTTCTATCATTACCAAGAAATGCATCGTATGTGTATCAATGTCATGCAATGTATCAAATGCGTATAAATGTCAATACTTGCTTCATATGCGTGTCAATGTCATGCAATGTACCTCAAAATCATCAAGTATCACAATACTTGGTCCACATCGTGGTGTAAATCATATCATATCATCAAGTATGGCCAATACTTGGCATCAAGTACATGAAAGTACTCGGTCCACATCGTGGTGTAAATCATATCATATCATATCATATCATATCATATCATATCATCAAGTATGGCCAATACTTGGCATCAAGTACTTGAAAGTACTCGGTCCACATCGTGGTGTAAATCATATCATATCATATCATCAAGTATGGCCAATACTTGGCATCAAGTACTTGAAAGTACTCGGTCCACATCGTGGTGTAAATCATATCATATCATCAAGTATGGCCAATACTTGGCATCAAGTACATGAAAGTACTCGGTCCACATCGTGGTGTAAATCATATCATATCATCAAGTATGGCCAATACTTGGCATCAAGTACATGAAAGTACTCGGTCCACATCGTGGTGTAAATCATATCATATCATCAAGTATGGCCAATACTTGGCATCAAGTACATGAAAGTACTCGGTCCACATCGTGGTGTAAATCATATCATATCATCAAGTATGGCCAATACTTGGCATCAAGTACATGAAAGTACTCGGTCCACATCGTGGTGTAAATCATATCATATCATCAAGTATGGCCAATACTTGGCATCAAGTACATGAAAGTACTCGGTCCACATCGTGGTGTAAATCATATCATATCATCAAGTATGGCCAATACTTGGCATCAAGTACATGAAAGTACTCGGTCCACATCGTGGTGTAAATCATATCATATCATCAAGTATGGCCAATACTTGGCATCAAGTACATGAAAGTACTCGGTCCACATCGTGGTGTAAATCATATCATATCATCAAGTATGGCCAATACTTGGCATCAAGTACATGAAAGTACTCGGTCCACATCGTGGTGTAAATCATATCATATCATCAAGTATGGCCAATACTTGGCATCAAGTACATGAAAGTACTCGGTCCACATCGTGGTGTAAATCATATCATATCATCAAGTATGGCCAATACTTGGCATCAAGTACATGAAAGTACTCGGTCCACATCGTGGTGTAAATCATATCATATCATATCATCAAGTATGGCCAATACTTGGCATCAAGTACATGAAAGTACTCGGTCCACATCGTGGTGTAAATCATATCATATCATATCATCAAGTATGGCCAATACTTGGCATCAAGTACATGAAAGTACTCGGTCCACATCGTGGTGTAAAATAATCATATCATATCATCAAGTATGGCCAATACTTGGCATCAAGTACATGAAAGTACTCGGTCCACATCGTGGTGTAAATATATCAAATCATATCATATCATCAAGTATGGCCAATACTTGGCATCAAGTACATGAAAGTACTCGGTCCACATCGTGGTGTAAATCATATCATATCATATCATCAAGTATGGCCAATACTTGGCATCAAGTACTTGAAAGTACTCGGTCCACATCGTGGTGTAAATCATATCATATCATATCATCAAGTATGGCCAATACTTGGCATCAAGTACTTGAAAGTACTCGGTCCACATCGTGGTGTAAATCATATCATATCATCAAGTATGGCCAATACTTGGCATCAAGTACATGAAAGTACTCGGTCCACATCGTGGTGTAAATCATATCATATCATCAAGTATGGCCAATACTTGGCATCAAGTACATGAAAGTACTCGGTCCACATCGTGGTGTAAATCATATCATATCATCAAGTATGGCCAATACTTGGCATCAAGTACATGAAAGTACTCGGTCCACATCGTGGTGTAAATCATATCATATCATCAAGTATGGCCAATACTTGGCATCAAGTACATGAAAGTACTCGGTCCACATCGTGGTGTAAATCATATCATATCATCAAGTATGGCCAATACTTGGCATCAAGTACATGAAAGTACTCGGTCCACATCGTGGTGTAAATCATATCATATCATATCATCAAGTATGGCCAATACTTGGCATCAAGTACTTGAAAGTACTCGGTCCACATCGTGGTGTAAATCATATCATATCATCAAGTATGGCCAATACTTGGCATCAAGTACATGAAAGTACTCGGTCCACATCGTGGTGTAAATCATATCATATCATCAAGTATGGCCAATACTTGGCATCAAGTACATGAAAGTACTCGGTCCACATCGTGGTGTAAATCATATCATATCATCAAGTATGGCCAATACTTGGCATCAAGTACATGAAAGTACTCGGTCCACATCGTGGTGTAAATCATATCAAATCATATCATTTCTCCATACCATATCAACTTAACATTTTCCTTTCTTCAGAATCTAACCAAAACCCGAAACCTTATATCAAAATGTTGAGCCCTTTCCTAATCGTGATTTACATAATTATTATAGCTTGGTTACTTATTGTGGCTCAACTTCCATTGGATGAGGCTTATCCGTGGTTTGTTGCGTTCGTTCTTGGCGTGGTTCCCTTACTATTCATAGCCACATGGGTTTCTTTGTATGGATTTTAAATGTTGTAATTGTTGATGTTGTATTTTCTGTTTGAATAATGTAACGAGTTTTTGTTCGTGTGTTGTACCAATAATGAAATACAACTTTCCTTTGTCTTTCTCATTTGAATTTTCTGTCAGGTAGGGAAATTCCCCAGTTAAAAGAATTTCCCATATTTGTCTTGATAGATTTTTATTAATACGATTTGTATACCAAGTTCATTTGTGTATTTTAATCGTTGATCGCCCCTCATAATTTTAGCCTTTCAAATAATTCTGATTTTTAAATTTGAAGTTCTTTTACCAAGACACTACTGTCATCCAGTTGGAAAAGTCGACATATTTTTGTTGATAACTATGGTTAAGTTAAGGAATACCATGAGCTAGTTTGATGGTTTTGCAATACCATGGGCTAGTTAACTAACCTAAGTTAACTAACCTAAGTTAACTAACTTTAGTTAGCTAATCATAGTTAGTTATTTAGGTAGATATTATTTAGGATAGTTTAGGATATTTAGTAGTATAATATACCCCTTAATTTACATACCTATAATGCCTAATTATTTTACTAACATTTATTATTAACCGTACAATATTTCTAGTTATTCGATTGGGTCCATAAACAACAAGAAATATCACGCATATTCCTTCTTTACATAAAGTTATGTCGGTCTTTGTCCCATTAATGGAATTATTGGATAGCCACCGACACTATTGAAACCGTACATTATACTTAATGTTTCGTATATACGTTTTCTCTGTTACCACAGTTATTCAATTATTGTCTATAATATAATTTCCATAACATGTATGGGCCAATATCATGGTCTAGTAACATAGGCTTAATTCTAGAAGTCCAAATATGACATTATAATTGGCCCAATTTACAGATAAATGTACACAATTATGTCCAAAGTTTTCATTTATTGAAATAGTTAGTCAAATTACATGTACGGTCAAACGGGTCAAAATCACAGATGTTACATTATTCCCCCGTTAAAAGGATTTCGTCCTCGAAATTCAGATTATATCGAGTAAAAATATACTTAACTTGATTTATGTTTTGTCTCAGTGACAATTAATAGATATTAGAAGATGTGATATCCCACATACACATTTACACACATAATTAAAAGCCAGGTTCAGAGAGCATCTCTTAATCGATACACTCTACTCTCAATCAGAGTAAGATGAACTCATTTGATTCCAAACTGAACCCTTCTACTCTCAACAGAGTAGGATGAACTTGTACACAATCCTCGACAGGATTAACATTTAGAGATAACATATATAAACATTCTACAACTTGTACATACTTAATAACCAACAACTCGTATACCTATAGTATAGCATAGATGATTTGTCTAGACACAGGTAAGTCTGACTAGGGCACTATGCAGAATTCAAATTCATTTCTCTTTCCATATTTGTCCGTTAAAAACGGCTCATTTTTAAACTGTATAATAACACCATAGCATTTCTCCATACTATATCAACTTAACATTTTCCTTTCTTCAGAATCTAACCAAAACCCGAAACCTTATATCAAAATGTTGAGCCCTTTCCTAATCGTGATTTACATAATTATTATAGCTTGGTTACTTATTGTGGCTCAACTTCCATTGGATGAGGCTTATCCGTGGTTTGTTGCGTTCGTTCTTGGCGTGGTTCCCTTACTATTCATAGCCACATGGGTTTCTTTGTATGGATTTTAAATGTTGTAATTGTTGATGTTGTATTTTCTGTTTGAATAATGTAACGAGTTTTTGTTCGTGTGTTGTACCAATAATGAAATACAACTTTCCTTTGTCTTTCTCATTTGAATTTTCTGTCAGGTAGGGAAATTCCCCAGTTAAAAGAATTTCCCATATTTGTCTTGATAGATTTTTATTAATACGATTTGTATACCAAGTTCATTTGTGTATTTTAATCGTTGATCGCCCCTCATAATTTTAGCCTTTCAAATAATTCTGATTTTTAAATTTGAAGTTCTTTTACCAAGACACTACTGTCATCCAGTTGGAAAAGTCGACATATTTTTGTTGATAACATTTGTCTCATATTCTTAAATTCAATCATTAAAGGCGATCCACGGGTCAAAGAAACAAATATTACCTGGATCATTCCTGAAATAATAGTTTGGATCAAAGATTTACCTAGGGTTCAAAAAGATGAATTGATAATTGATATGGTTCTTGGAAAAGAAGTAGTGAAGAAAAATGGTGATGTGTGGAAGACGGTTATTGATTCATGTTTTCCCGTAATCCACTTCATTGACACAACACCATCTATTCATTAAGCTATTAATCAAGTTGAGGATCTTCTCGGTATAGCATGCGCTTTTGAGCAAGCTGTTCAGCGCTTCTCAACCTTGGTTAAATGGATGGTAAAGTTTAAAATTTTATCTTTAAAACAAAATTCAATAATTACTAATTACTGTAGTAATGATTGATAGTCATCACTGTAGCAGTAATTATAGATTACCGTAGCTTTTGGACACCTGTCCGTTCTTACAAGTCACACTCCCTTTTCCTTTCCTTATAATAGAAACGCGTTTTGTGGAATAAAATACATACTAAATCTTTCTTCCATATCTCTTTAACTCACTTAGTTCTTCTTCTGATAATTTGTTTTAAGCTAACTCGTTCTAAATCAGCTGCTAGTGTACACTCAGAGGATCTACGACATTCTTTTGGTAAACTATTCTTTACTTACTCACCTTAATTGATAAGCTGACTATTCGAAACGAATCTTTTAAAATTTGATCTTTTAATGTATGTTCGCATAGTCTAGGGATTTGTTTAATCAATAGTATTGTTAATTATTTGAATAGCCACCTTGAATATACCATGGTTATGATTAACACCATAGTCCTGGCAATTTTTAACTATCGGTGAAGTTATTTTATCATAATAAAATGAAGAACACTGGTGCCTCTTCTAGTGACCCAAAAGGCAAAAGGCCAATGACTCAAGAAGAACTTGAAATTCTTGAAAAAGTAGCCACGGAAAATAATAGTGTTAAAAGTATCAAGCAGGAGGCCGAACTGGTAGGTATCCCGTATGAAGACTACAAGGTGATATTGGAGATAGAGGAAGCTGATCTTGTCGAGAAACAAAATACCCAAATAACTGAAGATGAAATGTTGGCAAAAGTTTTATCTCAATTTTTAGAAGAGGAAGAATCCATTCTCGTTAACCGCCAAATAAATGATGATGAAATGTTGGCAAAAGCTCTAGCTCAGCAAGAAGAAGATAATCTCTCACAAAGGGAGAAGTCCATTTTCGCCATGTCATATGAAGAAGAAAAAGATGAAGATCCCAATATTCCACCACTTAAGAGAAGAAAAAGAGATGTTGTCGGAGGAAGCAACATTCCGGGATCGAGCTCTCACAGAACTCCCAGTGCTTGAAGTCGAGAAGGATTTTATAGAAATGTCTTGATTTCATTATAAAATTTTGTGTTATTTAATAAGTAAAATCTTAAGTTGTTCAGGATAGTATTGTTGAGAATGTTTCTTGCGTATTTATTATGTCAGTTGCCTGACAAATTTTTATTGTAGATAAAAAGAACTCAAGAGAATTATGGACGCATGGCAAAACCCGATGATTGGTACTAGTGAATGGGGAACATCAATTGATGACTTTTGCCAAGACTGGCTTCTCCAAAATACAGTACCAACATCACAGCTAGAACCCTCAACAGAAAATGCCAGTGCATTGTTCTCAAATCCTATTGATGCAATTCATCATAGGGCCTCATCTTCTAACCTAATAGAACCTTTTCATCAAAACTGGTTTTTCGATACACCAGAACCGACATTCCAGTTGGAATCAACATTCCAACCCGAACCAACATTCCAACCAGAACCTTCTGAGGAGAGTAACAGGGCACCAGGAAAATGACCAATGTCAGACTTGCCCACACTATCCCCCAATCCAATTAGTGACACATATTATGAGGTCTCAACCTCGAACATGGTAGGACCGATTGATACGATAATTAATCACGGAGCAGAGTTTGAGAAGCTCGTAGAAGACTCATGGGCTTATATTTGCAAGCTTTATAGTCGTAAGAAAAAGTCCGCAGAAGTATCGTCCTCGAAATCCCAAAGACATGTAAGGTCGAGAAGGTCTTACCAGTTTGTGAAACCTAATACTACTTTGGTAGTATTTGGAGAAGAAATGAACATATCAGAGATGCCAACACCGATATGCTCATGCACAGGGATACCTAGGACCTGTCGCGGGTGGAGTAAAGAGGGATGGACCTCCACTTGTTGTACAGCTGCTCTTTCCATGTATCTGTTGCCAACATATGTCGGGCCAAGTCGTATTGTAAGGTTGCCGGGGAGAAGAATGGGTTGTAGTACATTCACAAAGGTCATAGAGAAATTATTGTTAGCAGGGTACGATCTCGATTGTCCAATTGACTTGAAGGATCATTGGGTTAAACATGGGACTAACAAGTATGCAGTGAATAGATAAATATGTGATCTTCTTAGATTCAGGGATTTGGCTACTTAAACTATAAAGTAGGATTACATAAACAGTTATTGATTTTCGCATGTCTATATCCCTCTTTTCTTTATTGCGAAACATGTTCATAGTCAATACTTTTATTATCACTTATATTAAGATAGACCGATAAAGCTATCCTACTTTATCTTGTTCCATCCAGATCCAGATGTCTTATTTGTTGACGGCCATTTTGAAAGATTATTTTCATTTGACGTTATTGCTTACGTTATATAAGCGAATAGTACCTCCCAGTAAAATCATGTATTCTTACTCTAGGTACAAGGCCAATATAAGGTGAAATCTACGGGACTTGATTCCTGCATATAATCACTTAAGTTCATAATCTTTCTACTACTATCCTGTTTGCTCTTTTCTAGCCATTTTCTTGAACACATTCATTAAATTGTTAACTCAAGCTCAACGTTCATACAAACGCCTCTTAACACACTAGATCACATAATATTTCATAGTATCTTAATTTACTTGAACATCATAGTCTCAAAATGCTCGCATGTTAGTCACACAAGTAGTTAATGCTCTCATGCTGACGTATTACACATAAATCATATCTTTACACTAAGGCAAAAGTACTAATGTTCTAGGGGAAATCATTATGTATCATGCCATCATACCAAGTTCACAATAATCGTTCATCACTAAACCACGTACTCATGTTCAATCCATCACACAATCAAGCAACTAACACAAGTGGTTCAAAGTATAATCCAAATTCGATATGCCCTCTAGTTATTGACCGGGTTTGTATACAGGGTGTACCAGCGGCTAACCCTCCACCCAATCAACTTCCATTAAGCATATTGGTTCCTTATTATACCCTAAACCAAGTGTAACATCCCAAACTTTTCTTTACTAGTTGACTAATGCCGTTAAGTCAATATTGTGTGTGTCGTTAAGTCTATTTTAGATTTAATGCTTATATGTAGTTATTGTGTGTTATGTGTGAGGCTTAAAAGCCTAAACTTATAATGAAGTATATATGTGTGTAAAATGTAGCTAAATGCATATGTAGTGGTATTTAAAGAAGTAATCATGTTATATATGGTCCATATGGTAGTTTTTGACTATTAATGAAGGATTAGGAAGCTTAGGGACTAGTTTTGACATAGGAGCAAAGTCAAAAACGGGTTAAGGAGTTTAGGGAGTGTCATTAGGTCATTAGTTGCAGATTTCCTTCCTCCTAAACAAGCCCTAACCGCCCCACATAGTTCCTCCATCAAATTGCAAGCCGAAAAGCTTCCTTACGTGTGATTCAGTGTGTATTGTCAAGAGTTTTGCATCCTAATTGATATCTACAGGTAAAGTAGGTATAATTTCATTGTTTTCAGGTCCTTTTGATATTATGAGTCATTAGGATTAATTATTGGATTATGGGGGAATCGTTTAACGAAGATTAATGGTGGTTTTGTTGGATTAAAGTAATACATGGTGTAAGTAATGATTGAAATGCTTTATAATGATTTGAATATGAAGGATTTTGATGTATGAAAGTCATGTAATTGATGTAGAGTCTTTTGGACCTGGTTTGGGGTGAAATTCGATCAGACTTGTGCAGAATCGGGGCCAGTTGCGGCAGTTGCGGCGCAACTGGTTTCCAGAAAGATAAGTTGCGGCGCAATTGGGCGCATTGCGGCGCAACGATAGGTGTGAGTTGCGGCGCAACTGGTTTCCAGAAAGATAAGTTGCGGCGCAATTGGGCGCATTGCGGCGCAACGATAGGTGTGAGTTGCGGCGCAACTCTATGTTGCGGCGCAACTCAACTGTTTTCAGAAAGTTGCGGCGCAACTGGTTTCCAGAAAGATAAGTTGCGGCGCAATTGGGCGCATTGCGGCGCAGTTGCGGCGCAACTGGTTTCCAGAAAGATAAGTTGCGGCGCAATTGGGCGCATTGCGGCGCAACGATAGGTGTGAGTTGCGGCGCAACTCTATGTTGCGGCGCAACTCAACTGTTTTCAGAAAATGTATACTTTTGAACCGTAACGACGTTTGACATTTAGATTAGACCTGAAACTAAAGTGAGTCATTAATGTGTGTGGGTCTAGCTATTGACCTTAATGACGTGAGTATGTAGTTGTCTAATGATCGTTTACTAATTATAGGTAGACGAGCATAGTTGCTTTATACAGTGACTAGTTGTTGATTGTTGTGAACTACGCCGAGGTAAGATACACTACTTTGACACGCTGGGGGATTCAACGAAAAGCTGGTTTCAAATCATAAATACTTCCATTTGGTATCATTATATTGCTTGTGGGCATATGGGGTTACACGAGAGGTATTATGGGTTATGTAGTTGACCATGAGACCTGAAATGCAGTCCCTAATGTAGTGAAATTATGTATTGCTTAATGTAGTGTATTGTTATGCAGTTTATGTAGTGTTACGAAGTATCTCATTATGCATGAAACGAAGAAATGAAGTTGATGTGTGATAAATGCATGCTTACATGGCTTGTACACCTAGCTCACTAGACTTATTAGGTTGCCATGTCACTTGCACGTTTAAGGATCCAAACGTAACGAAGATAAAGTGTGTGAATGTCTAGGAATATGTGTTACCTAGACTATATGTGTGTGACGGTTTAGGAATGTGTGTTACCTAAACCATATGTGTGAAACCGAGCTCGTAAATATAATGCAGGGAAAGTGTTAAGCTTAACCCGTACTGGTCTTAGCCGGACGAGTGCGTTGACGCAGTTGTTGCTTGGGTGGCTCCTTGCAACATGGTCATTATAATGCAGGGCAAGTAATACGAGGGGTTTGACCAACCTCCACATACGGATTACTCTTGGATTGGCTTGCCATTCCTTAACGACGAAGTATGACTCGCCTTTTGGTGAAGCATCTAGTCGGGTGTGACTTATGTTACACTTATATGCAGCTAACGAAGATATGTGTGATAACGTGTGGATAAAAATGAAGGATAGCCACATTTAGGGGGGATTCACCCTAATTGATATGAAGTTGATATGCAGTTATGTGTGAACGTGTGATGTGTGTTGTGACTAAATAAACTTGTCTAATAATGAAGATTGTTTTAATTGGACGAATGTCTTAATAACATAGTGTTATCTTACTTAGCTAATTCGTTACCTAACACTTGTTTCTTAAATGTGGTTGTTCCCTCAGGTTTAGCTTGACGGACTAGTTGATGCAGGAAGAGTGAGAGTTGGGTAGATGCATGCAGGAGAACTTAGCTACCCATAGACGATTGTCTCTTTAGACATTTATTACATTTCGTACTTGATGTCGAATTTATGTAGTATTGTTGAACGGTTGTTTTGTGTTGGGCAACCGTTGGGTTTTCATTTAGACTTATTTTATGGTATGGCATGTAACACCAATAAATGCAGAAACCAAACAGTTTTTATCGGTTTTGAACTTTTAAAGATTTCTTCCGCAATTTTGACACCGTTAGGTGAAAGTTTTTTGAAAACCCATATTTTTAAATGTCAGGTGTTACAAGTTGGTATCAGAGAGTTGGTTTAAGTGAACCAAAATTCGACCTATGCCGTAGGATTTTGGACTTAGACCGATGAGAAGTAGGTTAGGCTTAAGTAGGATGCCTAGCCAATGAAGTGAAATGCTTTAAGACGAGTTGGGGAGTGAGTGAGAGTGTGATTTAAGGCTTGTTTATTGTGTGTGATAATGTAGTTATATGTAGCATGGCCTTAACATATGTAGTCACTCTTTAACTCTTGCTTAACCATCGTCGTTGCCTTGTAGAGTTAATGGCAAACACTAGAGCTAGTAGCCAGAGAAGAGGAGGAAATGGTGGTGGTGTTCCTCCTAATGGTAATGGGGCTGGAGATGGAGTTAACCAAAGGCCTCCGCGAAGGCCACTCCCGGGTGCACAACCCACAAGGTCGGAAATTGATAGGGCAAACCCGGTGATTGAACAAGTTCCCAATCAAGCAGAATTACATGAGGAGTTGAGAGCTATTCGAGCTCTTCTAATGAGAAATGAAGAGGAGTTAGCACAGTTTAGGGCAGAGAGAAGTGCTGAAAAGAATGGGAGTGAACAAAGGGGTGAGCGTTCGGAAGGGAATTACTCTAATCCCTCCCAAAGTGGTGAACCATTCATAGCAGCCGTGGGTGTTAATGGAGTTAATGGTGGAGGACTTGGAGTTGTTAATGCACCTCGTGTTAATAACTTCAAATATGAAAGCTTTCAGAAATGTGGTGCCAAGGAGTTTGATGGTACCCAAAATGCAGTGGGTGCTATGGAGTGGATTGAAGATATTGAGGTAGTATTTGCATCTTGTTACTGTCCGGATGATATGAAGGTTCTGTGTGCTAGTAGGATGTTGAAGAAGAATGCCCGTAACTGGTGGAGGGCTACTACCGTTTCCATGACCCATGAGGTACTTGCTGTGATGCCTTGGGGTACATTTAAGGAGAAGTTTCTAGAGGAGTATGTGGGAACTCGTGAGTTAAAACTGATTGAAAAGAAGTTTAGATCGTTGGTTGCGAAACCCGGTGCAATTTCTGAATATGCACATTCATTTATGGAGAAGTTGAAGTTTGTTGGACACTGGTTCGAAGGCAGGAGGACCAAATTGAGGCTTATTGTGATGGTCTCCCCGCTAGTTATCGTGGATTATGTAGACAGCATGTGACTTTGTCGGCGGCTATTAAGGAGTCAAAGAGGTTGGATGATGACTTCAAAAGCGAGAAAGTTGTGGAGAAAGTTGATGACAAGAAAGCAGGGTTCAAAAGAAGGTCAAATTGGTCATCTAACAACAACAATAATAATAAGAAGTTCCGTGGGAATTCTAGCTCAAGTGGTGACAAAGATAAAAAGAAGAATGGTTCTTGGTGTGCTTTTTGCAAGACTGTTCATGAAGGTCAATGTTCCGACAAGACAAGAAGGTGTCATAAGTGTGGGAAGTTGGGACATCTTGCAACAGAATGCAGGGACAAGACTCGTTGCTACAAGTGTCAAGAAATGGGGCATCTCATTGCCGATTGTCCACAAATGAAGAACGACGGAAAGAGGACAGCCGCGACAGCAACAAAAGTGAGAGCCTTGCAGATGACTGTTGATGATGCTAAGAACAACGACGAGGTGGTAAGTTGTACTTTCCTTGTTAATTCAAAACCTGCCTCTGTTTTATTTGATTCGGGTGCAAATAGGTCGTTTGTGTCTACTTTATTTGCTCCTAAGTTAGAAAGAGTCACTACTCCCTTAGATTGCTCAATAGAAGTAGAGATTGCTAATGGTACGGTTAGTGATATACGTGTGGGATATGATGATTGTGACATTGAGATTGAGGGTCGTTTGTTTCCGGTCCAGTTATTGCCTACTACCTTAGCCGGTTTCGATGTAGTGATTGGTATGGATTGGTTGTCTAGAAATGAAGCTATTATTTTGTGTTCCCAAAAGATTATTCGGATTCCTATACCCGATGGTAAAGTGGTAACGGTTTATGGAGATAAGAAGAGAGGGGGGATAAAGATCATTAGTATGATGAAGGCTATGAAATGTATAAGGAAGAATAAGAGTCATTTCTTGGCCTATGTTATTGATGCAAGAAAGGAGAAGCCTCCTATTGCTAGTGTTGATGTAGTATCCGATTTTCCCGATGTGTTTCCCGATGATCTTCCCGGTATTCCTCCCGATCGTGAAGTTACTTTTCAGATAGATCTCATTCCCGGTGCTACACCTGTTGCTAAAGCACCTTACCGATTAGCTCCTACAGAAATGAAAGAGTTAATGTCTAAACTTCAGGAATTACTAGACAAAGGGTTCATACAACCTAGTTCCTCGCCTTGGGGAGCTCCGGTTCTCTTTGTTAAAAAGAAGGATGGATCTATGCGCATGTGCATAGACTACCGTGAGCTGAATAAGCGAACGGTTAAGAATAAATATCCTCTCCCACGAATTGATGATCTCTTTGATCAACTTCACGGTGCTTCATATTTTTCAAAGATAGATTTGCGGTCCGGTTATCATCAATTGAAGGTTAAGAAGGAGGATGTAGCAAAGACAGCTTTCCGGACTAGATATGGATTATGAGTTCTTGGTCATGTCATTTCATCAGAAGGTATTAAAGTAGATCCTTCAAAGATTGAAGCTGTTTCAAAGTGGGAGCAGCCAAAGACTCCTACTGAGATTAAAAGTTTTCTTGGTTTGGCTGGATATTATAGAAGATTCATTCAGGATTTCTCCCGAATAGCCAAGCCTATGACTGAACTAACGAAGAAAGGAGAAGCCTCCTATTGCTAGTGTTGATGTAGTATCCGATTTTCCCGATGTGTTTCCCGATGATCTTCCCGGTATTCCTCCCGATCGTGAAGTTACTTTTCAGATAGATCTCATTCCCGGTGCTACACCTGTTGCTAAAGCACCTTACCGATTAGCTCCTACAGAAATGAAAGAGTTAATGTCTAAACTTCAGGAATTACTAGACAAAGGGTTCATACAACCTAGTTCCTCGCCTTGGGGAGCTCCGGTTCTCTTTGTTAAAAAGAAGGATGGATCTATGCGCATGTGCATAGACTACCGTGAGCTGAATAAGCGAACGGTTAAGAATAAATATCCTCTCCCACGAATTGATGATCTCTTTGATCAACTTCACGGTGCTTCATATTTTTCAAAGATAGATTTGCGGTCCGGTTATCATCAATTGAAGGTTAAGAAGGAGGATGTAGCAAAGACAGCTTTCCGGACTAGATATGGACGTTATGAGTTCTTGGTCATGCCATTTGGGTTGACTAATGCTCCAGCCGCATTTATAGACTTAATGAATCGGGTATGTCGTCCCTTTCTAGATCATTTTGTTATTGTGTTTATTGACGATATTTTGATCTATTCTAAGTCAGAAGATGAGCACTTGAAAGCAGTTTTGGAGGCGTTGAGGGAGAAGAAGTTGTATGCCAAGTTTTCTAAATGCGAGTTTTGGCTTCGAGAAGTGCAGTTTCTTGGTCATGTCATTTCATCAGAAGGTATTAAAGTAGATCCTTCAAAGATTGAAGCTGTTTCAAAGTGGGAGCAGCCAAAGACTCCTACTGAGATTAAAAGTTTTCTTGGTTTGGCTGGATATTATAGAAGATTCATTCAGGATTTCTCCCGAATAGCCAAGCCTATGACTGAACTAACGAAGAAAGGAGTAAAGTTTGAGTGGACCGATAAGCAGGAGAATGCATTTCAAACATTGAAAAAGAAGTTGTGTGAAGCTCCAATACTTGCCTTGCCTGAAGGTACCGATGATTTGGTTGTGTATAGTGATGCATCTATTACGGGTTTGGGTTGCGTACTGATGCAGAGGGACAAGGTGATCGCCTATGCTTCACGCCAGTTGAAGCCACATGAGAAGAATTACCCTACCCATGATCTTGAGTTGGCAGCAGTTGTATTTGCATTGAAATTGTGGAGACATTACCTTTATGGTACAAAATGCACTCTGTTTACCGATCATAAAAGTTTGCAGTATGTCTTTAATCAAAAGGAGATGAACGTGAGACAAAGGAGGTGGATGGAATTACTTAAGGATTATGATTGTGAAATCAAATACCATCCGGGTAAAGCCAATGTAGTGGCGGATGCACTAAGTAGGAAGGTGCAAAGTTCTTCTTGTAAGTTGATGAGCATGCAAGTTCAAGCCAAGTCGGGGCTACTTGATTGAATTAAAGAAGCACAAGCGAGGGCATTAATGAAGGATAACATTGACAAAGAAAGCATTGGAAAGAAGAAACGTCTTGTGATGGAGACTAATAGCCGTGGTTTCAAAACATACAAGGGTCGAATTTGGGTGCCATTGCTTGGTGGTAACCAAGAATTGATCCTTGAGGAATCCCATAGAAGTAGATATTCGGTTCATCCCGGTGTCACCAAAATGTATGCAGATTTGAAGCCGATTTATTGGTGGCCGGATATTAAAGGAGAAGTGGCTCATTTTGTAGCAAAATGTTTGACGTGTGCACGTGTGAAAACGGACCATCATAAGCCGTATGGTTTGCTACATCAATTAGACATTCCCGAGTGGAAATGGGATCATATTACCATGGACTTTGTAACGAAGCTACCTAAAACACCGAAAGGGAATGATATGATATGGGTGATTGTAGATAGATTGACGAAGAGTGCTCATTTTCTAGCTACCCGACAAGATGTGCCTCTAACGAAGATGGCAAAGATATACATTGATGAAGTAGTCTCAAAACATGGAGTTCCTTTATCCATTGTTTCGGACCGAGACTCGAGATTTGTGTCAAACTTTTGGAAGGGCCTTCAACGGGAGTTGGGTAGTAGAATAAATTTGAGTACCGCCTATCATCCTCAAACCGATGGGCAAAGTGAGATAACTATTCAAACATTGGAGGATATGTTGAGGACGTGTGTACTAGAGTATGGTGGAGCATGGGATGATCATTTGAGGTTGATAGAGTTTGCTTACAACAATAGTCACCATGCAAGTATTGGAATGCCACCATTTGAAATGCTCTATGGTAGGAGATGTAGGACTCCAAGTTGTTGGATGGAGCCCGGTGAAAAGCAAATCATAGGTCCTGAAATTATAGAGATCTCAGCGGAGAAAGTTAATGTAGCTAAAGAAGCTTTACGTGTGGCAAGAGAAAGACAGAAAACATATGCAGATAAGAAAAGGAGACCGATTGAGTTTAATGTTGGTGATTTAGTGATGCTGAAAGTGTCACCATGGAAAGGAGTTATTAGATTTGGAAAGAAGGGAAAGTTGAGTCCACGTTTCATTGGACCTTTTAAAGTTCTGAAGCGCATTAAAGATGTGGCATATCAGTTGGAATTACCTCCAGAATTGGATGGAATTCACAACACCTTTCATGTATCCTACTTGAGGAAATGTTTAGCCGATGAGTCAAGTGTGATTCCCATTGAAGATGTGAGTATTGACCCAATGAAGAGAATAGTAGATGAACCGGTAGCGATACTTGAAAGGAAGCAAAAGAAGTTACGCCGAAAAGTGATTGACCTTGTGTTGATAAAGTGGAAGCATAACCATGGAGAAAGCTTAACGTGGGAAACTGAAGCAGTAATGAAGGAGAAGTATCCGGAGTTGTTCCTTACTGATGAGATTCCGGGGACGGAATCCTCTTAAGGGGGAGGTAATTATAACATCCCAAACTTTTCTTTACTAGTTGACTAATGCCGTTAAGTCAATATTGTGTGTGTCGTTAAGTCTATTTTAGATTTAATGCTTATATGTAGTTATTGTGTGTTATGTGTGAGGCTTGAAAGCCTAAACTTATAATGAAGTATATATGTGTGTAAAATGTAGCTAAATGCCTATGTAGTGGTATTTAAAGAAGTAATCATGTTATATATGGTCCATATGGTAGTTTTTGACTAGTAATGAAGGATTAGGAAGCTTAGGGACTAGTTTTGACATAGGAGCAAAGTCAAAAACGTTAAGGAGTTTAGGGAGTGTCATTAGGTCATTAGTTGCAGATTTCCTTCCTCCTAAACAAGCCCTAACCACCCCACATAGTTCCTCCATCAAATTGCAAGCCGAAAAGCTTCCTTACGTGTGATTCGAGTGTGTATTGTCAAGAGTTTTGCATCCTAATTGATATCTACAGGTAGAGCAGATATAATTTCATTGTTTTCAGGTCCTTTTGATATTATGAGTCATTAGGATTAATTATTGGATTATGGGGGAATCGTTTAACGAAGATTAATGGTGGTTTTGTTGGATTAAAGTAATACATGGTGTAAGTGATGATTGAAATGCTTTATAATGATTTGAATATGAAGGATTTTGATGTATGAAAGTCATGTAATTGATGTAGAGTCTTTTGGACCTGGTTTGGGGTGAAATCGATCAGACTTGTGCAGAATCGGGGCCAGTTGCGGCGCAACTGGTTTCCAGAAAGATAAGTTGCGGCGCAACTGGTTTCCAGAAAGATAAGTTGCGGCGCAATTGGTTTCGAAAGATAAGTTGCGGCGCAACTGGTTTCCGAAGATAAGTTGCGGCGCAACTGGTTTCCAGAAAGATAAGTTGCGGCGCAACTGGTTTCCAGAAGTAAGTTGCGGCGCAACTGGTTTCGAAGATAAGTTGCGGCGCAACTGGTTTCCGAAAGTAGTTGCGGCGCAACTGGTTTCCAGAAAGATAAGTTGCGGCGCAACTGGTTTCCAGAAAGATAAGTTGCGGCGCAACTGGTTTCCAGAAAGATAAGTTGCGGCGCAATTGGGCGCATTGCGGCGCAACGATAGGTGTGAGTTGCGGCGCAACTCTATGTTGTGGCGCAACTCAACTGTTTTCAGAAAATGTATACTTTTGAACCGTAACGACGTTTGACATTTAGATTAGACCTGAAACTAAAGTGAGTCGTTAATGTGTGTGGGTCTAGCTATTGACCTTAATGACGTGAGTATGTAGTTGTCTAATGATCGTTTACTAATTATAGGTAGACGAGCATAGTTGCTTTATACAGTGACTAGTTGTTGATTGTTGTGAACTACGCCGAGGTAAGATACACTACTTTGACACGCTGGGGGATTCAACGAAAAGCTGGTTTCAAATCATAAATACTTCCATTTGGTATCATTATATTGCTTGTGGGCATATGGGGTTATACGGGAGGTATTATGGGTTATGTAGTTGACCATGAGACCTGAAATGCAGTCCCTAATGTAGTGAAATTATGTATTGCTTAATGTAGTGTATTGTTATGCAGTTTATGTAGTGTTACGAAGTATCTCATTATGCATGAAACGAAGAAATGAAGTTGATGTGTGATATATGCATGCTTACATGGCTTGTACACCTAGCTCACTAGACTTATTAGGTTGCCATGTCACTTGCACGTTTAAGGATCCAAACGTAACGAAGATAAAGTGTGTGAATGTCTAGGAATGTGTGTTACCTAGACTATATGTGTGTGATGGTTTAGGAATGTGTGTTACCTAAACCATATGTGTGAAACCGAGCTCGTAAATATAATGCAGGGAAAGTGTTAAGCTTAACCCGTACTGGTCTTAGCCGGATGAGTGCGTTGACGTAGTTGTTGCTTGGGTGGCTCCTTGCAACATGGTCATTATAATGTAGGGCGAGTAATACGAGGGGTTTGACCAACCTCCACATACGGATTACTCTTGGATTGGCTTGCCATTCCTTAACGACGAGGTATGACTCGCCTTTTGGTGAAGCATCTAGTCGGGTGTGACTTATGTTACACTTATATGCAGCTAACGAAGATATGTGTGATAACGTGTGGATAAAAATGAAGGATAGGCACATTTAGGGGGGATTCACCCTAATTGATATGAAGTTGATATGCAGTTATGTGTGAACGTGTGATGTGTGTTGTGCCTAAATAAAATTGTCTAATAATGAAGATTGTTTTAATTGGACGAATGTCTTAATAACATAGTGTTATCTTACTTAGCTAATTCGTTAGCTAACACTTGTTTCTTAAATTTGGTTGTTCCCTCAGGTTTAGCTTGAAGGACTAGTTGATGCAGGAAGAGTGAGAGTTGGGTAGATGCATGCAGGAGAACTTAGCTACTCATAGACGATTGTCTCTTTAGACATTTATTCACATTTCGTACTTGATGTCGAATTTATGTAGTATTGTTGAACGGTTGTTTTGTGTTGGGCAACCGTTGGGTTTTCATTTAGACTTATCTTATGGTATGGCATGTAACACCAATAAATGCAGAAACCGAACAGTTTTTATCGGTTTTGAACTTTTAAAGATTTCTTCCGCAATTTTGACACCGTTAGGTGAAAGTTTTTTGAAAACTCATATTTTTAAATGTCGGGTGTTACAAGTTGGTATCAGAGAATTGGTTTAAGTGAACCAAAATTCGACCTATGCCGTAGGATTTTGGACTTAGACCGATGAGAAGTAGGTTAGGCTTAAGCAGGATGCCTAGCCAATGAAGTGAAATGCTTTAAGATGGGTTGGGGAGTGAGTGAGAGTGTGATTTAAGGCTTGTTTATTATGTGTGATAATGTAGTTATATGTAGCATGGCCTTAACATATGTAGTCACTCTTTAACTCTTGCTAACCATCGTCGTTGCCTTGTAGAGTTAATGGCAAACACTAGAGCTAGTAGCCAGA
Source organism: Erigeron breviscapus (assembly GCA_034093135.1). Taxonomy (NCBI): domain Eukaryota; kingdom Viridiplantae; phylum Streptophyta; class Magnoliopsida; order Asterales; family Asteraceae; genus Erigeron; species Erigeron breviscapus. Next base: position 59,440,578 of record CM067172.1, on the reverse strand, counting down.
GAGGAGGAGGAAATGGTGGTGGTGTTCCTCCTAATGGGAATGGGGCTGGAGATGGAGTTAACCAAAGGCCTCCGCGAAGGCCACTCCCGGGTGCACAGCCCACAAGGTCGGAAATTGATAGGGCAAACCCGGTGATTGAACAAGTTCCCAATCAAGCAGAATTACATGAGGAGTTGAGAGCTATTCGAGCTCTTCTAAAGAGAAATGAAGAGGAGTTAGCACAGTTTAGGGCAGAGAGAGGTGCTGAAAGGAATGGGAGTGAACAAAGGGGTGAGAGTTCGGAAGGGAATTACTCTAATCCCTCCCAAAGTGGTGAACCATCCATAGCAGCCGTGGGTGTTAATGGAGTTAATGGTGGAGGACTTGGAGTTGTTAATGCACCTCGTGTTAATAATTTCAAATATGAAAGCTTTCAGAAATGTGGTGCCAAGGAGTTTGATGGTACCCAAAATGCAGTGGGTGCTATGGAGTGGATTGAAGATATTGAGGTAGTATTTGCATCTTGTTATTGTCCGGATGATATGAAGGTTTTGTGTGCTAGTAGGATGTTGAAGAAGAATGCCCGTAACTGGTGGAGGGCTACTACCGTTTCCATGACCCATGAGGTACTTGCTGTGATGCCTTGGGGTACATTTAAGGAGAAGTTTCTAGAGGAGTATGTGGGAACTCGTGAGTTAAGACTGATTGAAAAGGAGTTTAGATCGTTGGTTGCGAAACCCGGTGCAATTTCTGAATATGCACATTCATTTATGGAGAAGTTGAAGTTTGTTGGACACTTGGTTCGAAGGCAGGAGGACCAAATTGAGGCTTATTATGATGGTCTCCCCGCTAGTTATCGTGGATTATGTAGATAGCATGTGACTTTGTCGGCGGCTATTAAGGAGTCAAAGAGGTTGGATGATGACTTCAAAAGCGAGAAAGTTGTGGAGAAAGTTGATGACAAGAAAGCAGGGTTCAAAAGAAGGTCAAATTGGTCATCTAACAACAACAATAATAATAAGAAGTTCCGTGGGAATTCTAGCTCAAGAGGTGACAAAGATAAAAAGAAGAATGGTTCTTGGTGTGCTTTTTGCAAGACTGTTCATGAAGGTCAATGTTCCGACAAGACAAGAAGGTGTCATAAGTGTGGGAAGTCGGGACATCTTGCAACAGAATGCAGGGACAAGACTCGTTGCTACAAGTGTCAAGAAATGGGGCATCTCATTGCCGATTGTCCACAAATGAAGAATGACGGAAAGAGGACAGCCGCGACAGCAACAAAAGTGAGAGCCTTGCAGATGACTGTTGATGATGCTAAGAACAACGACGAGGTGGTAAGTGGTACTTTCCTTGTTAATTCAAAACCTGCCTCTATTTTATTTGATTCGGGTGCAAATAGGTCGTTTGTGTCTACTTTATTTGCTCCTAAGTTAGAAAGAGTCACTACTCCCTTATATTGCTCAATAGAAGTAGAGATTGCTAATGGTCTTGTCTACGAACTCACAATGTACACCTTTTAGGGTTCACATAATTCATGTTGCACACAAAATTCCTAATCATGCATGCTATATGAAGAGTTTTTAACTTAAGCCGTAGTCTAGGTCAAACCGCCTAATTCTCTACGACCACGCATGGGCCACCATTCTGTAACACCCCGAGCTGGGCCCGGAATATTACGGAAATTATATAGCACCCAGTGGAATTATCGTAGAACATGAACTATATGAATAAAAAGGGATTCGGTGTATCCATCAAATAAGATAATTCAAGTACAAAATACATAAATGCAAAAGTAGGCAAATGAATCCTTGATCCATATAAGTCCAATGCCCGGGTTCAAAGCAAGCAACAATCATACTTCACATCCTGGATTTAATCTGGTTACCTGAAAAGTGTACTAGCAAGTGTCAACACAAGGTTGGTGAGTTCGTAGTAATGGTTTACAAGGAACCATCATCAATAGTAACAACATATGAAATAATAACATCAAAACAATGTACTTACTATAAACCCATGTACGTCACCTGTTAAACAATTGAGGTTAACATATCGTTCAACCTTGTCACATAAATAATTGAACAACAAACGATACAAGATAGTTCGTATACAATCAAGTACAATTAATACTTGGTCCACATCGTGGTGTAAATCATATCATATCATCAAGTATGGCCAATACTTGGCATCAAGTACATGAAAGTACTCGGTCCACATCGTGGTGTAAATCATATCATATCATCAAGTATGGCCAATACTTGGCATCAAGTACATGAAAGTACTCGGTCCACATCGTGGTGTAAATCATATCATATCATCAAGTATGGCCAATACTTGGCATCAAGTACATGAAAGTACTCGGTCCACATCGTGGTGTAAATCATATCATATCATCAAGTATGGCCAATACTTGGCATCAAGTACATGAAAGTACTCGGTCCACATCGTGGTGTAAATCATATCATATCATCAAGTATGGCCAATACTTGGCATCAAGTACATGAAAGTACTCGGTCCACATCGTGGTGTAAATCATATCATATCATCAAGTATGGCCAATACTTGGCATCAAGTACATGAAAGTACTCGGTCCACATCGTGGTGTAAATCATATCATATCATCAAGTATGGCCAATACTTGGCATCAAGTACATGAAAGTACTCGGTCCACATCGTGGTGTAAATCATATCATATCATCAAGTATGGCCAATACTTGGCATCAAGTACATGAAAGTACTCGGTCCACATCGTGGTGTAAATCATATCATATCATCAAGTATGGCCAATACTTGGCATCAAGTACATGAAAGTACTCGGTCCACATCGTGGTGTAAATCATATCATATCATCAAGTATGGCCAATACTTGGCATCAAGTACATGAAAGTACTCGGTCCACATCGTGGTGTAAATCATATCATATCATCAAGTATGGCCAATACTTGGCATCAAGTACATGAAAGTACTCGGTCCACATCGTGGTGTAAATCATATCATATCATCAAGTATGGCCAATACTTGGCATCAAGTACATGAAAGTACTCGGTCCACATCGTGGTGTAAATCATATCATATCATCAAGTATGGCCAATACTTGGCATCAAGTACATGAAAGTACTCGGTCCACATCGTGGTGTAAATCATATCATATCATCAAGTATGGCCAATACTTGGCATCAAGTACATGAAAGTACTCGGTCCACATCGTGGTGTAAATCATATCATATCATCAAGTATGGCCAATACTTGGCATCAAGTACATGAAAGTACTCGGTCCACATCGTGGTGTAAATCATATCATATCATCAAGTATGGCCAATACTTGGCATCAAGTACATGAAAGTACTCGGTCCACATCGTGGTGTAAATCATATCATATCATCAAGTATGGCCAATACTTGGCATCAAGTACATGAAAGTACTCGGTCCACATCGTGGTGTAAATCATATCATATCATCAAGTATGGCCAATACTTGGCATCAAGTACATGAAAGTACTCGGTCCACATCGTGGTGTAAATCATATCATATCATCAAGTATGGCCAATACTTGGCATCAAGTACATGAAAGTACTCGGTCCACATCGTGGTGTAAATCATATCATATCATCAAGTATGGCCAATACTTGGCATCAAGTACATGAAAGTACTCGGTCCACATCGTGGTGTAAATCATATCATATCATCAAGTATGGCCAATACTTGGCATCAAGTACATGAAAGTACTCGGTCCACATCGTGGTGTAAATCATATCATATCATCAAGTATGGCCAATACTTGGCATCAAGTACATGAAAGTACTCGGTCCACATCGTGGTGTAAATCATATCATATCATCAAGTATGGCCAATACTTGGCATCAAGTACATGAAAGTACTCGGTCCACATCGTGGTGTAAATCATATCATATCATCAAGTATGGCCAATACTTGGCATCAAGTACATGAAAGTACTCGGTCCACATCGTGGTGTAAATCATATCATATCATCAAGTATGGCCAATACTTGGCATCAAGTACATGAAAGTACTCGGTCCACATCGTGGTGTAAATCATATCATATCATCAAGTATGGCCAATACTTGGCATCAAGTACATGAAAGTACTCGGTCCACATCGTGGTGTAAATCATATCATATCATCAAGTATGGCCAATACTTGGCATCAAGTACATGAAAGTACTCGGTCCACATCGTGGTGTAAATCATATCATATCATCAAGTATGGCCAATACTTGGCATCAAGTACATGAAAGTACTCGGTCCACATCGTGGTGTAAATCATATCATATCATCAAGTATGGCCAATACTTGGCATCAAGTACATGAAAGTACTCGGTCCACATCGTGGTGTAAATCATATCATATCATCAAGTATGGCCAATACTTGGCATCAAGTACATGAAAGTACTCGGTCCACATCGTGGTGTAAATCATATCATATCATCAAGTATGGCCAATACTTGGCATCAAGTACATGAAAGTACTCGGTCCACATCGTGGTGTAAATCATATCATATCATCAAGTATGGCCAATACTTGGCATCAAGTACATGAAAGTACTCGGTCCACATCGTGGTGTAAATCATATCATATCATCAAGTATGGCCAATACTTGGCATCAAGTACATGAAAGTACTCGGTCCACATCGTGGTGTAAATCATATCATATCATCAAGTATGGCCAATACTTGGCATCAAGTACATGAAAGTACTCGGTCCACATCGTGGTGTAAATCATATCATATCATCAAGTATGGCCAATACTTGGCATCAAGTACATGAAAGTACTCGGTCCACATCGTGGTGTAAATCATATCATATCATCAAGTATGGCCAATACTTGGCATCAAGTACATGAAAGTACTCGGTCCACATCGTGGTGTAAATCATATCATATCATCAAGTATGGCCAATACTTGGCATCAAGTACATGAAAGTACTCGGTCCACATCGTGGTGTAAATCATATCATATCATCAAGTATGGCCAATACTTGGCATCAAGTACATGAAAGTACTCGGTCCACATCGTGGTGTAAATCATATCATATCATCAAGTATGGCCAATACTTGGCATCAAGTACATGAAAGTACTCGGTCCACATCGTGGTGTAAATCATATCATATCATCAAGTATGGCCAATACTTGGCATCAAGTACATGAAAGTACTCGGTCCACATCGTGGTGTAAATCATATCATATCATCAAGTATGGCCAATACTTGGCATCAAGTACATGAAAGTACTCGGTCCACATCGTGGTGTAAATCATATCATATCATCAAGTATGGCCAATACTTGGCATCAAGTACATGAAAGTACTCGGTCCACATCGTGGTGTAAATCATATCATATCATCAAGTATGGCCAATACTTGGCATCAAGTACATGAAAGTACTCGGTCCACATCGTGGTGTAAATCATATCATATCATCAAGTATGGCCAATACTTGGCATCAAGTACATGAAAGTACTCGGTCCACATCGTGGTGTAAATCATATCATATCATCAAGTATGGCCAATACTTGGCATCAAGTACATGAAAGTACTCGGTCCACATCGTGGTGTAAATCATATCATATCATCAAGTATGGCCAATACTTGGCATCAAGTACATGAAAGTACTCGGTCCACATCGTGGTGTAAATCATATCATATCATCAAGTATGGCCAATACTTGGCATCAAGTACATGAAAGTACTCGGTCCACATCGTGGTGTAAATCATATCATATCATCAAGTATGGCCAATACTTGGCATCAAGTACATGAAAGTACTCGGTCCACATCGTGGTGTAAATCATATCATATCATCAAGTATGGCCAATACTTGGCATCAAGTACATGAAAGTACTCGGTCCACATCGTGGTGTAAATCATATCATATCATCAAGTATGGCCAATACTTGGCATCAAGTACATGAAAGTACTCGGTCCACATCGTGGTGTAAATCATATCATATCACAAGCCATAATCTACAACTTGACACCATTAAAATACTTATAAATTATGATTAAGAGATCAAGAATTATTACCTTATATGTGCCCTTAATCAAAAGGATGTTTAAAGGAATGATTAAAGATGACTTAAAGCTAAGAACTACTGAAATTCCATCCCTCTGTTCTAGACTTGTAATTCGACTTCTGGACCTTTTTGAACAAATTCAACGGTTGAAAACGTTGGTCTATATGTTAGGAAGCTACTGTCAAAGAACCATGATGATCCGACGGTTTAATCTCTGGGGATCGAAGGTTTTCTGGGCTGCTGTAATGAAAAACGGGTTTTGAGTTGTTTTGGATATTTTCTTTCTCAAAGCCAACTATGGCTCAATGACGTGAGAACTAAGTTTGTTGCATGTATATGTATTGTTTAGAGTGTTGAGAATGCAGAGAACAAAGAGAGAAAGAAGTTCTTATAATTAGATAGATAGATAAGATAGATAGAGATTAAAGAAGAAGAAGTTTGATTATGTAAATTGGTAATGAAAACCTTAGCTTGTATTTATTGGTAAAAATTTACCATGGTTACTAGTTTAGTTTGTTGATAACTATGGTTAAGTTAAGGAATACCATGAGCTAGTTTGATGGTTTTGCAATACCATGGGCTAGTTAACTAACCTAAGTTAACTAACTTTAGTTAGCTAATCATAGTTAGTTATTTAGGTAGATATTATTTAGGATAGTTTAGGATATTTAGTAGTATAATATACCCCTTAATTTACATACCTATAATGCCTAATTATTTTACTAACATTTATTATTAACCGTACAATATTTCTAGTTATTCGATTGGGTCCATAAACAACAAGAAATATCACGCATATTCCTTCTTTACATAAAGTTATGTCGGTCTTTGTCCCATTAATGGAATTATTGGATAGCCACCGACACTGTGCCACCGACACTGTTCCACCGACACTATTGAAACCGTACATTATACTTAATGTTTCGTATATACGTTTTCTCTGTTACCACAGTTATTCAATTATTGTCTATAATATAATTTCCATAACATGTATGGGCCAATATCATGGTCTAGTAACATAGGCTTAATTCTAGAAGTCCAAATATGACATTATAATTGGCCCAATTTACAGATAAATGTACACAATTATGTCCAAAGTTTTCATTTATTGAAATAGTTAGTCAAATTACATGTACGGTCAAACGGGTCAAAATCACAGATGTTACATTGCTCCTTTTGAATTACGTGCATTCGTGTGATTGGATTATGTGTTTGATTTTTAGATGTTCGACGATTCACTAACTAAACTTAGTCAAATACCCCGTAATTTTATCTTGACTCTAAACAACGACAAATTCTTCATGTACTTTATGTCTCATGATATCGAGAGCCTTGATGTTAAAGTAAGTACAATTTCGATGCCAACGGTTAATACGGTCCTTAAATTTGTATTAGGATTGTTAATGTGCCATTATCTAACGGTAGGATTCTTAGGGTTCAATGTGAAATGTGCAATTCTTCAAACTCAAAGGTCTTTAGTGCTATCGTCTCAAAATTTGAAACTAACGCCGTCTCTATTATCCTTGAGTTTCCCGAGGTCCTTCCGGGTGACTTACCGGGTTTGCCCCATCTCGATAACTTAATTTTTATAATTGGTTGACTTCCTAACGCCGTGCCCGTAGCTAAAACCCCTATTAACCAAGGTACAAGACATACGACTTAAAGAACTCCAATAGAAGCAATCCATTCGATTCTAGCTAATCACCCTGGGGAGCCTCTATCTTGTATGAGGAGAAGAAGTATGGGTCGTTTCGAGAGGTATGATAACTTCCGGAATATGAATAAACACGCGGTGAAAGACCAATGTCCGTTTTTCCCCAAATTGATGATTTGTTGACCAACCACGAAGTGCCAAATAATTCTCTAGGATAGTATAATCACTTACTCGTCTAACTAAAAGAGAAGAGAATTGTAGGAAAACGAATTGTAATGGACTTCATTACGAAGTCGCCGAAGACAAGAAGTGACCACGATACAACGAAATCGGCAAGCTTGACAACTTGGCTCATTTGTGTATGGAAGAAGTGGGGTAGGTGCACGGAGATTCGATTTCTATCATTTCAAATAAAGAAAGCCGGTTAACTCAAACTTGGAAAGCCTTTCAACGAGCAATGGGTTCTCAACCCGACTTGAGACTTGATCACATGTCAAGAGCATGTGCTATTGACCTTGGTGGAGATCTTGTGAAACAATGGTTATCACGTGAGTATTCGAATAGCACCAACCGAAGCACTAGGTAGCAGAAGTGTTGCCCTCCCCTAGTTGAGCAAATAATTCGAGGAAAGCCAAAGTAGCGGACCGGAAATAGTAATTGGAGTGACAAGAACAACTTCTCAAGTTAAGAAAAAAGTACAACTAGCTCGCGGACGACAAAAGAAGTAGGTTGATGTGTGGCGGAAGCCGCTAGAGTTTGAGGTTGGTAACCATGTACTTTTGATGGTGATGACTTGGAAAGATGTCATGCGATTTGTGAGACGAGGCAACTCGGGCCAATGCATATTGGGCCTTTTGAACAAGTAGATAAAGTGGTACATCGATTTGAACTTACTTGAGAGCCTAATGATGCACATGACGTGTTTCACCTTCTAGCTTGCCTGAGAGTCTAACGTATCCTACCCACCGCATGCCCATGAACGAGATACATGCAGATAAAAGCTTAAAATTGTGCAGAAGAGCCAGTTGAAAATTTAGGTTGTGTGATCTAAGTACCCGCATTCATCTAGTGACTGGTGTTTTGTCGAATTTCGGGACGAAGTTCCTTTAACGGGGGGATGATGTAACATCCGTGACTTTTGACCATTTGACTTCACGTGTAATTTGACTAACGGATTTAATTAATGACCTAATTTAGTCACTCTGAGACATAATGACGTACGAAATGCTTAACGGGTCGAATGACGACTTATTTGACGATGCAATACTAAACGATACGAAGTAACTCTTGAATTTAAACTAGTAATTGAGACGGGTCAACCCGTGGATCTTACCCACACCCATGACCCACCCACTTTACCCAACCTTATCCCAACCCTATCTCTCCCCAATTCTCTTCCACTCACTCTTTCACCACCCATTTTCCATGTATCTCTCTATCTCTCTAGTAAATGCACACACACAAACACATATATCTCTCTCTCTAATTTAATTCATCAATAAATGTTGTTTAACCTAAATTAGTGTAAGAATCATCATCACCATCATTATATCTTCATCATATCAAAATTTTGGAGTTTCAAGTTGCAAGAATTATCCATTTGGGTCAAATTCGGGTTTGACTTTTGAAGCAAGATTTGGTAAGTCAAAATCACTTCAATACCTTTATTTTATGTTTACAAACATGTTTCAAAGTTAAGACCAAAAGAATCCTGGTTCGAATCGGGTCAAAAACGTTTCTAGGTCAAATTAGGGTTTATGTGAGTTAATTTAGGTCAAAACCGATTTTGGTGATAATTTTGGTGTTTTGGATTGAAATTATAGAATGGGTTATGTTAAATGATGTTTATTTAAGTTCCATTATGTACAAGGATGAGTTTATAAGTTGCCTAAATCGTTTTCCAAGCCAAAAATGAAGTTTCCAAGTGAAATGGGTCGGTTTTGTGTTGTTGTGTTGCTGTTGTGCGCCCAGATCCCTTCCACCGTCTCGCACGCCATGACCACCGTCTCAGATGGTGGCCTGGCTAAGCATGTTTGACCGTCTAGTGTCTCGAACTAGCGTAAAACAGTGGAAGGTGACCGTAATATAGACCACCGTCTGAGATGGTGGCCTACATTTTGTTGTTTTAGATTTTTGTTCTAGCTCGAGCACCCTTGTCCTTGGATCGAGCCCAGCTTCTAAACGAACCCTTTCTCGACCTCTATGGCCTCATATTCGAGTCATATTCTTTGTCCAAAGTTAATGATCCTTTCGAAACTCAAAATGACACCTTAACCTAAACTATATATATGTAAAATAATAGGTTGAGTACACGAAACAATCCTTGGACAACTTTAATTCCTTTCAAAGTAATTCTCGACCTCTCTAATGACTATCTCGAGTCTCGTGGGTCACTCAAAGTCGTGAAGCTTATCGAAAACCTAAGTTAAGGATTGACTTGTTATATTAATGTGTATATTATATGAAATTATAGGTGGTGGACGCGAAGTGAACGTTGAACGTTTGTAACTCTTTTCTATATCAACTTTAACTTCTAATTGCCGATCAAGGTGAGTTCCGTAGTTCCCTACTCGCTTGAGATTCAGGCTGAAAAGTGTACAAGTACTTGATTGATTGATTGTTTGGTTGTTTGATTGTCGGATTTACTTATAGTTTGGTTATTATGCATTCATTTGTGATTATTATATATTGTTTAGGATAGTAGTGCATACATGGAACACGACAATGCTCTCAAAGAGTTTTAGATGTGGTGGGAAGGCTGCGGTGAACCTATATATAAGCATCTAGGATTCCTTGAGTGTAGAGTGGTAGGAAGTGTATGTGCTTGTGTTATGGTGGATTGGTTATGCTTGTACTTGATGATTGGTTCGATGTACTCCTAAGTATTCTTACTTGATGATTTGTACTATGTACTCCTAAGTATTCTTACTTGATGATTGGTTCATGTACTCCTAAGTATTCTTACTTGATGATTGGTTCGATGTACTCCTAAGTATTCTTACTTGATGATTGGTTATGCTTGTACTTGATGATTGGTTCGATGTACTCCCAAGTATTCTTACTTGATGATTTGTACTACGTACTCCCAAGTGTCATACACTTGAGAACGTGCTTTCGTACGACGTACTCCCAAGTATTTCATACTTGAGAACATTGTGGTTTTGGTTGTTTTTGTTGTTGTCATAGTGCACTTATGATTCATTATTTGATGTTTTGTTGTTGGATATACCTATTACGCCTTCTCTAACTATTGTGGTTAGACACTTGTACGAGTACTAATACGTGGCTAGGTTACGCCATGAGTAACCCTCTTTGCATTTATATATGACGCGATGGTTTACCGTAAGTTATGATTCACTTACACTTTACACATATTATGACTCGCTTATACTTTACACATATTATGACTCGCTTATACTTTACACATACTATGACTCGCTTATACTTTACACATTTTGTGACTTGGATGGTTCCTTGTGTACTTTACACATATTATGACTCGCTTATACATTACTACGAACTCACCAACCTAGTGTTGACCTTGGTTAGTACACTTTTCAGGTAATCCAGTAAATCAAGGACGAGAAGTATGATTGATGATTGCATTAGTACCCGGGCTTGGACTTACTTGGATCACGGATTCATATGCCCTACTTTTGGCTTTATGCTTAGGATCGTTTGCTATCTTTTGATATTATTTTGTAAACGTTTGATGGCTACTTGCTCCTTGTGCATTTTGTACCTATTGTAACTTGTTTGGATTCACCGAATCCCTTTTATTCATTTAGTTTGTCCTACGATAATTCCATGCAAACGCAATATCTTTTCAGTAGCATTTTGAACCTAGCTCAGGGTGTTACAGGGTAAATGGCATCAAGTGACTCAACATGAAGGCCTATGAAGTTACAAGACACAAGGAGGTGATTCGGGAGCCGAACGAAGCAAAACGAGAAGCATCAGGAGATTCCAGCGCCGCTGGCCCAAGCCCAGCGCCGCTGGAGCCCAGCGCCGCTGCCCATCCAGCGCCGCTGGGAAGCCCAGTTCAGCAAACTGACTCAAATCACTATTTAAGCCGAAGCAGCCCTCAAAACCCTAAGAGAGAGCCGATTCAACAGCCCTAGCCGCCCACATCAACCCTAGGTCGACTTTGCAGATTCCAAGGAGGTTTTGGAGCTTCTGACACCTTCCGATCTTCATCCTCAACCTAGATCTACTCTTTTATTTTACTTTCAGTTGGTAAACAATGTCTTTCATCTTTTCAGATTTTGTTATTCCTTTAATAATGGTAGGCTAGTAGGCTGAATACTTGTTTGGATCGATGTGATCATGTAGACGTTTATTTATTTTACTTTATTTGTTAGATCTGTTAGAGTGTGTTTTACTGTTTATCGTAGATCCATGTTTTACTAGTTTTTCATATTATTATTGGTTCTATATCTAAATGTATTAGTTTAATTCTGATGATCGGTCTATAATCATACACTAGGATTAATACATAAGGATGGAAAACACTAGTCGGTCTTTAACTAGATGTAAAAGGTGATTCACTTATAACTGAGGGATCCAGAACCATAGTAATTAGGATGAATAGAACATGAAGCTTAACAATGTCAGACGCGATCCAGTGACATGGAAACGTGCACTGTGGTCACCGGAGGGAATTATTATCTGGTCATGGCTTAAGAGCCGGGTAACTTAAAGATGAATTAGTAACACAAACTTTAGGTCATTAACGCTTAAACGATGAATCTAACGAGAATTTGTTTATAGAGTAGTGTGAGTCTAGGGACAGCACTAGTTACTTAGGCAAAGTGAATCTAACAAGAATCTGAGCCATGATTAAGTTTCCAACAGTCTAGCAAGTAGGTAGAATAATATCCGGTCGTATCATGAGATCTGAGATGCCAAACAAGTATTTTAATTTAACTACTGTTATTTGCTTTTTCAAACTATTTTCAGACTAAGCCTCTCGCTGAATAAGCGGTTGCGGCTTCTATTTACTTTTCAGTTTTTAATTAGTTTAATAGGAAATCGTGACAACCCCCAACCGCTAGAATTACACAGGGTCCCTGCGAACGATAATGTACTTATCACTTACTATACTACATTTGATCGGGTTCTCTGCCCGTAATTGTGTGTTTAGTTTGAGGTAATTACTTGTACAACTTTTATAAATTTTAAATACAAACGAAAAAACCACATCAGGTATTTTGGCGCCGCTGCTGGGACGCGACACATTCTTAGTTTAGTAGTGTAATTGGATCCTTTCTTGTGTTTCGGCACAAGAAAGTTACTTTTCAGTTTTTAGGTTAAGTCATTTTAGGGTTTAGTAGTCAAATTAGGTTTATGTCAAAATTAGGGTTTAGTAGTTGATTGATCAAATAATCGCACTATGGCTCAACCGAAGGTGTGAGTGGGGTTTTGGGTGTTTGTGGGCGATTCCCTTCCGGTCAAAGGGTCGTAGGCCGCTTTACGCCTATGATTGTTTATTCCCAGCCGTTATGGAGGCCGAGGGTTTGTTTACGGAGGTCAGACATATTAGTGATTAAGGTTTTTAGTATGTCGAATGGTGGTGAATGAATGAATTGCCGTATGGCATCTCCTCTTTATATAGAGGGTAAAAGTCTTTGTAGTGACAAAAGGTCACAATTCACCCACACGAGCGGAAGCGAGGATATGATGTATCGAGATAAACTTGCAAGAAATAATATGACACAAAATAAAGTAACAATTAGACACAATGATTTACGTGGTTCGGCACAATCCTTTGCCTACGTCCACCCCTAGAGTCTTCTTTATTCTTCAAACCGAGAAATAAACACCGTACAAGAAAATGTATCACTATGAGTTTAACTAAACCCAAACCCCTTAGATTTTAAGATAAAATCTAAGTATCTTGTACACCCTTTTTCTCTAACCTTACAAGAATAAAACTCTTAATACCTCACAAAGAAAATACACTTAGTTTTCTTTTAAACTCTCAATTTGCTTTGTGATATTTCTTATGGTTAAGGAACCACATATTTATACTACTTTGCATCCATGTACAAAGCTTCCTGTGAAAGACTTTTTCCAACAAACTTGTTGCCTCCTTTCTTGACTTTCTTAACATTTAACAAAAGACATCAAAACCAAGTTGTATACTTCTTTCTTTGTTTATCACATGCATTAAAAACATGTTTTATGCACCTAGTAAATGTGAGCCACCATCTTTTGACTACCAGCCAACAATCTCCACCTTGGCGAGCATTTACCATCTTTCAATCTGAAAATACTATAATCTAGTACTTCCACCATTCGGCCTTAATTATCACCGCTGCACACCTCGAATCACCTTGGTCCTGACTCCACCTGATTCGAAAAAGAAACTGGCCAATAAATGTGTGCAGCTGCTCCAGTCGACTTACATAGTCAATGTCGGAGAGGGGTCTCGAATCACCTCTCCCTTAGTAGGATTTTCCTTCTCACCATCGTCTACATCAGTCAAACATCTCATTAGATGTTTCTGATCCGTTTCTCGTGTGCACACTTTCCAAACCTTCGAGATTCGAGTACATATTGTACTCCCCACCAGACGATACAAACCATCATACTTCTCTCCCTTCATCAGGACCTTGTAGCCACGTGTGATTTTCAAAACTCCACCTCGGGCTGAATACCCGTATCCTTGAGAATCCAACTGGCTTAATGAAACTAGATTCTTACACATCTTGGGGACATATGCCACCCCAACTAGAGTATAAATGGCTCCATTAAACATTTTGATTTTTACAGTGCCGATACCTTCGACATTGCATGTAGACCCGTCGCCTAAAGTTAGCACACCCGCTTTCTTCATTTGGATTTTATCAAAATACCATTTTCTGAAGCATACATGCGTCGAACAACCAGAATCTATAATCCATTTATCTTGAGTAGAAGTATTTATATCTTTGGAGATTGTGAGAACGTCTCCCATATTATTTGTTCCATCAGCTGCTACAGCAACAGCAGAAGAACCCCAGAGTTATCTTCATTTTTCTTCCAGAGTGGACAATCTTTCTTGTAGTGGCCCCACTCGTGACATTTGAAGCACTGGATACCCTTCATGTTGACATTTGATATGGACCTACTATTTTTCCCATATCCCCTTTCAACAAACTTCCCCTTTCGATTTTGTCCCTGGCCAACCATAGCATACTCAAGCTCATGGTTTCCACCAGACCTTCTCCTCTTATCTTGAGACAGTAGAGCCGGTACCACTTCTTCCATCTTTACGGTTGCTTTACCGTATAGAACAGTAGTAACCAAATTATCATACGAACTTGGGAGAGAGGTAAGAAGAATAAGGGTCTTATCTTCTCCCTCAATTTTAACATCAACTTTTTCCAGTTGATCCACCAGACCATTAAACACATTCATGTGTTCAATAATATTCCCGCCTTCATCCATCTTTAACCGGTACAACTCTCGCTTCAATTCAAGCTTTGTGGTCATGTTCTTCCCGAGATATAATTTCTCGAGTGCCTTCCACAAACTAGTCGCGGTCGTCTCCCCACTGACATTGTTAATGATCTTGTCACTGATGCAAAGGCGAATGGTACTAACACATCTTTCCTCGATGTCATTCCAATCATCATCCGTCATCTTTTCTGGCTTGCCATTACCCTTCAATGGCTTTGCCAAGCCTTGTTGAACAACAATATCCTTCACTCTTGATTGCCACAGAGCAAAATTTCCAGTTCCATCGTATGGCTCCACCTTAAAATGTGTACCATTATTTTCTGCCATCTCGATACAATATCCTTAAACCTGGGTGCTCTGATACCACTTGTAGTGACAAAAGGTCACACTTCACCCACACGAGCGGAAGCGAGGATATGATGTATCGAGATAAGCTTGCAAGAAATAATATGACACAAAATAAAGTAACAATTAGACACAATGATTTACGTGGTTCGGCACAATCCTTTGCCTACGTCCACCCCAAGAGTCTCCTTTATTCTTCAAACCGAGAAATAAACACCGTACAAGAAAATGTATCACTATGAGTTTATCTAAACCCAAACCCCTTAGATTTTAAGATAAAATCTAAGTATCTTGTACACCCTTTTTCTCTAACCTTACAAGAATAAAACTCTTAATACCTCACAAAGAAAATACACTTAGTTTTCTTTTAAACTCTCAATTTGCTTTGTGATATTTCTTATGGTTAAGGAACCACATATTTATACTACTTTGCATCCATGTACAAAGCTTCCTGTGAAAGACTTTTTCCAACAAACTTGTTGCCTCCTTTCTTGACTTTCTTAACATTTAACAAAAGACATCAAAACCAAGTTGTATACTTCTTTCTTTGTTTATCACATGCATTAAAAACATGTTTTATGCACCTAGTAAATGTGAGCCACCATCTTTTGACTACCAGCCAACAATCTCCACCTTGGCGAGCATTTACCATCTTTCAATCTGAAAATACTATAATCTAGTACTTCCACCATTCGGCCTTAATTATCACCGCTGCACACCTCGAATCACCTTGGTCCTGACTCCACCTGATTCGAAAAAGAAACTGGCCAATAAATGTGTGCAGCTGCTCCAGTCGACTTACATAGTCAATGTCGGAGAGGGGTCTCGAATCACCTCTCCCTTAGTAGGATTTTCCTTCTCACCATCGTCTACATCAGTCAAACATCTCATTAGATGTTTCTGATCCGTTTCTCGTGTGCACACTTTCCAAACCTTCGAGATTCGAGTACATATTGTACTCCCCACCAGACGATACAAACCATCATACTTCTCTCCCTTCATCAGGACCTTGTAGCCACGTGTGATTTTCAAAACTCCACCTCGGGCTGAATACCCGTATCCTTGAGAATCCAACTGGCTTAATGAAACTAGATTCTTACACATCTTGGGGACATATGCCACCCCAACTAGAGTATAAATGGCTCCATTAAACATTTTGATTTTTACAGTGCCGATACCTTCGACATTGCATGTAGACCCGTCGCCTAAAGTTAGCACACCCGCTTTCTTCATTTGGATTTTATCAAAATACCATTTTCTGAAGCATACATGCGTCGAACAACCAGAATCTATAATCCATTTATCTTGAGTAGAAGTATTTATATCTTTGGAGATTGTGAGAACGTCTCCCATATTATTTGTTCCATCAGCTGCTACAGCAACAGCAGAAGAACCCCAGAGTTATCTTCATTTTTCTTCCAGAGTGGACAATCTTTCTTGTAGTGGCCCCACTCGTGACATTTGAAGCACTGGATACCCTTCATGTTGACATTTGATATGGACCTACTATTTTTCCCATATCCCCTTTCAACAAACTTCCCCTTTCGATTTTGTCCCTGGCCAACCATAGCATACTCAAGCTCATGGTTTCCACCAGACCTTCTCCTCTTATCTTGAGACAGTAGAGCCGGTACCACTTCTTCCATCTTTACGGTTGCTTTACCGTATAGAACAGTAGTAACCAAATTATCATACGAACTTGGGAGAGAGGTAAGAAGAATAAGGGTCTTATCTTCTCCCTCAATTTTAACATCAACTTTTTCCAGTTGATCCACCAGACCATTAAACACATTCATGTGTTCAATAATATTCCCGCCTTCATCCATCTTTAACCGGTACAACTCTCGCTTCAATTCAAGCTTTGTGGTCATGTTCTTCCCGAGATATAATTTCTCGAGTGCCTTCCACAAACTAGTCGCGGTCGTCTCCCCACTGACATTGTTAATGATCTTGTCACTGATGCAAAGGCGAATGGTACTAACACATCTTTCCTCGATGTCATTCCAATCATCATCCGTCATCTTTCTGGCTTGCCATTACCCTTCAATGGCTTTGCCAAGCCTTGTTGAACAACAATATCCTTCACTCTTGATTGCCACAGAGCAAAATTTCCAGTTCCATCGTATGGCTCCACCTTAAAATGTGTACCATTATTTTCTGCCATCTCGATACAATATCCTTAAACCTGGGTGCTCTGATACCACTTGTAGTGACAAAAGGTCACACTTCACCCACACGAGCGGAAGCGAGGATATGATGTATCGAGATAACTTGCAAGAAATAATATGACACAAAATAAAGTAACAATTAGACACAATGATTTACGTGGTTCGGCACAATCCTTTGCCTACGTCCACCCCAAGAGTCTCCTTTATTCTTCAAACCGAGAAATAAACACCGTACAAGAAAATGTATCACTATGAGTTTATCTAAACCCAAACCCCTTAGATTTTAAGATAAAATCTAAGTATCTTGTACACCCTTTTTCTCTAACCTTACAAGAATAAAACTCTTAATACCTCACAAAGAAAATACACTTAGTTTTCTTTTAAACTCTCAATTTGCTTTGTGATATTTCTTAAGGTTAAGGAACCATATATTTATACTACTTTGCATCCATGCACAAAGCTTCATGTGAAAGACTTTTTCCAACAAACTTGTTGCCTCCTTTCTTGACTTTCTTAACATTTAACAAAAGACATCAAAACCAAGTTGTATACTTCTTTCTTTGTTTATCACATGCATTAAAAACATGTTTTATGCACCTAGTAAATGTGAGCCACCATCTTTTGACTACCGGCCAACAGCCTTGAAGAGGAAGATAGGAGTTTAGGGTAAATCTCTTCCCCTTTCGTGATATACTCTAAGTAAGGAAGATATGTCTAGGACTCTTAGGCCGTGTCCTAGTTTATAGGAACGTCTGATTTCGTTCCCTTATTGGGAGGTCGGATAAGCATGGAGTAGATTCATGCGTATCCGCTTGTTATTTATGGTTATCTTTGAGAGCTCCGGAATCATGGAGGTATACGTCGTAGCTTCGGCTACGGATAAGTCTGCTTGGTACAATGTATTAATACCTTCGCTACTTACGAAGGGTCCTTTGTATCCAGGATGCTATACGGAGGTAGAGCTCCGTATATGGTATATCATCAAGCCCCCCAGTCTGATGGGAGAGTCTATCTGTAGAGTATCGCATTAGACTTCAAAAACGATGCTCGCTTCCAGGTCATCCTTTCGGAGATCCCTCAGAAACAACATGTGTTAAATCAGACCGGATATCGTGAGATACTTATCCCATAATTTGTATTTGGACGGTTGGGATTTGACTAACAATACTCTCAATATATATATCTTCTTTTATTCTGTATTAAAAAATAAAGTTTTTTACCTTCCTTAGAGGCGATATCTTCTTCAGCGGTTCTCCTGTAGTTCTTTCTTCCTCTCGCCATCGTTCCTTTGTTTAGGTATGTGCTTCCAATCTTGATTTATTCTTCAGATCCTCTTCTCATATCATAGGGTTAATAGGGATGTATTTAAGTTTTGCAACTTGAAACCCTAGTATTGTCTTTGACCAATGGGGGTCTTTAGATCCAGGTTTCTCTGTTATCAACCCTATCTTTGTGTCTTGTTGCCTGACTCTGTAATCCTTAGTTGATGTTGCCCCGCTCTCCTTCCCCTTTCCATTATTATTTTTGTGGAATGGGGTAACGATGACTTGTTTGCTATATTTCTCTCTCCCTTTTTTTTTGTCAACTCCCCTTCTGATATTCTTAGGATTTTGCCCGTTCTGTGCCATCCGTTTTTCCCATGTTTCTTTTTTTGTGCGTCACCTGTTGTTCTTCCTTTTTGCAGTAATGGCGTTCAAACAGATGATCAATAGGCAATCATCCCTTGCTCACCTTATCGTGAAAGCTACTCCGTCTGTTGCGGCTTCAAGTTCAGATACTCCTGCCGGGGGTTCCGGTGTTCAGGCTACTGACCGTGCGGGGTTGGAGGCGATTTGTCGAGCCAGTGAGACCATCCTCCATGGTAATAACCCAGTTATTAATTCTGTGGTTGAGGTATCTGACTGTCCTTCTAGCGATGACAACTGTGAACCTACTGTTGATGATCAGGGCACCATTGATGGCCGCCTCAGAAGCAGAAAAAAGACTTCCGCGAAGGGGCCAGGTGTGCCTTCTTCCAGAAAGAGGGCAAAACGGTTCGAGGACCCAAAGGATACTCTTGGTACGTGATTACTTTGCATTCCTGTCCTTCAAATATTTCAGTCTTCTTATTTATGTGTGTTTTTGTAGGGTTCAACCCTTTCGTGTAGGCTCCTGGCGGTCATTCTTGTCACCGCAGCATTGAATCTCTTGCCCCTTCCAGGCTTTCTGAATTGTTTAATCAGTCTTCTTTTTGTGCTTCCGTAATTGGAAATGTATTGGATTCGAGGTTGCGTGAGCTTTCAGAGGACGGTGGTCCCTCATCTGAGCAATTTGACAAGCTCAAGGCGGAGAAGCTGTCGCTGGAGTTTAAGGTGTCTGAGCTGGAAGTTAAGTTGGATAGTTTGACTGCAGAGCTTAAGTCTATTCGTGGCGACATTCGGGCTAAAGGGGATGAAATCAGTTTGTTGAAGGAAGAGTTATCTGCCAAGGATGCTTTGTTGGGACATGATCGTTCTGCTTTTATGGATCTGAAGGAGAGGTACAGGCGACTTGTTGTTGATGTGATTCCTCATGTTTGCAAGTCTTTCTTGAACGGTCCTGAAGTTGGTAAGAGGATCTCGAATTTGTGTAATGCGAATAGGGTGGATGCTGAGTCAGAGTTGATCCGTGTTCTTGCTGCGGAAGGTCGCATAACCCTTAATGGTTCCGAGCTTGTGAAAGACACTGCGGGTCCGTTGAACAAAGCCATGAGTGAGCTGGAAAATATGCACTCTCAATACCTTCGCGCTCTCTCATCAGATCCTGATGTCTCCCCTACCCAACTGATGCAAATTCCTAATGCATAGATTCTCTTGCTATTTGGACTTTTTCACTGGCTTCTTTGGTATTTGTGGTTGCTAATTTGTTTCTGTTTCCTGCTGTTATGGATCCTTCTCTTTACTTTGTGGTGGTTTCAACGTATGGTATCTTTGAAAAATCTGCTATTTGGTAAGATTTATTGTTATTGTCTTATGGCAATCGCCTTATGACGTTATTGTCTTATGACAGTTGCCTTATGACGTGGTTATTGTTTGTCTCATGACAGTCGCCTTATGACGTTGTTGTCTTATGGTAGTCGTCTTATGACATGGTTGTCTTATGACAGTCGCCTTATGACGTTGTTGTCTTATGGCAGTCGTCTTATGACGTGGTTGTCTTATGACAGTCGCCTTATGACGTTGTTGTCCTATGGCAGTCGTCTTATGACTTGATTGTCTTATGACAGTCGCCTTATGACGTGTTGTCTTATGGCAGTCGCCTTATGACGTTGTTGTCTTATGGCAGTCGCCTTATGACGTTATTGTCTTATGGCAGTCGCCTTATGACGTTATTGTCTTATGGCAGTCGCCTTATGACGTTATTGTCTTATGGCAGTCGCCTTATGACGTTATTGTCTCATGGACAGTCGCCTTATGACGTTATTGTCTTATGACAGTCGCCTTATGACGTTATTGTCTTATGACAGTCGCCTTATGACGTTATTGTCTTATGACAGTCGCCTTATGACGTTATTGTCTCATGACAGTCGCCTTATGACGTTGTTGTCTTATGGTAGTCGTCTTATGACGTGGTTGTCTTATGACAGTCGCCTTATGACGTTGTTGTCTTATGGCAGTCGTCTTATGACGTGGTTGTCTTATGACAGTCGCCTTATGACGTTATTGTCTTATGGCAGTCGCCTTATGACGTTATTGTCTTATGACAGTCGCCTTATGACGTTATTGTCTCATGGAAGTCATCTTATGACGTTATTGTCTTATGACAGTCGCCTTATGACGTTATTGTCTTATGACAGTCGCCTTATGACGTTATTGTCTCATGACAGTCGCCTTATGACGTTGTTGTCTTATGGTAGTCGTCTTATGACATGGTTGTCTTATGACAGTCGCCTTATGACGTTATTGTCTCATGGCAGTCGCCTTATGACGTTATTGTCTTATGGCAGTCGCCTTATGACGTTATTGTCTTATGGCAGTCGCCTTATGACGTTATTGTCTTATGGCAGTCGCCTTATGACGTTATTGTCTTATGACAGTCGCCTTATGACGTTATTGTCTTATGGACAGTCGCCTTATGACGTTATTGTCTTATGGCAGTCGCCTTATGACGTTATTGTCTTAGGACAGTCGCCTTATGACGTTATTGTCTTATGACAGTCGCCTTATGACGTTGTTGTCTTATGGTAGTCGTCTTATGACATGGTTGTCTTATGACAGTCGCCTTATGACGTTATTGTCTCATGGCAGTCGTCTTATGACGTTATTGTCTTAGGACAGTCGCCTTATGACGTTATTGTCTTATGGCAGTCGCCTTATGACGTTATTGTCTTATGGACAGTCGCCTTATGACGTTATTGTCTTATGACAGTCGCCTTATGACGTTATTGTCTTATGGCAGTCGCCTTATGACGTTATTGTCTTATGGCAGTCGCCTTATGACGTTATTGTCTTAGGACAGTCGCCTTATGACGTTATTGTCTTATGACAGTCGCCTTATGACGTTATTGTCTTATGACAGTCGCCTTATGACGTTATTGTCTTATGACAGTCGCCTTATGACGTTGTTGTCTTATGGTAGTCGTCTTATGACATGGTTGTCTTATGACAGTCGCCTTATGACGTTATTGTCTCATGGCAGTCGTCTTATGACGTTATTGTCTTATGGACAGTCGCCTTATGACGTTATTGTCTTAGGACAGTCGCCTTATGACGTTATTGTCTTATGACAGTCGCCTTATGACGTTATTGTCTTATGACAGTCGCCTTATGACGTTATTGTCTTATGACAGTCGCCTTATGACGTTATTGTCTTATGGCAGTCGCCTTATGACGTTATTGTCTTATGGCAGTCGCCTTATGACGTTATTGTCTTAGGACAGTCGCCTTATGACGTTATTGTCTTATGACAGTCGCCTTATGACGTTATTGTCTTATGACAGTCGCCTTATGACGTTATTGTCTTATGACAGTCGCCTTATGACGTTATTGTCTTATGACAGTCGCCTTATGACGTTGTTGTCTTATGGTAGTCGTCTTATGACATGGTTGTCTTATGACAGTCGCCTTATGACGTTATTGTCTCATGGCAGTCGTCTTATGACGTTATTGTCTTAGGACAGTCGCCTTATGACGTTATTGTCTCATGGAAGTCGTCTTATGACGTTATTGTCTTATGACAGTCGCCTTATGACGTTGTTGTCTTATGGTAGTCGTCTTATGACGTCGTTCTGTTGTAAGGATGTCCTTTGGTGATTTCGTTAATTTCAACAGTATTATTTTTCTACCTTCCCTTGCTTTACTTCCCCACCTCGGATTTTCGGTGGGAACCTCGGTTCCGTTATCTGTCGAATCTATTCTCCGTTTTCCCAGGGGGTACTCCGTTCCGGTTATCCCTTTGACGTCGATCCAGGTATGAGCTTTAGTTGCTAATTCATCGTATGTTTCTGGTAGGTTCGTGGTGAGATGTTCGACTAGTTCGACTGCTCGTAGCCCATGGATGAGTCCTGATATCCTCTGGCTCTCCGGCAGTTCACTTATCTCCTGGGTTTCGTGTGTGTATCTTGCGATAAAATCCCTAAGTGTTTCTTCGCTTTGTCGCTTTATGTTGTGTGCTGACACATGTGTCTTCCAATGTTTTTTCTGCGTATTGAATTGTGATCTAAACTTGATTTTCAGGGTTTCAAAATTGTTTATCGAACCCACCGGCAGGCTATCAATCCATTCTCTTGCGTCGCTAACCAAGGAACAGGAGAAAGCATGGCAGGTGGTTGGCATGTCCCATCTCTGGATCATTGCTAATCCGATAAACTTGTTCAAAAAATCGTCTGGGTCCCCTTTACCATTATAGTACCCTAGGTTCTGGGGGTATTTCATGTTTTCTGGCATCTGGTGGTTCTGTATGTTACTAGTGAACGGACTGCTTGGATTTGCTAGGTGTGCCATGTTTCTGGATTTATATTTGGGAGATCTCCGGTCATCGTCTCCGCTTGTTTTCTTTATTCCTGTCCTTTGTCCGGACCGACCCTGGGTTTGGTTTCCTTGGTCAGGCCTATGTTCCGGAATCCCTGTTTGGGGGTTTCGTGCTTCAATTTTGCGGGGGTCCCCTTGTGCGTTTGGGGAGCTTCGTCCAGTGAAGACATTCTGCTCCATCCCATCTTGAATTCCCCTTGCATCGTAGTCATGACGAATTATGGGTTCTGGTTCATACACCTGGCCCGTGTCTCTCAGGCGTCTGATTATTGCACACAGCACGTCATAGTTTACTTGTACGTATGCATCGGTGATTTCCCTGTCTACCGGCGTTGGTCCTTGATTTTCAAGTTGGCGTATTATTCCTGGCGTCTTTGCTTGTGACCCGTTCGCTGGAAGGGTAGCGGTGTCTGGTTGTGTTTTATCTGAATCGAAGGAAGTTTGGTCCGGTCCGTACCTGTTCTGCCTTTGAGGCCTTGTATGTGTGGATTCGTTTTGTAATGGAAGCGTGGTCCCACCTTGATCTTGCCCCGGTGATCCCGCCATAGGTTTGTGTTGGCGTGGAGATTGGGGTATTGGCATGGCCCCAGTACGGTCTTGACCTTGCGGTCCCAATGTGATCCTGTTTCGGTTTTGATCTTGTCTTCCCGTCATGGACCTATCGTGGTCTTGACCTCGTAGTCCTGGTACGGACCTATCCTGGTCTTGACCTCGTAGTCCTGGTACGGACCTATCCTGGTCTTGACCTCGTAGTCCTGGTACGGACCTATCCTGGTCTTGACCTCGTAGTCCTGGTACGGACCTATCCTGGTCTTGACCTCGTAGTCCTGGTACGGACCTATCCTGGTCTTGACCTCGTAGTCCTGGTACGGACCTATCCTGGTCTTGACCTCGTAGTCCTGGTACGGACCTATCCTGGTCTTGACCTCGTAGTCCTGGTACGGACCTATCCTGGTCTTGACCTCGTAGTCCTGGTACGGACCTATCCTGGTCTTGACCTCGTAGTCCTGGTACGGACCTATCCTGGTCTTGACCTCGTAGTCCTGGTACGGACCTATCCTGGTCTTGACCTCGTAGTCCTGGTACGGACCTATCCTGGTCTTGACCTCGTAGTCCTGGTACGGACCTATCCTGGTCTTGACCTCGTAGTCCTGGTACGGACCTATCCTGGTCTTGACCTCGTAGTCCTGGTACGGACCTATCCTGGTCTTGACCTCGTAGTCCTGGTACGGACCTATCCTGGTCTTGACCTCGTAGTCCTGGTACGGACCTATCCTGGTCTTGACCTCGTAGTCCTGGTACGGACCTATCCTGGTCTTGACCTCGTAGTCCTGGTACGGACCTATCCTGGTCTTGACCTCGTATCCTGGTACGGACCTATCCTGGTCTTGACCTCGTAGTCCTGGTACGGACCTATCCTGGTCTTGACCTCGTAGTCCTGGTACGGACCTATCCTGGTCTTGACCTCGTAGTCCTGGTACGGACCTATCCTGGTCTTGACCTCGTAGTCCTGGTACGGACCTATCCTGGTCTTGACCTCGTAGTCCTGGTACGGACCTATCCTGGTCTTGACCTCGTAGTCCTGGTACGGACCTATCCTGGTCTTGACCTCGTAGTCCTGGTACGGACCTATCCTGGTCTTGACCTCGTAGTCCTGGTACGGACCTATCCTGGTCTTGACCTCGTAGTCCTGGTACGGACCTATCCTGGTCTTGACCTCGTAGTCCTGGTACGGACCTATCCTGGTCTTGACCTCGTAGTCCTGGTACGGACCTATCCTGGTCTTGACCTCGTAGTCCTGGTACGGACCTATCCTGGTCTTGACCTCGTAGTCCTGGTACGGACCTATCCTGGTCTTGACCTCGTAGTCCTGGTACGGACCTATCCTGGTCTTGACCTCGTAGTCCTGGTACGGACCTATCCTGGTCTTGACCTCGTAGTCCTGGTACGGACCTATCCTGGTCTTGACCTCGTAGTCCTGATACGGACCTATCCTGGTCTTGACCTCGTAGTCCTGGTACGGACCTATCCTGGTCTTGACCTCGTAGTCCTGGTACGGACCTATCCTGGTCTTGACCTCGTAGTCCTGGTACGGACCTATCCTGGTCTTGACCTCGTAGTCCTGGTACGGACCTATCCTGGTCTTGACCTCGTAGTCCTGGTACGGACCTATCCTGGTCTTGACCTCGTAGTCCTGGTACGGACCTATCCTGGTCTTGACCTCGTAGTCCTGGTACGGACCTATCCTGGTCTTGACCTCGTAGTCCTGGTACGGACCTATCCTGGTCTTGACCTCGTAGTCCTGGTACGGACCTATCCTGGTCTTGACCTCGTAGTCCTGGTACGGACCTATCCTGGTCTTGACCTCGTAGTCCTGGTACGGACCTATCCTGGTCTTGACCTCGTAGTCCTGGTACGGACCTATCCTGGTATTATTGGAGCTCTTGTTTGCAGTCCGTCTGCCCGGGAGATATCTCTAACGGCGCATGATCTTTCTTGGTTCACAGGGGTGGATCCTGGTTTCTGACGCTGTTTGTACGATACTGTAAGGGTAGGTCTACACGAGCCCTGACCTGTCGACACAAGCATAGGTCGATCCGAACTTTGCCCTTGTGAATCCTGTTTATCCCTTGTTATCGTTCTTCTGTCGTCGCGTATGATGGTTGGTAGGTCAGAATTTGACATAGGCGTGTGGAAGGGATACCGTCCTTGGAGGTCCAGTCCCCCTGGTGGCACCTAAGTCCCTCGCATTCTGCAGATTCGACAGATGACGGGTATCTCTATCGAACATGGTAGCTGATTATTCTGATCGCGGGTGGGTTCGAAAAAAAAAGGTGTGTGCGATGTTGCTTTGTTTTTTTTTTTTTTTGGTCCCACGGATGGCGCCAATTTGATTGATCAAATAATCGCACTATGGCTCAACCGAAGGTGTGAGTGGGGTTTTGGGTGTTTGTGGGCGATTCCCTTCCGGTCAAAGGGTCGTAGGCCGCTTTACGCCTATGATTGTTTATTCCCAGCCGTTATGGAGGCCGAGGGTTTGTTTACGGAGGTCAGACATATTAGTGATTAGGGTTTTTAGTATGTCGAATGGTGGTGAATGAATGAATTGTCGTGTGGCATCTCCTCTTTATATAGAGGGTAAAAGCCTTGGAGAGGAAGATAGGAGTTTAGGGTAAATCTCTTCCCCTTTCGTGATATACTCTAAGTAAGGAAGATATGTCTAGGACTCTTAGGCCGTGTCCTAGTTTATAGGAACGTCTGATTTCGTTTCCTTATTGGGAGGTCGGATAAGCATGGAGTAGATTCATGCGTATCCGCTTGTTATTTATGGTTATCTTTGAGAGCTCCGGAATCACGGAGGTATACGTCGTAGCTTCGGCTACGGATAAGTCTGCTTGGTACAATGTATTAATACCTCCGCTACTTACGAAGGGTCCTTTGTATCCGGAGGTAGAGCTCCGTATATGGTATATCATAAGTAGTATTTTCATTTTCTTTTAAATTTTTAGTTTAAGTAGTGTAGTTTAGTTTTTCATTTCATCTTTATATTGGTGCGCTTGACGTTTTTCTTTGAGTTTTGCAGTTTTACTTAGGTAATCAAGCTGGAGGACAAATCGAAGGACAAGGACACTAGGGCACCATCACCACCGAAAATTAGGGTTCATCAATTAGAAGGAGCTTCATCAAACCCACCAAAACCACCAACCGAACCAAACTCACCTAGATCCGAAATGGACGCCTTTGACCGACCGATGATGGAGATGACGAGAGCCGTAGCACCTACACCGGGATCGGCTATAGTCCCACCAAACTTAGGAGATTCGTTTTCAGTCAAAGGTCACCCCCTTAAGTTAATCCAAGACAACCAATATGACTGTCGAGCCAAATCCGACCCCCATAAGCATGTAAGCAGGTTCACAAGTTTGTGCAAAATGTTCAAATACGGAGGAAACGTCACCGATAACGATGTGAAGCTTAGCTTATTTCCATCGTCTCTCACGGGAGAGGCACGTGCTTGGTTCGATGAGCTCGATGGAGGTACCATCACTACATGGAATCAACTTCGCGAACAGTTCGTCTCGCGATTCATTCCCCCGAGTTTAGCTAGGAAAATGCTTCGAGACATCAAGGCTTTCAGGCAAGACAAGGGTGAATCATTAGTTGATGCATGGAAAAGGCTTAGGGAAATGATCAGAAACTGTCACGGGAATGGACTAGACAAGGACGAGATCATGGAGATTTTCTTCTATGGTTTAACCAAGAGTTCCCAAAAGGATTTAGACCTAGCCGGCGGTGGTAACTTTATGTACAAGTGTACCAATGACGCGTACAAAATGATGGAGGATATGGTGCAAGCTAGCTTAGCTCGAGATATGGATGATAAGGATCGAGATAGGAGGACGAGAAGGACCGTGTCTAGCATCAAGAGCAGCTCCGACAATGAGGTAATTCATGAACTTAAAGCTTTATCTAACCGTTTTTCTACTTTTGAAGATAGGTTGGACATTATGGACAAAGACCTCAAAGTGATTGCACACGGGTGCAACAATTGCGGAGGAATGCACTATACCGAAGATTGTGAAGAGGAGGCTACCGAGCAAGTCAATTTTGTCCAGAACCAATACCGAGGAGGCTATCAACGAAGACTATTCCAAAGAAACCCCGGTAATTCTAACTTTAATTCTAGCTATGCTAGAAATAACTTTGGTTCTTTTCAAAATAGGTGGCAAAGGAGTAATGGTCAACCCGAGCAACCGAAAGTGGAGAATGAAGTCAAGGAGGATCCGATTGTCAAGCTCACCAACATGATGGAGAAGTATATGGATATGAACGACAAGAGGAACGACTCCTTAGCAAGCTATACAAAGTCGCTCAATGAGAAGATAAGTAATCTCAATCAAAAGGTTGACGAGGGAGCAAGAAATCAACAAGCCGCAATCAAGGACTTGGAGAGGAGGATAGATAGATGGATTGAGCAGAATGCAAAGAAGGAGAACAGCTCGAGTCCAAGGCAAATCATCCAAGGCGGCTCAAGTTCAACTCAAGGAGGCCCGAGTACAAGTCAAAAGTACCAACCACCAATCGGACGCAACGAGAATGTGAACGCTGTGTTCACCGAAGGTAATGACTCTACTGAGCTTTCTAATGATTTTTGTGAAGTGTCCAATCAGGTACAGGTCATACGGGAGCCAAACGGAGAAGAAAACGCAAAACTGGAATCTGTCCAGGCATCACCAGCGCTGCTGGCTGCACAAGCCAGCACCGCTGGGAGCATCCAGCGCCGCTGGAGACCCCCAGCGCCGCTCCTGGCCCAAAACCAGCGCCGCTCAGGGCTCCGTCAGCCTAGATTCGCGCAAAACTTTGTTTTCAGCTGTTTTTCAAGGAGATGTCGAGACCCAATTCGCTTCAAAGTACAAAATCAAAGATGGGGACGACTCAGAAAGAAGGGATGAAGTTAAAGATCCTGAGGCACCGGATGACGAGACACAGCTACCGCAAGCATCTGAAGATCCAGGAAGTTTTCTTATTCCTTGCACTATTAATAATGAATACTTTTCGTGTGCATTAGCTGATTTAGGGTCAAGTATTAATGTTATGCCTACTGTGATTTATGAGAAACTTACCCTTTGTTTGCTAAAACCCGTTAACATGAGCATTCGGTTAGCCGATCAGACTTACCGACAACCCAAGGGGATTGTCGAACGAGTCCATGTTAGGGTTAAGGAATTAGAATTTTGGACTGAGTTTGTGCTTGATTCGGTAAGTGAAGTAGTGACACCCCTAATTTTAGGTCGACCATTTCTGCATGCTGCGGATGCTATCATCCATGTTCTTAAACGTGAAATATCTTTGTCAAATGGTCAAAATAGGGTTAGGGTGTCTGAATTAGAAGAAGATAGTGACTTGATTAAGGGAGAATGTCTTAGGATGGAAGTGATAAGTGATGACCAAAACCCTAATGGACAAGTAGACATGTCACTAAGAAAGGAAACCATAGAAACCAAACCTAAAAGAAAAATCTGTTATGAAAGTTTCATGGAATTAAGAGAATTGAAGGAGAAAGTAGAGGAACAACTAAGAAATGGTAGATAAGTAGCCAATAGGGTTAGGAGAATCCTAGGAAATATTAAATGGGAAGAGCGTGTAGCCAACCTAGAAAGAGATAAGATGAATGAGATAATAGCTAGAGAACCAAATGGTAAGTTTTATGGTGACCCTAGCATTTTTCAGATTCCTTGCTACATCAGCTCTAACTGTTTTGAGGATACCTACATAGACCTTAGAGCCACATCTAATATCTTGCCCATAGGTATTTACAAGAATAACTTGAGGAAATATAGAAATGGAGTAAAATGGGAAGATTTAGAGATTAGGTTAGTAGGAGGAGCCAAGGTTTTAACTAAAGGCTTCATGAGAAACTTGGTCATTAGGATAGAGGGATTGGACATCCCCACTGATTTCTTTATAGTTGAAGATGATTCAATTACTAGAGATCACGTGATCTTAGGTCAACCATTCTTGCTTTCGGTAGGTTCATCGGTTAATGTGAAAGCAAAGAAGATAACCTTGACCATGGGATTTAACCAAGTAGTTTTGACTAAGGAGGAAATTAGTAAGACAAACCCCTTCGGGACTAGATGCAAAGCTAGGAGTTTTGCATGGGAAATTAAGAAAAGGAGAATCGAATCGCACCTAAAAGATACATCCCACCTTTACATTCAATTCTGGCTGAGTCTGGCTGAAGACTCGTTAAACTTAGCGCTTCTTGGGAGGCAACCCAAGCCGTATTTCTTTATTTTTATTTTTATTTTTATTTTTCATTTTTAGGAATATGTGACTAATTGCAATTAAGTGAATTGTTTTAAATTTTATCATTTGTGATCTGTTCTATATGAGATATATCTTTAGAATCACATATGCAAGCTTTCAATGGATCAAGGAAACAAGTAACTTATTGCAATCGTATTTCGTTTTTATTTTTATTTTTATTTTATGTTTTAGCTTGTTATTTTCCATTTTGATATTTTGATTGAAGTGTGCAGGAGTATTTAGCTTTGTATTCTGAAGAAAACCATGCACTTGGTCAAAAGCTAAGTGTGGGGGAATGCCGGAATCAATTCGTGAAGGAAAATCAGACGTCAAAGCAAGTACAGGACTCGCAAGCGCCGCTAGAAGAGTTCCAACGCCGCTGGGAAAGCATCTGGGCTTCCCAGCGCCATTGGACTGCACCTGTGCAAGTCCAGCGCCGCTCCCATCAGTCCAGCGCCGCTCCCAGTTCCAGCTCGCACACCATATCGCGAAAAATCCAAAAAAATCAGAAAACCAAAAAAATCAAATCAGAAAATACCAAAAAGAAAAGGAGATGGAGAAGCATCAATGGATCGCCATCAAACGGAGACGACTCAAGTCTTTGAAGTTCAACAACGTTCAAGTCGCTCCACATATGCCATCTTCAACAACAATTCATGCAATTTAAGCCCGGGAAGTTTCGTAAATCCTTTATCTTATCGTGTTTTTCCTATTACCCTTTCTATTATGTCATGTTTAGTACAAGGAGAACGTTGTACAATTTAAGTGTGGGGGGATGGAATAGGAAAAACCCGTGGTTTAATTGTTTGGTAAATCATAAGTTTCTACTACTTAATTCATGCAAAATTAAAAATTTTCTTGTGTCTAAAAAACATTTTGAGAATATAAGCTTTGCAAGTAGACAAAAGATGACGATAACTAAGCAATATTAGCTTTGGTAGATAAACGGTTAGTTAGGACTGTTAGTTTAACTATAGATTTGTGGCTGTTCATTTTTCCAAATGGATTAGAGCTTAGACTGAAACTGAATGCGATTATGTTTTCCATAGCACATTTAACCGGACTTTAATATGCCTACAATTAGAGCTATCTAGTCATTAGTATAGGTGTATTAATTGGACTTAATTATATACGTGCTTGTGTAGGAACTAGTTTAGACGTATGGTTCACCTTAATTCTTACACTATTTATTGTGAACTAGTTGCATGCGGAGTAAGTGTATGAGTCATCTGGGGTCTCTGATAATGTTTATTGCATGAATAATGTAGTAATCTTAAGAAAGGCAATCAGTAGAAAAATAAAAAAGAGTTCAAAGAACTAATAACGAGTAAAATCTATACGCATCAAGTTATGTCGCTTTGCGCGTGGGGAACCACCGACCTGTCACCGCTGTCTCAACTATTAAAGATGATAATATCATATAACTGCTTTAGTGTTTAGCTAGCGAGCATGACTATAGTGTGAGAGTATGTCTAAGTAGTGACTCACAAGTACACAAATGATGAAATATAAATGCCTTGCTAGTAGCTAGTAGATCTGATTGCTATACAAACTTTAATTAAGTGCTTAACTAGTCAGCAGAAGGAAGTAAGATTGAGCTGTAGGACATGTGGATTTATAGAACGGTTTTAGAGGTATTAACATGAATATAAGGTTAACTTTTAGTTTTGATTGACTGATTGTCTTTACCTCTAGCTATAGCTTACTGATTTTGTCTAAAGCTTTCTCAAATCATTTTGCATGACTAATCTTTCAAATGTTTAATAAAGTAGAATAACTTGAACACTTAAGTTGTCCGCTCATCATTGATTTATTTTCTTGGACTATTTGCTTGAGGACAAGCAAAGACTTAAATGTGGGGGTATATGATGAGCGTTCATTTTGTGATAAAAACCCCTATCGAAAGACTTCATTTCAATGACTAAATGAGTCAATATTCCGGAACTATCGATACTTAATGAATTCCATGTTTACGCAGGTTCACGGAAGATGCGAGTGAGGGTAAATGGCATCAAGTGACTCAACATGAAGGCCTATGAAGTTACAAGACACAAGGAGGTGATTCGGGAGCCGAACGAAGCGAAACGAGAAGCAGCAGGAGCTGCCAGCGGCGTTGGCCCAAGCCCAGCGTCGCTGGAGCCCATCCAGCGCCGCTGGGAATCCCAGTTCAGCAACTGACTCAAATCACTATTTAAGCCGAAGCAGCCCTCAAAACCCTAAGAGAGAGCTGATTCAGCAGCCCTAGCCGCCCACATCAAACCCTAGGTCGACTTTGCAGATTCCAAGGAGGTTTTGGAGCTTCTAACACCTTCCGATTTTCATCCTCAACCTAGATCTACTCTTTTATTTTACTTTCAGTTGGTAAACAATGTCTTTCATCTTTTCAGATTTTGTTATTCCTTTAATAATGGTAGGCTAGTAGGCTGGATACTTGTTTGGATCGATGTGATCATGTAGACGTTTATTTATTTTACTTTATTTGTTAGATCTGTTGGAGTGTGTTTTACTGTTTATCGTAGATCCATGTTTTACTAGTTCTTCATATTATTATCGGTTCTATATCTGAATGTATTAGTTTAATTCTGATGATCGGTCTATAATCATACACTAGGATTAATACATAAGGATGGAAAACACTAGTTGGTCTTTAACTAGATGTAAAAGGTGATTCACTTATAACTGAGGGATCCAGAACCATAGTAATTAGGATGAATAGAACATGATGCTTAACAATGTCAGATGCGATCCAGTGAAATGGAAACGTGCACTGTGGTCACCGGAGAGAATTATTATCTGGTCATGGCTTAAGAGCCGGGTAACTTAAAGTTGAATTAGTAACACAAACTTTAGGTCATTAATGCTTAAACAATGAATCTCACGAGAATTTGTTTATAGAGTAGTGTGAGTCTAGAGACAACACTAGTTACTTAGGCAAAGTGAATCTAACAAGAATCTGAGCCGTGATTAAGTTTCCAACAGTCTAGCAAGTAGGTAGAATAATATCCGGTCGTATCATGAGATCTGAGATGCCAAACTAGTATTTTAATTTTATTACTGTTATTTGTTTTTTCAACTATTTTCAGACTAAGCCTCTCGCTGAATAAGCGGTTGCGGCTTCTATTTACTTTTCAGTTTTTAATTAGTTTAATAGGAAATCGTGACAACCCCCAACCGCTAGAATTACACGTTTTACTAGATTAGGTAGTGCAAGCGTCCCTGCGAACGATCCTGTACTTATCACTTACTATACTACATTTGATCGGGTTCTCTGCCCGTAATTATGTGTTTAGTTTGAGGTAATTACTTGTACAACATTTATAAATTTTAAATACAAACGAAAAAACCACATCAAATGTCTCAATATATTAGTTGAGTACCTAAAGGGAATGCGATGTGGTAAAATCCTAATAGTGGTATGGGCTGTAGTTACAAAATAATTGAATGAAAGTTTTCAATTTATTTGTTGAAAACCTAAAAGGAAAAAGTGTGTAAGAAATTAAGAGGTAGTCCCGGTAGTAGAAAACTCAAACGGAATGCAATGTTGGCATGTTGCAAACTCCGAATAGTGGTACGGGTTTTGATGTGCACGCACGCGGGCGAGTTACTATTCATAGCCTATTACTTTTTAATAATATAGCCAATGGGGTTAGTGACCCATTGGTAAGTTTTTTAACATTGGGAGGATCTACCTGGGTTCGAGTCCCACTTTTCATATTTATATAATGGATTTTTTTTTGAACTGCGAGTTAATAGTTAAAAAGTTAGCATTCGAGATACCACAATGACATCCAATTGGACAGTATGCGAAGCACGAATCACGCATGCTTGAGTTGAAACCCAGGACTCTCTACTAATGTAGCAAGTAATGTTCGCATACCTTGTGTCAGATGTCCTTTTCTATTTTAAATTGAACCTGAAAGCAGTCTTTCTACTAATGTAGCAAGTAATGTTGTCTACATTTCAACCTCTCTCATACAACGTCGTGGTGTTAAGATCGAAAATCCTTAATAATGACATTGACTGTTATTTAGTGTAGTATGATATAATTATAACCAAAATATTATATGGTTCAACGTATACTCGTGAGGTATCATAAAATTAGGTGAACCGAATTATATTAGTATACATATATTTTAAAGAAAATTTGTAATCGTACCAAAATAGCCAAGTTTTTTTGGATTATCACAAAATAGCCAACAAAATCGCAACAAGAAACCAAAATCGCAACAAGAAACGCAAAATCGCAACAAGAAACGGCAAATCGCAACAAGAAATCTGCAAATCGCAACACGAAATGGCAAAATCGCAACTCGCAACTCGCAGCGATTTTGACTTTGACTTTTTTTTTTTACGATTTGTCCTTAAATAGATAAGATTTCTTGCGATTTTATCCATAAAAAGATAAGAATTTTTGCAAGATTTTCTGAATATGCAAGTACAAAAAATAACCAGTATATCATCTTCAATACATTCATTCTCTCATTCCTAAAACACACTACACAATAATCAATTTTCGAAAAACACATATACAACTCAAGCAATAAAGCAATGAACTCTGGACGAGGAAGAGCACGCGATCAAAAAATCCATCCTATCGTACAATCGCAACCCGCACGAGGTAGAGCATGTGGCAGAGCACGCGGCCAAGCAATTCGTTCTCGCGTTCAGTCGCAACCCGGACGAGGAAGAGCACGAGGCCAAGCAATTCGTCAGACGGCCGACGTTCAAACGCAACCTGAACATCAACCATTGAATCCACGACGGCTCGAATTCAACCCGACGGCAGAATTTTTAGTCCACTCGCACTTGCAACAGTCGGACGAGTTGACTGACGAAGAATTGAACTCGGCATGGGATTCTACCATGGCTCAAATCCAAAACGGACTAATTAGGCCATGTGTTCCACGTCCGGACGGCAGACCCGAAGGATACGAGACCGATCCTGGTGAGGAATACGCAAACGAAGTTGAATCGGCATCAGATGATTATCACTATGAATACCAGCGCCGTAATGACGGTGACAGTGAACATTTCATCTACCGATTCCGTTTATGGTTGGCATTAAGTTATTTTATGTAATGTTTTAATTTTACGTAATGTTTTAGTTTTATGTCATGTTTTAATTTTATGTAATGTTTTAATTTTATGTCATGTTTTAGTTTTATGTATCTTAAAAAAAAAGTCAAAGTCAAAATCGCTGCGAGTTGCGATTTTGTCATTTCTTGTTGCGATTTACAGGTTTCTTGTTGCAATATGCCGTTTCTTGTTGCGATTTTGGTTTCTTGTTGCGATTTTGTTGGCTATTTTGTGATAATCCGAAAAAACTTGGCTATTTTGGTACACTCCCAACGAAAATTGGCTATTGTCGCGATTTTCTCTATATTTTATGGTAGAAGTACGCAATTGTTTAACCATGTTGATGGATTGGTTAATACATGCATGCACTCATGTACATATAAGAATTTAGAATTGATGTTTTCTTTCATTTCTAATTTTCACAATTGAGACAATTATGTTAAAATATTAAAGGATCAGAAGACATCATCTCCTAAATTAGAAGATTTCAAGTTATCAATACAGGATCAAATCACCAGCTAAGCACAACCAAGCAACAGTTTTTGTTTCTATAATTAGGCTTCGAATATGTGTATAAATTGATGTCTTTTTATTCATTGTATGATCATCAAATTTCAATATAACACATATTCTCAATTCATATGCTTAAATCAAATGGCCATCTAAACGTCCAGGTCTATACAGATGCTGACTGGGAAGGAGATAAAGGGAACAGAAGATCAACGTCAGGATACTTCTCTCTAGTGGGAGGTAATTTAGTTACATGGAAAAGTAAGAAGCAGGAAGTGGTTTCCCTATCAAGTGCTGAAGCTGAGTTTAGAGGAATATCTAGAGGACTAGCAGAAGTATTATGGATACGAAAACTTCTAACTGAAGTAGGATTTCCTCCAAAAGAAACAACTCAGGTCATGTGTGATAATGAAGCTGCAATCCAAATATCAGAAAATCCTCTTCAGCATGATAGAACCAAACACGTGGAGATTGATCGGCATTTCATCAAAGAAAAACTTGAAGCTGGGATTATCAAAATAACATTTGTCAAATCTGAAGATCAAATAGCTGATATCTTAACAAAAGCTGTAGGAACAGTCATTTTCAATAAATGTTTGGACAAGTTGAATTTCGGTGATCCCACTATTCAACTTGAGGGTGAGCATTAAAATATTAAAGGATCAGAAGACATCATCTCTAAATTAGAAGATTTCAAGTTATCAATACGGGATCAAATCACCAGCTAAGCACAACCAAGCAACAGTTTTTGTTCTATAATTAGGCTTCGAATATGTGTATAAATTGATGTCTTTTTATTCATTGTATGATCATCAGATTTTAATATAACACAAATTCTCAATTCATATGCTTAAGAAATTCTATACCACGTACCAACAACGTGTATCCTAATGAACAAATTAATTATTTTCTCATAAAAAATCTCATATATATTTCTCTTCTGGATAAATATCTTGGTTGATCAAAGAATATTTTAACAGCGATAATGATGATATCCCGATCAAACTGCGTAAAACTAAATGAATAATTTGCCTTTTTTTAAAGAAAATGGGTTGTCGCTAACAACTTATTACATGCTTAAAAGTTGTACATTATAAATTGAAAACCACCGCCTAAATTTCCTAACAACAAAGTACAAGTTTTAATTTACCAACTGACACCCTTAAGGGTTGTCATTAACAAAACCTTTTTTTTAAATAAAGATAATAGGAAAACTCCATTTACCTTTTTTTTTTAAGGTAGAACGGATAAATGGCTAACACCTCCAACTTTGGTGCATCCACGCCGGGTTTTGAATCATGACAACGTACCCTAAAGGGTTTGCTTCCTATGTGTAGATGGGTATACCGTTGATAAGACCCACTCACCACATTTAAATGTGACAAAATTTGAACTCTTGACCCTCATAGGAAGAAATCACAAAGTAAAAAACTTCCTAACCACTGGACTATCACCTTAATATGCCCAATTATGTTTTTAACACACAAATTTAGCGATATTTCAAAGGCTTGATACGTTTTAATTGTCAATTATTGCTACATAATATAGCCATGTCGATAATATAATTTAATTAATGAGATATAAGAAGTAATATTGTGTCTACATCATCCAAAGCCAAATTAAATGTATTTTTCACCTCGTCCGTCAACAATCACAAACTAAATTTTTGGTCTAACATTTTTGCTTATAAGATATCATATTTATATGTTACTATTAGTGTTTATATTTGTTAATTAATTTATTCTAATTTATAAATTTAATAATGTTTTACACTTATATATATATATATATATGGTAAGGTTCATGTGAGAACCATTCACATATGAACATAGGTAATATTAAGTATAACTTGATGTTCATATGTGAACGAATATGTTCACATATAATTCGCATTTGAACATCAAGTTATAATAAATCTCATGTTATTCAAATGAATCTATTATGTCTCTCTCTCTCTCTCTCTTTCTCTCTCTCTATATATATGTATATAGGGTGACTATCCAGTAAGAACAAGTTTAGAATAAGAACAGTTTCTATCCTTTGGATGAAAAAAATTAAAGGTCATGATGATTAATGGCATATTTGAAATTATTCATTTAATTAGTGGCAAAGATGAATTATTACATGTGTATTAAGGGATAAATGAGTAATTAATTAAATCAATAAAAAAAAAATATATATATTTAGGTACTTTTTCTTATTAAACATTTCTATAGTTATATTATGATGTATAATTTCCTTTTGTATATATTGAGATTCATGGAGGTCAAATATAAGATGAAATCGATGACTATTTCAGAACTCAACCAACCAACCATTCATTAATCTTTTTTGCATTTATTTGTCTTCCATTCAATTATTTGACAAAGTTTTTGTTTTGACATTCTAAAATGGCATATTCAAGTCATACGTGATACAGTATATGTTAGTAATGCCATACATGCATTTACTCGTAATAATTAGCATAAGTTCTCATATAGATTATTCTTTATATATGCTGTATATAAATATAAGCGTATACGTGGTTATTTCAGTTTCATAATGTAATTAAAGAGCTGAGTTCAATTTAAATTTATATAATTACATGCATGCATGCCGCCATTGCCATGCATATATAATGGGCAAAAAAATATTCACCTTATGTTTGTAAAAAAGAAAGACATCTTTTATTCCAGCGGATCATGAAGCAAGATAAATATGGTTTATTAAAGTAGCTAACTAGTTTGTTACTTCCTCTCTTATATTTTAATTGTCCAAATTTGAATTGCCAAGTCTTTTGTCTTCAACTTTGACCGTAAATATTTTTGTTAGTATTCTTTAACACTTAACATAAAATATATAAATGGATTGAGTTTTAAATATATATCTCATTGATATAAATTTCATCAATCAATATATAACGCAATCAAAGATATTTACAATAAAAGTTTAAAGGAAAAAAAAACTTGAAAAATCAAATTAAGACAATTAAAATGAGACTGAAAGAAGATGTAATATGTAACGTTATCAGCTAGTATAAATATAAATATACAATATATAGTTTTTATTTTCGTTTTCTGTTGAGCTAGATGGAGGTCAAAAATATGATGAAATCTCTGACTATTTCCCTTTTTCTGTTTGATCTAGATGGAGGTCAAATATAAGATGAAATCTCTGACTATTTCCCTTTTTCTGTTTGAGCTAGATGGAGGTCAAAAATATGATGAAATCTCTGACTATTTCCCTTTTTCTGTTTGAGCTAGATGGAGGTCAAAAATATGATGAAATCTCTGACTATTTCCCTTTTTCTGTTTGAGCTAGATGGAGGTCAAAAATATGATGAAATCTCTGACTATTTCCCTTTTTCTGTTGAGCTAGATGGAGGTCAAAAATATGATGAAATCTCTGACTATTTCCCTTTTTCTGTTGAGCTAGATGGAGGTCAAAAATATGATGAAATCTCTGACTATTTCCCTTTTTCTGTTGAGCTAGATGGAGGTCAAAAATATGATGAAATCTCTGACTATTTCCCTTTTTCTGTTGAGCTAGATGGAGGTCAAAAATATGATGAAATCTCTGACTATTTCCCTTTTTCTGTTTGATCTAGATGGAGGTCAAATATAAGATGAAATCTCTGACTATTTCCCTTTTTCTGTTTGAGCTAGATGGAGGTCAAAAATATGATGAAATCTCTGACTATTTCCCTTTTTCTGTTTGAGCTAGATGGAGGTCAAAAATATGATGAAATCTCTGACTATTTCCCTTTTTCTGTTTGAGCTAGATGGAGGTCAAAAATATGATGAAATCTCTGACTATTTCCCTTTTTCTGTTTGAGCTAGATGGAGGTCAAAAATATGATGAAATCTCTGACTATTTCCCTTTTTCTGTTTGAGCTAGATGGAGGTCAAAAATATGATGAAATCTCTGACTATTTCCCTTTTTCTGTTGAGCTAGATGGAGGTCAAAAATATGATGAAATCTCTGACTATTTCCCTTTTTCTGTTGAGCTAGATGGAGGTCAAAAATATGATGAAATCTCTGACTATTTCCCTTTTTCTGTTGAGCTAGATGGAGGTCAAAAATATGATGAAATCTCTGACTATTTCCCTTTTTCTGTTGAGCTAGATGGAGGTCAAAAATATGATGAAATCTCTGACTATTTCCCTTTTTCTGTTTGATCTAGATGGAGGTCAAATATAAGATGAAATCTCTGACTATTTCCCTTTTTCTGTTTGAGCTAGATGGAGGTCAAAAATATGATGAAATCTCTGACTATTTCCCTTTTTCTGTTTGAGCTAGATGGAGGTCAAAAATATGATGAAATCTCTGACTATTTCCCTTTTTCTGTTTGAGCTAGATGGAGGTCAAAAATATGATGAAATCTCTGACTATTTCCCTTTTTCTGTTGAGCTAGATGGAGGTCAAAAATATGATGAAATCTCTGACTATTTCCCTTTTTCTGTTTGATCTAGATGGAGGTCAAATATAAGATTTTTATTTTCGTTTTCTGTTGAGCTAGATGGAGGTCAAAAATATGATGAAATCTCTGACTATTTCCCTTTTTCTGTTTGATCTAGATGGAGGTCAAATATAAGATGAAATCTCTGACTATTTCCCTTTTTCTGTTGAGCTAGATGGAGGTCAAAAATATGATGAAATCTCTGACTATTTCCCTTTTTCTGTTTGATCTAGATGGAGGTCAAATATAAGATGAAATTTCTGACGGTTTCAGAACCACCATATATGTGTATGTGATTTACTATTTCCTTTGGCAACTTGCTAGAGTGCATGTCTCATCAATATCTGTTATACAAAACAAAATTTTATATATAAATTTAACATTAACATGAGCTAGCTATATTATCCCAATCTCAATATCAATCTCAATCCCAATTCCAATAATATATGTAGCTTGTGGGGTGAAAAAATGACCAAAGACTATATAAGTTTGAAGAAGCTTTAGATTTGTGGGCCCATAAAACAACCAACAAGTCAATATACATGACTTTGACTAAGTTGAAATATTCATCAGTTGATTTATATACTCCTCAAAGCCCTTTCACATACAATCTCACTACAAATAACATACAAATTAGAAGAAGGTTTCTTCTATACAAACACAAAAGCTAGTACTCCACATACAGAAAGTTGTTAGAAGAATCTATGGATACTCAGAAGCAGCTGAATATGAACTTTTCCAATAGTAATATAAATTAAATAAAAAGAGAAGAATGAGATAGACACCCAAGAACACTACTATTTTTGTGTGTTTTATATATAAATTTAACATTAACATGAGCTAGCTATATTATCCCAATCTCAATATCAATCTCAATCCCAATTCCAATAATATATGTAGCTTGTGGGGTGAAAAAATGACCAAAGACTATATAAGTTTGAAGAAGCTTTAGATTTGTGGGCCCATAAAACAACCAACAAGTCAATATACATGACTTTGACTAAGTTGAAATATTCATCAGTTGATTTATATACTCCTCAAAGCCCTTTCACATACAATCTCACTACAAATAACATACAAATTAGAAGAAGGTTTCTTCTATACAAACACAAAAGCTAGTACTCCACATACAGAAAGTTGTTAGAAGAATCTATGGATACTCAGAAGCAGCTGAATATGAACTTTTCCAATAGTAATATAAATAATAATAATAATGATAGAGAATTAGTTGATGAAGAAGAAGACATACCTCTTCCAGGGTTTCGATTTCATCCGTTAGATGAAGAACTCGTCGGATTCTATCTGCTTCGAAAAGTTGAGAAGAAACCACTTAGTATCGAACTTATCAAGGAGATCGACATCTACAAATACGATCCATGGGATCTTCCAAGTATATGATTTAACTTTTTATCCTTAGCTAGCTTTACTATACATGCATATTTTTCTTATTAAATCCTGCGAAAAAAGAAATAAAAGAGAAGATTGAACTTAGGGCTTCATAGAATTATTGTCATAAAAGAGAAATTACATATATACTTTGGTCAACTATATATATGGTTGATATATAACTTTATCATACAATATAAATTACATGTATAAGTACATATCATTGATTAGTACTTAGTAGGGTTTTTTGCTAGAAAATTTTGATTCTATTACGATAGAACATGAAAAATAAAAACAATTACAAACACAGAGATCAGTTCTCTACTTATTTCATGTCTTACAATTTACTTGTCTATAATATACGGCTCAAAAATATCGCGTTAAATAATGGAATATATTTGTTGTTCTAGCTAGCTAATAAATTAAGATCTAATCAAACACATTGAATATAAGTTTAATGTTTTCTATATTAATGCTTTGAAATGATATATACAGAAGGTAATAGTAGTGGAGAGAAAGAATGGTACTTCTTTTGCAGAAGAGGAAGGAAGTATAGGAACAGCATAAGACCTAACAGAGTGACTGGATCGGGTTTCTGGAAAGCTACTGGCATTGATCGTCCGATTTACTCAAGTGACGGAACAGTCTGCATAGGCCTCAAGAAGTCTCTTGTTTATTACCGTGGGAGTGCTGGTAAAGGGACCAAAACCGAATGGATGATGCATGAGTTTCGTCTTCCTCCTCCTCATTCAGACAATCAAAACAGCAAACAAATAGACGATAAATCTCTTCAAGACGCTGTAAGTACATCAACTAACTAACTAACTTCATTTCGGATTAAAATGATTTCTTATACGCCGAATGTCAGCAACGTACATTCACTTGTGTCCAATATATATATATGGTTTTTGAATTCAGTATCAAAGTGATCATTAAGGGGCCGTTTGGTTCCCAGAATTTATGGGAATCTGATGGAATGGAATTTGAATATTCTTCCTTGTTATGTTTAGTTAACATAAATTCTGGAAACCAAACGGCCCCTAAGGTTTTAACATCTTGGTATCAATTAAAAGATTCACGATTTTATCGACACGACAAAACTTATATTGAAATGAAATTATACATTCTACAACGTTTGCAATTTTTCTTTTGTACATATGTAACCAAGAGACTTACATGAAGCACATTGTGTGTATGCAGGAAGTTTGGACATTGTGTAGAATTCTAAAAAGATCTCCAAGCTGCAAAAAAACCTTACCCGAATGGAAAGAAGTGTCTACCAAAAAATCACATCAGCCGGTGGTTGATCAAACAAGTAGCGGAGATTCTGATTACGATATGCAAAGTTACATTAGCTTTCAAACTCCTCAAATCGACGAAAAGAAACCTTTCGTTCATAATCATCATCACCAACACCAATACTACCATGATCAGACAAATTACCACTTGATGATTCATCAAGGAGGGCAGCAGCTTGCCACGACGTCCTCTGATCTACCACAATCTACAACGGCATCATGCTCCAGCTTTTCGGGTCTAGGCGATGTGAACGAATTTGTTAAGAATGGAGAATGGGATGATTTAAGATCAGCTGTGGATCAGTTTTCGGTTGGTGATCCTTTTTTCTTCATGTAGTCATTAATGAAGGGTTTTATATATGCATATTATTGTGCATGGAAAATCATATACAAATTTGTATCAACTAGATAGCTATACACTGCAACCATTTCATGATGATATATATTTTTTTGGGTTGTAATGTATAACTAATATTACTGACATATGTCTTTACAAGTTTCTAAGATCATATATATTGATAGTATATACATAAGCTTTATATATAAAGCTAATTTGTACAACTGCTAGCTGATTATATATGCACAAGGTTTGTAGCTGACCTTATTAGAATCCATTGTTATTGTATATATTCATTTTCTAGTTGTAATACATATATTGATATGATATGATTTTTATTTTATTTGTATTCTTTTAACAAGCTAGATATATATAGATATATATATTGTATATGATATATGATTTGATTGATATATGATTAAGGAAAAAGCTTAATTAATTACAGTTATTAAGTTTTAATATTTCAATATTGTTCAAGAAAATATCAAGTTTTTGAATTAATAATATTTGATTATTATTCAACAAGCATGTTAGATTGTTTAAGATCAATAAAGTAGCATATTGATCTTCATATGTGAATTTCGCAAATTGTTATTCTTTAAGATCAATAAAGTAGCACATTGTTTTTCTTTAATATTTCAAGATTGTTAGATTTTTATCTGTTTAAATTGTTGTGAGAAACTAAAAATAATCTGAGATCGAGCCGATAAATTAAATTAAATTGTACATATGTTTGGCGATATTGATCTTAAAGAAAAACAATGTGCTACTTACGTAAATACACATATGAAGAATATTATTCATATTCATAGACACAAACATATAATTATTTTGTATGAACAGCCAATCCTATATTGTCCAGCCGCAATGAAAACCCGGATTTATTTTACTTTTTCTTTCCAAAACCGACTCATTATATACTTGTATACATGTATGTGTGATTGTATAATGTGTGTATATCGAATGTAAAACATACATATATATACACCACCCAACCATATGTACGTAACTAAATGAAGATAAACGAAGATAGAAAGATGGCGTAATTAAAATCGATTACCTGAAAATGATTAGCAAGAATCATGAAACCTGCTTGTCAGATCCGTGCGTGTAGCCCATCCATTCCGACGCCTTGTTGTTCCTGTTAGAAAGCAAGCAAAGATGATGAGATGAATCTTGATATTGAGAAATTAAAGAGAGAGGTCTTCAAGCATTATATATATATAGGCCATCTTTTGTATTATTTTCTGTTCAAAAAACATATATGTCCATTGAGATTGATTGACTGGCTCACTAGGCCAGCAATGTTGTAGCTAGTTTGCACACATAGAATTAAATAGGTGAGATGTTGCCCAAACCAACCATATGTCGATGTGAGGCATGCATGTTAACAATTGTGTGAGATAGATATAATAATTTACATAGAAATAGCAACAAGCTGCGCCGTCACTTCTTTTTGTATAGCAAAACTAAGACGTTTAAAAATTACATT
Organism: Erigeron breviscapus; assembly: GCA_034093135.1. Lineage (NCBI taxonomy): Eukaryota > Viridiplantae > Streptophyta > Magnoliopsida > Asterales > Asteraceae > Erigeron > Erigeron breviscapus. Next base: position 59,395,632 of record CM067172.1, on the reverse strand, counting down.
CATCGATCGTGACGTCATAACATTACTATGCATGACCCGTTGGACCCTTCCAAGTAGCTCGACGGCCTCAGGTGCAAGAAATCCAAAGGTATCAAATGCAAAGGGTATAAATACGTGTTGGTTGTCAAGACACGCCTTCTCGTGTTTGGCCACTTTGCAATTAAATAAAGCCGATCGAAGGGATTTTCTGTTGACTTATTGCACATGTTAATGTTAATGTATAAGGATTTTTTTCGAAAAATAAGAAATGCATGTATTTTACAGAAATACGGAGCTGAAAATGTTATTAGTTGTTTCATTTTTTCTAGAAAAATTTTAGTACCTTAACGTATACAAATTACAAATTAAGACAATAAAATTGTTATCTAGTGGAATTAATATCTGGAATTTACGATATATATAAATTGGAATATTAGATTCCGTATTGAAAGAAAACGAACTACTTTAGTTTCCATTTCTTAATTGTAATTTGATACAGGAATTCATATATTATTCGTTTGCATAATATTTTTATGTTAGAATTTTATTTACTGACAATTTTTTATTTGGCATTTCCTTGGAAGAAATGTGGCTGAATTTATCAAGAACATCATCGATTTTCGATTTTTGTCTTTGGGCTTGTTTGTTTATTTATCCATTAAGTGACTGAATGGAGAAAGTGACTGAATAGAAACATAATGTCTGTATGGATTAAGTCAATATAGTTGTTTTTTTACGTATTAAGTCAATCAAGATTAAGTCATGAGTTTTTAATTAAGACATTATCAAATACTACATTTGTTTGATATGGTGAAACCAAGTCCCTTAACGATTAAAATATTTACGAATTTCGGGTTCTTCTTACAATGAGTGAATATTATTGTCTATATATAATAAGTATTTTAATATCTTTTAATGTTACACTAGTACATTTTGGACCTTGCGTTGTGGGGACTCAATCATCTTATTGAAACGGTTACGTTATTTTAGTGTATTTACGTTGAAACTTCAACCGGTTAATTAGAAATCATTATGTCATCAATATGTTTGTTTAAAAGTGTGCAATAAACCATAAACTATCCCTTAGTAGAAACTCGAATGAGATGTGATATGGCAAAAATATCAAATATATTAATTGAGAATTCAAGCGGATGCGATATAGCAAAATGCAAGTAATGGTACGGGTTTTGTCGCAAAAAAGTTGGATGACTCAAAAGGAAAATAGTTGTGAAAAAAACCCAAAAAGCAACCTGTAGTAGAAAATCCGAAAGAGATGCGATGTGGCAATATCCGAATAGTAGTACCGGGTGTGACATGAACGAATAGCAACTCGCCACACAGGCGAGTTACTATTCACAAAAAGTCTATGCAAAAAATAAAGAAAAAATGAAAGAGAAAAAACTCAAACAAGATCCGATATGACAAAATCTGAATAGTGATATGGGGTTTAATATCATCCAATAAAACAGTACGGTGACACTGTTTACAACCTTCACGTTTAATGATATTGTAATGTAATGTAATGTAATTTTATTGTCAAACACAAATGATGTATTATATTATATTATATTATATTATATTATATTATATTATATACTCTAATAATTGAATAGCATGTGAATAGTAACTCGCCTGCGTGGCGAGTTACTATTCGTCCATGTTACAACCCGCACCATTATTCGGATTTTGCCAAATCGCATCCGGTTCGGGTTTTCTAATATGAGTTACTTCCTGGTTTTTTCCATATGTTTTTCCTTTCGGGTTTTCAAATAATTATATTGAAAACGTTTATTCTTTTTTTGTAACAATATTCAGATTTTACCACATTAGATCCCTTTCAGGTTTAAAATTACGGGTTACTTCTTGGTTCCATACATTTTTTTTTCTTTTGGGTTTTCAAATAATATATCAAAACTACTTTTTTGTAATTATATTGAAAACGTTTATTCTTTTTTTGTAACAATATTCAGATTTTACCACATTAGATCCCTTTGAGGTTTAAAATTATGGGTTACTTCTTGGTTTCTTACTTTTTTTTTTCTTTTGGGTTTCAAATAATATATCAAAACTACTTTTTTGTGCTATTGCCTTTGAATAAATATCATTTCATATGTCAAATATTTTAACAAACATATATAGCGACACATCATCAATAACAAAACATAATCGTTTTCAGGTTTCCAAACAATATATTAAAAACTTTTTTTTTTTTGTGGTATTGTCTTTGAATAAGTATATATTTTATATGTCAAAGTTTTTAGAAACATAAATCATCAATAACAAAACCAATCGAACTAATTGAAACCACGCAACACGCAGACGGAAACTATTGTGCTTTTGCCTTTAAATAAATATATTAAATATATATTTGATATGATAAACTTTTAAACAAACTTATCCATGACAGAATGTTTGTTCATTCAATGCAAGTAATACTAAATAACACAATCGTTTCAACACGACAATTAATGTCCCGCAACGCGGGGCCAGAAATTCCTAGTTATTAATATTACAAGAATTTTATAATATAAAAGTTATATTTAATTTTTTTTTTTTTTTAAAGTTAGTTTCGATTCAGACGTGCTGGAGGCAATTTTAACCAGCGATTTGCTGGACCTTCAACCCCTCCTCATGAAAAATACCTTGAGATGAGAAACCCAAGACTCGAACTAGAGACCTTGGGGATAACTCACCTCCGAGACCCACATAGTGGATTTAAAAGATATCCCTGACCAACCCTTAAGATCGTTTAAGCTTAAGCTCGTAAAAAGATAATCCAACCTAGAAAGTCAATTAACTAATAAAAAATATACAAATATGATAATTGAGAACCAAGCTCGAACGATGATGAAATATTCATGGTTGTTCTCGATCACAAGAAAAGTCATTTAAGCTTGAATAATTTCAAATTAGGCGAATGAAAGCCTACGAATCTACGATACAATTGGATTCATATTGGGCTACGATACTAAAAAAGAAGCCCAACCCATAAATGTGATGATCCTCATTGAAGGCCGAATATTCCACTCGAAGAAATGAAAGTATAAAGAAATAAAAATATCTTCTGGCTATATATCTCTCAATATAATATTTCCTCATTCTCAAGTTTTAGGGTTAACTGAGAGAGCTTCTCTTCTCTCATCTCCACCGCCGCTCCTTCTATTTCTTCTTCTATTTTCCGGTAAAATCCTCTTCTTTAACTTATTATCTATTCCGATCTGCTATTATTTCGTTGATATGAGATTAATATATATGTATATAGATATAGATATAGATGTAGATATGATGTATGTCTATATGATTCTGTTTTTGATTATATATATATTTCTGTATATATGATTTTGTTTTGATTATAGTTATTGATTGCTACTGTTTTTGATGCTCTGTATAGGTATATATATATGTATGAATATGAATTTGTTTTTTGATAATAATTATCAATTGTTACTATTTTGATCTGTTTTCAACGAATATATTTGATTTACTTTTGTTACTTAGATTACTTGATTGTTTACTGTTTTTGATGCTCTGTATATGTATATATATGTATGTGTATATGAATATGATTTTGTTTTTTGATAATCGTTATCAATTGTTACTATTATTATTTGTGATTTACTTTCGTTATTTAGATTGCTTTAAATTTCATGCTATCTATTCATCGCTATGTCATAGACATACATGTATATATAGATGTTAAATCTGATATATGTATACGTGTGTGTCTATATATCAGATATAACATGTTATGTATATACGTGTTTGTATTTGTATATATTAGATTTAACATGTGATATATATATATACATGTATGTATGTATTTATGAATATCTTGTTCAGTATGCTGATTATAGTTGTTATTGATTATCATTTGATACGTTAATGTATGTAAAGCCGGTTTAACTTGTATTCTTTTTGATTATGCTGGATTGAGCTTAATCATTTGATATAATTGTTTTGATTCTTATACGTGTTTGATTGATTTGATGTTTGTGTGTTATTGATTTGTTTAGCTGAAATAAGTGTGATTTGTTATGATATCAACAGAAGTTATTATTTTTTGGTTAATTATATGATAATGTATGCTATATATATATATATATATATATATGCTTAGTTACTGGTAGTCGTTGATGGTTTCTATTAAATATTTCATTATAGATTTTTGTATAAATGTGTTATAGTAACTTGGTTTACTGCACAATCAGAGTAATGGTTATCTCATAATATATGTGAAAATGATTTATAGAGATTTTGAGTGTTGTATTCAATGCATTCTTTGCTAATCGTTTTTATGTTTCAAGTTACTTGTATGATCTGTGATGTGACTTTTCTGAATGGATTTCTGTATATGTTTTCTATCGTATTATCGCACTTAGTGTTCGTTGATGATTTGTTCAGTGTATTGTGTGTCTGATCTTTGCTAATTGTTTTTATGTTTCAAGTTACTTGTATGATCTGTGATGTGATTTATCTGAATGGATTTTTGTATATGTTTTCTATCGTATTACCGTCCTAGTGTTTGTTGATGATTTGTTCAATGTATTGTGTGTCTGATCTGTCTGCTCTATATTTGTGAAATATTTATGCTTCACATGATTGTTTATCAAGTTCTTTTTGGTTATATTATGACATTTAGAATCATATCATGTGTTGTTGTAGAAGTTGTTATAGCTGTGATTTTCTGTTCCTGACAATTATATTGTTTGTTATTTTGTCAGGTTTTCTTTTTCTTACTAGCATTTAAGACGATTGTTATTGGAGTTCTAAAAACTTAGCAAAATGGTAAGTGATACTTTATCTGCATTTTCTCACTTCATTACATTATTTTGAGTTGCAAAGATTGTTTAAATGATACCGGTTTTTATGTCAACCTGCAGGTGAAGTTTACAGCTGAAGAGCTTCGCCGCATTATGGACAAGAAGCATAACATTCGTAACATGTCTGTTATTGCTCATGTTGATCACGGTAATGGAACAGCTCTTCTAGATAGTTTATTCATATCATTGTGCGAATATATTTTCTTGATTTAACTTGTATTTCTTAATTTTATTATGGAAATGGTTAATTCAGTTGCTAACCTTGCTTTTCATGTTTATAGGGAAGTCCACTTTGACTGACTCACTTGTGGCTGCTGCTGGTATTATTGCCCAAGAAGTTGCTGGTGATGTTCGTATGACTGATACCCGTGCTGATGAAGCAGAACGTGGTATTACCATCAAATCCACTGGCATCTCCCTATACTATGAGATGACTGATGCAGCTCTCAAAGCCTTCAAGGGAGACCGTGATGGGAATGAATACTTGATCAATCTTATTGACTCACCTGGGCACGTTGACTTCTCTTCTGAAGTTACTGCTGCTCTACGTATCACTGATGGTGCCCTTGTTGTGGTAGATTGTATTGAGGGTGTGTGTGTTCAAACCGAAACTGTCCTTCGTCAAGCTCTTGGTGAAAGGATCCGACCGGTTCTGACTGTCAACAAGATGGATAGGTGTTTCCTTGAACTTCAAGTTGATGGAGAAGAAGCATATCAAACCTTCCAGAGGGTTATTGAAAACGCTAATGTGATCATGGCTACATATGAGGACCCACTTCTAGGTGATGTCATGGTTTACCCTGAGAAAGGTACTGTTGCATTTTCTGCTGGGCTCCATGGTTGGGCGTTTACTCTTACCAACTTTGCGAAGATGTATGCTTCCAAGTTTGGTGTTGATGAATCGAAAATGATGGAAAGGCTGTGGGGTGAGAACTTTTTTGACCCAGCAACCAAGAAGTGGACTACCAAGAGCACTGGTTCTGCTACATGCAAGCGTGGTTTCGTTCAGTTTTGTTATGAACCAATTAAGCAAGTTATCAACACTTGCATGACTGACAAGAAAGATAAGCTGTGGCCTATGTTGGCGAAGCTTGGTGTTACCATGAAGGCTGAGGAGAAAGAGTTGATGGGCAAGGCTCTTATGAAACGTGTCATGCAGTGCTGGCTTCCTGCTGCTACTGCTTTACTTGAGATGATGATCTTTCATTTGCCTTCCCCTCATACGGCTCAGAGATACCGTGTGGAGAATCTGTATGAGGGTCCTTTGGATGATCAGTATGCTAATGCTATTAGGAACTGTGACCCTAATGGCCCTCTTATGCTTTATGTTTCTAAGATGATTCCCGCTTCTGACAAAGGTAGATTCTTTGCCTTTGGCCGTGTGTTTGCTGGAAAGGTTTCTACTGGTATGAAGGTCAGGATCATGGGTCCCAACTATGTCCCTGGTGAAAAGAAGGATTTGTATAACAAGAGTGTTCAGAGAACTGTTATCTGGATGGGTAAAAAGCAAGAAACTGTTGAAGATGTTCCCTGCGGTAACACAGTTGCTTTGGTTGGTTTGGATCAGTTTATTACCAAGAATGCAACATTGACGAATGAGAAGGAAACTGATGCCCACCCTATTCGTGCCATGAAGTTTTCTGTTTCCCCTGTTGTGCGTGTTGCGGTTCAGTGCAAGGTTGCATCTGATCTCCCTAAGCTTGTTGAGGGTCTTAAACGTCTTGCTAAGTCTGACCCTATGGTTGTTTGTACAATTGAGGAATCTGGTGAACACATCATTGCTGGTGCGGGAGAACTTCATCTTGAAATTTGTTTGAAGGATTTGCAAGAAGATTTCATGGGTGGTGCTGAAATTAATGTTTCAGATCCAGTTGTGTCCTTCCGTGAAACTGTCCTTGAGAAATCGTCTCGCACTGTTATGAGCAAGTCCCCTAACAAGCACAACCGTCTCTACATGGAAGCCAGGCCCTTAGAGGAGGGACTTGCTGAGGCTATTGATGATGGCAAAATTGGTCCACGTGATGACCCAAAGGTTCGCTCCAAGATCTTGTCAGAGGAATTTGGATGGGACAAGGATCTTGCCAAGAAGATCTGGTGTTTTGGTCCCGAGACAACCGGTCCCAATATGGTTGTTGATATGTGTAAGGGAGTCCAGTATTTGAATGAAATTAAGGATTCAGTGGTTGCTGGTTTCCAGTGGGCTTCTAAAGAAGGTGTTTTGGCAGAAGAGAACATGAGAGGTATCTGTTTTGAAGTATGTGATGTTGTTCTCCATGCTGATGCTATCCACAGAGGTGGTGGTCAAGTCATTCCAACAGCCAGAAGGGTTATCTATGCTTCTCAGCTTACTGCCAAACCCCGTCTCCTTGAACCCGTCTATCTTGTGGAAATCCAGGCACCCGAGAATGCTCTTGGTGGAATCTATAGTGTGTTGAATCAAAAGCGTGGGCATGTGTTTGAGGAGATGCAGAGGCCTGGAACTCCATTGTACAACATCAAGGCTTACCTCCCTGTCGTGGAATCATTTGGGTTTTCTAGTGCTTTGAGAGCATCTACTTCAGGTCAAGCCTTCCCTCAATGTGTGTTTGATCATTGGGACATGATGGGTTCAGACCCGTTGGAAGCTGGATCACAGGCAAACAACCTTGTTACTACTATCCGTAAGAGGAAGGGTTTGAAGGAGCAGATGACCCCACTATCTGATTTCGAGGACAAGCTGTAAGCAGCAAAGGTACCTGCTGAGGGAATTTTGTGTCCTTTATTCTATCCCGTGTCATATTTGCTACAATGTTTCTTTACTGTGTTGTAATTACTATTATGGTTTACTACTTTTAGACAGTTGTCTCCAGAGTATTTTCAGACTATGATCTTTTAAATTTTGAGATTCATGTTTTTACTATATTGCTCTGGTTTGATTTTGTTTTTCTGGTTTTAATCTTTGGTTTGTTAATTTTAGTCGTTAATACCAAGGTTGGCATATCGTTTTAAGCAGCAGCATCAGCACAAATCTCTGCTGTTGGTCTGAATATAAATTATAGTTGAGCACTTGATCACTTTGTTGCAGGTTATAGTTAAAATCTGCACATATTTCATCAGCTTCTGTGCATGGTGTTGTGTTGCTGATAATTTTCATCAGCTTCTGTGCATGGTGTTGTGTTGCTGATAATTTTCATCAGCTTCTGTGCATGGTGTTGTGTTGCTGATAATTTTCATCAGCACTTGATCTCTGTGTTGCAGGTTATAGTTTAAATCTGATAACAACAGATGAATATTGATGTTATGTTTGTGTTGTTGAATTTTTTGATAACTTATATATTTTGGTTTTTTATACTACATCTATAGTAAAGTGCCCCCATTTTAAATTTGGAAGTTCAACTGCACACAACTTATTCTTAAAACATTTCAATTGCAACTGAGCTTTAACGTTACCTTTTATTTAATCTGAGGCGTTGCTGAAACCGAAATTTGTCTCTTGAAATATGCTAGTCAAAACCATTCTTGTGCTGGTTTTTTCGCCCCATTTTTGTCCCAGGTTAGGGCATTTTCATCAATAAGATGGTATTTGTTTATACTTAAAAAAGTCTGCAATGTATGTTTTGTTGCGGTGCATACATAAACTATAAAGAGCTTGTTTGAGAAAGGGACGAAGATCTATTAAATCTTCATTTGATTTTTAATAAAAAGCATCAATTGTTCTTTTTGCTACCACTAGAAACAGTTGAATGGTGAGACTTTATGACAAGGGAAATGATAAATGTAACACAAAATATGATAAATGTACCACTGTGTACAAGTTTCACAACTTGTTCCACCCGGGTAAATAAATAGGTATATTTTATGAACGTCTATAAACTTTTAATTTGTTGGCTGATGACTATCCATAAATTTTGGTAATAAGTACTCTTGTATGTTGATTTATAGGGTAATTTGGCAATTTATTTATAAAATCACACCGGCAAGAGATTTTTAATTTTCCGTGTAGGATAATCCTTGGGTGGTTGGAGGTTTAAAGAAAACAAGATTAATTGTTTATTCCGTGTAGGATAATTAAAGGGGATTATTTATTTATTATGTTGTTAGAGAAAAGATAAAATGAGTCCAGCTTATTTTGAGTCCAATTTGAGTCCATTGATTTTCTTCCATCTCCTCAAATTCCAACCACCTCCTACCACCCCACCATCATCTCCGACCACCACCATGATTTTCCGGCGACGGCGACCACCGCCACCACGACTTACACATGTGTAAGTTAACTTACACATGTGTAAGTTGTGTAAATTAACTTACACATGTGTAAGTTACATGGACCCTTTTTGGACTCAAATTAAGCTGGACTCAATTTATCCCACCCCTATGCTGTTATTTATAGATTTGTTGGAAGGATGAAATGGAGGTTTTTTTCCTATATATATCCATTTTGCTCAAACTTTATACCCTTGATTATTCATTCTTTTGCGACTATACAACATTCTTTCGTTTGTTGTTTGGTTTAAGGTAATATACCACCATTACTGCGGATGCTACATAAAAGGATGAGATACAATATAGGATTTTCCATATCACAAAGGAATTGGTTGAGACAACTTACTAGGTGAATTGCAACCAATAGGATTGGAGGACAACTAGCTTCCTATTGAGGTGCTATAAATGCAACATTTGCTCTCATAGAGGAAGGACAGGTACTTGGAGATGGTGCTGTTTTTGTTCATTTGTCAATATTAGTTCATGCTATCCAGGACAACCTTGATGATGCAGATTATTACAAAATGTATGGGTTAGTTTTCCATAGTGTTTTATACTTATATTTGCTGACTTTTAACTTGAAATGTTGTAGTCACTTCTGGCTATGGGTCGGTTTGGGTCGGTTTTGACCCAAAACCGAAACCCAAACCGATCAAGTCGGTTTTTAGTTTTTTGAAACCGATTGGTTCTGTTTTCCAACGGTTCGGTTTTATCGGTTTTTCGGTTTTTATTGGGTCGGTTTCGGTTTTCAATCGGTTTTTACCTAAAAGAAAATAAAATAAGAAATATACTATACTTTCAGAAAAGAAAACCCATCAAAATTCAGATAAAATTTAACAAAAGAAAACTTACAATCACATCATCTTGTATTATCTTTGTAAATAATGATTTTACAAGCTATATAAATAGATAATAAATATAAAGAATGTAGAAAAGACATATGTTGTTGTTGTTGTTCACGTCTTCAACAATAATAAGAAGAAGATCTGATGCTGGTGTAGCCAAGTGAAAAGAAGACAAGTCCTAATCAATTATCATTACAACCATCAGCAGCAAGATGTGGTAAAATAGTGAATCATTGCTTAACGCTATCGGGTACTACAAGATTTGCTAAGAAATCACAGTTAAAAGATATTAAAATTACATACCTTTTGGAGTTCTAGAACTAGATTAGAAATGGAGTTAGGTGGATCTGAGAAATGGATGTTTGTTTTGAAATGAGAAGATTCAGCGCCCGCGTTGCGGGCTGCAATAATCGTGGATGCGCGATAAAAGCAGAAGAAGACAAAAAAACACAGTCATCCCACAGTCTTTGGGCGTTGCCCCGGAAAAGATAACGACATGTAAAATTTACAACTCATGGTAATTAAGGCATTTATGTGATCAAAAGTAAAGAGATTGAAACTTTCGTAACAAAAGTTAGAAAAATGAAATTTTAAAAACTAAATAAAACAAAACTTTCGTGCGAAAAGTAAAAGAAATAAAGTTATGCGACAAAAAGTAAAAAGGTTAAAAGTTTCGTGGCAGGAATGGAAAAAGCGTGACGAAAATTAAAAAAACAAAAGTTATATGGTGAAAAGTAAGATAACGAAACTTTCGTGGCAAAATTAGAAAAATAAAAGTATAAAAAGTAAAATAAAACAAAATTTTCGTGCGAAAAGTAAAAGAAGCGAAAGTGATGTGGCCAAAGTAAAAGGGCGAAAACTTTAGTAAATTTATGTGATAAAAAGTAAAAAGAATGAAACTTTCGTGGCAAAAGTTAGAAAAATGAAAGTTTAAAAACTAAATAAAACAAAATTTTCGTGCCAAAAGTAAAAGAAATAAAGTTTTGTGACAAAAAGTAAAAAGGTTAAAAGTTTCATGTAGTTGACAAAAGCTAAAAAAACAAAAGTTATGTGGTGAAAAGTAAGATAATGAAACTTTCGTGACAAAAGTTAGAAAAATAAAAGTATAAAGTGTAAATAAAACAAAACTTTCGTGCTAAAAGTAAAAGAAACGAAAGCGATGCGGCAAAAAGTAAAAGTTCTTGCGGAAACTTTAGTAAATTTATGTGATAAAAAGTAAAGAGAATGAAACTTTCGTGGCAAAAGTTAGAAAAATGAAAGTTTAAAAACTAAATAAAACAAAACTTTCGTGCCAAAAGTAAAAGAATTAAAGTTATGTGACAAAAAGTAAAAAGACGAATTTAAAAAAAAAAAAAAATAAGCAGGCTGCTGCGCAGCTACCTGCTAGCCTGGTTCACTGTTCATAAGCACGGCCAATGTTATATATTTAAATGTGTGTGAAAAGTAAAGGTTCAAAAGGATTAGAGTATCTGAGATATTTTAGTAAGTATAATGGTAAATAATATAAAAATAAAGGTATATAATATAATACTACAATATGTTTAATTAAATGGATAGATACATATATCAAAATGGGTTCGGTTTTGATACAGGGTCGGCTTGATTTTAAATATTCGGTTCGGTTCGGTTTTTTTCGGTTGGTTTTTGAAACAAAACCGAACCGAACCGAAAAAGTCGGTTTTTTAAAAAATCGAAACCGAAACCCACGGTTTATTCCTTGGTTCGGTTTTTCTCGGTTTTCGGTTTTGCGGTTCGGTTTTTGCTCACCCCCTGGCAACAAACATCTTTGTATTGTATCATAGTTTGTTTTGTAACTTTCCCAAGATACATCTTATGGATCAATTTTTTATTTTATTTTTTATAGTAAGTATTAGTGTTTGTTTATTTAGTTTTATCTGATTATCTCATAAACCATTTGGGTTGTAAGAAGTTGTTGTCATCTTGTATTTTTTTTATATTTTTTGTAAAATAATATTGTCTTCATTATTCCAAACAATATATTGATTCATGCGATCCTATAATTATTGTATGTTGTTGAGTGATTCCAGTTCGTTTATACTATTTTGGTTTCCCCATTTTAAAACATGACTACTCTACTGTGATATGAGTGTATGACTATCATGTATGTCATATTTCATGCGTTCCTATAATTATCGTCTTTTGTAGTTTTGTTATTATGGTCCCAAATACTTGGTCAGCAAAGCTTATACGTTTTCGTATGTTCCTACTCATTTCATATCTTATAAAATGAAAAGACTTGTTATTGTTTTGATTTACTTTATAAATGAAACGATACTACATTTAGTAATTAAAATAAAACTAACCTGCTTCGATGCATCACTTTCCTTAATTTTTCTATGGTAGTAATACAAAATGAATTTTTTTGAACGGCGAAATTTCATTAATAGAATAAAAGACGACTAGCAAGTTGCTAGAAGCCAAATATACATATACAATTACAATTACAACTCTAATCTAGAATTACCAATGCAACATATCTAGACCCTTCCCGAACCATTATATGTCTAATTTCCGTATTTAAATAGAATAAATATTGTATCTATTATATGTCTAATTTCCGTATTTAAATATTGTATCTATAGATAATCTTTATAGATTATGTGTTTATAAAAATAAAGTTTGTAAATTATCTAGAATAATATTGTTATATAACTAAAACCCATATGTATACATTGGGTTATAACAAAGATGGGCATGACACTTATGGGTGCTAACGAGACGGAACAGTTCATGATCTCTCAAACAAATTGACTCGGTTTGAATCGAGCCGAACTCGAGCTACTTGAGTAGACTTTCGAGTCGAGTTCGAGCCTCAAAATAACCTATTCGGAATGCTCGCGAGTTAACTGAGCTTGTTCTATATTTCAATTTTACCTTGTTATTATATAATTATTATCTTACTCAGCTGAAGTTAATCGAGTCAGGTCAAAGTATGAGCTTGAATTATCAATCTTAGAGGATTAACTTGCTTTAAAATTTAGTATAATACCTAATCGAGTCAAGTCAAACCGAGCTTCAAAATTTTGATTAGTAAAGCGAGCCCGAGCTTGAAAATAAAGGCTCTGTCGAGCTCGGGACCCGTAGGCTCGATTACACCCTAAAATTGGCACCTAAAATCGCAAAAATTATCGACCGGGGACTATTTGCTCTATCCGTAGTTATAACCTACTAATACACACACAGCCACTATCAACATCCAGTAGTAGTAGTAGTAGTAGTAGTATTAGTGATATGATGATTGTTCTTCAGCAGCGTTCCCTTCCATTATTTCTTCTTTTTAATAATCTCTCTAAGTTATCCTCATCATCTTCATTATCTTCTTTTCGTACTTGTTCACTACGTTTCCACCACCACCACCGTGGTCGATTTAGGACTTTCGCCGCCGCCGCCGCCAATGATAACAAGGAGACTTTCTATTCCGATGAAACGGTTTCCTGGAGTTCCTTAGGAATTGCTCATACTTTATCTCAGTCTCTTTCCGCCATTAGTCTCAATCGCCCTTCTCTCATTCAGGTTCTTCTTCTTATGTTCTGTTTTTAATTATTTATATCTATATATATATATGTGTGTGTGTGTGTGTTTATGTATCTGTGTGTATCTGATTTTGTTTTTTTGATCATTATGTATATATATGTATCTATATCTGTATATGTATGTATATATGATTTTGTTTTTTGATTATAGTTATTGATTAGCGCCTTCCATTTCTATGTAAAATTTAATATATAAATGTGGTTGAAATACATGATTTTGATGATTATTTGTGATTTATATCCGTTATTTAGATTGTTGTGTATTTCATGCTATTCATATGTGTGTGTGAGAGAGTGTGTATGTATGTATTTATGTATGAATGAATATCAGATTTTATTTTTTGATTATATTTGCTGATTATTATCGTTTGATTGGTTTTTTACGCTTATATGTGATTCTCTTCCGTTATTTAGATTGCTAGTAATTTTGCAGGCTGCTTCAATCCCTGCTATACTTAATGAAAAGATTAGTGATGTTATTGTTGCTGCCGAAACCGGTAGTGGCAAGACACATGCTTACCTTGTTCCTTTGTTTCACAAGCACCTCTTATCACATCGTCATGGTGATGATGATCCTCCTCCTCCGCCTATCATGTCTCTTGTTCTTTGCCCTAATGTTATGTTATGTCAGCAAGTTGTTCGAATGGCTAATTCTATCTGTGACGATAAGGGAGAACCCCTTCTTCGAGCTGCTGCCGTCTGTGGAAGTCAGGGCTGGCCGCTTGAGAAACCAAACATATTAGTCTCAACTCCTGCAGCTCTTTTGAACTACCTTCATGCTATCGATCCTGAAAGGCGTCGTCGTGCTGAGTTTGTTCGCCATGTTAAACATGTGGTAATGTTTCGGTTATGTGCTACTCATGATACTTTTATACGTTTGTAACTAAGGTTGTTTCTTATTCTAAATATTAATATGCTAGGTTTTCGATGAAGCAGACATGCTTCTATGTGGGAGTTTCCAAAATCAAGTTATTCGCCTTATAAACATGTTCCGTTTTGATGAAAAAGTGCTGTCAAGGGCCAAAAATGCTCCAATTGACAAGACACTGGATGTAGAGTCTGACTCCATTATGCAGTTCGACTTAGAGGACAGTCAAGACATCCAAGGTAACCCCATGCCTGAAGATGTTGAACACAGTGAGGATGGCAATGATGATGGGCATTCTTTTCAAGAAACTGAATCAGTTATTACAAAGAAGAGAGACTGGAGAAGGACCAGGGAGATATACGAACGCAGCAAGCAATACATCTTTGTCGCAGCCACACTTCCTGAAAATGGAAAGAGAACTGCTGGTGGTGAACTCAAACGGTTGTTTCCGGATGCCACATGGGTTAGTGGGCTTTATCTCCATCGTCACAATCCAAGATTAGAGCAGAAATGGATTGAAGTCACGGTTGACTCGCAAGTGGATGTACTTATAGATGCTGTCAATCACACAAATATGTTAACATCTGATAATGGGTTGAGGCGAACAATGGTTTTTGCAAACACAGTTGAGGCTGTTGAAGCTATCGCTCAAGTCCTACACGGAGCAGGTATTGAGTGTTACTGTTATCATAGTGAGAGCTCTTTAGAAGAACGTACCAGAAATTTGGTTGATTTTCAACAAAAAGGAGGGATTTTTGTATGCACTGATGCTGCTGCTCGTGGCACTGACATTCCCAACGTTTCACATGTTATACAGGTACCTGAAAGTTGAAAGTTTATTTTTTTCTGTATTCTTTCTTTTAAGGAGATTTTAGGGATCTGTTTGTTGATCATTGCAGGCAGAATTTGCTACATCTGCTGTAGATTTCTTGCACAGGGTGGGTCGTACTGCCAGAGCTGGTCAGCCGGGCCTTGTTACAAGTATGTACAATGAGTGAAACCGCGGTCTTGTTGCTGCAGTTCATTCGCTGGAAATCTATGTGAGCCTATGGTAATTATGCTTTTCATGTATCAGATGTTTTGAAACACCTTTAACCTGCACATACATATGTTATCTTTGTATACTTCTTTTGTCCTTGCATAAATGGAACCTTTTTTCTATTTTTGCAGGAAAAGGCGTTTAGCAGGAAGAGAAGCTTCAGGAAGAAACTGAAAAAAAGAGGTATATTTACTTATCTAATATCTCTGATCGTGCTAGATCAAATAAATGAAGTGATTACACATATATAATGTACTTATAAAATTAGGTAGGGCAGGAACCAACAAGTCACATGATCAGGAGCGAATAGCAGCTTAAAATCCAAGGGTCAAAACTCAGGAGCTCATCATGTAAAAACTAGCTGATATCGTGCATCACTCGACTTTTTGACATATGAAGTTTGGCGGTTAACAGATTATAGATCTATGATGCACAAAAATGCCAACTTTGGATTTTAATCATACATCCTGGTACGCTGCTAGAAAACCATCTCATTTATGTGTAAATGTGAGTAGATAGCATGAGTCATCTTATATTTATTTACATCCACATCTTTTTGTGTAATAGGTAACCGAGATAGAAAATGACTTGAGTTGCATGAGCTACTAGTATTACTATTTTATGAATTACGTGCGTAATACGTTGGTCTTTTAATACGTGTATTTGAACTATGATATTGTTGGTTACAATGGTCCATTGGTTCATTAAGGGTCAGCCTTAGTTGAACAAATAGGTAATATATAGGTTCTTTATCTTTTCTTGATCCCTTTATATTCACACGAAGTCAAACTAGGCAAATAGCTCTGTAGTTTATGTGAAAAATGCATGGATGCTAATTGTTACAACTGCAGTCAAGCCACTAATATCTTTGATACACCTGAATCATACTTGTATTGAAACACCTTAGGTGAACCCCACATCAATTGTAGACTTTGTTGGTACTTGGGTTCATGAATAAGAATCCTCCCTATCAACTACATGAATTTGGGGGCATCAGCGCAACAAACCTTTGAGAATTTTGTAGTGAGGTGAGATTAATGGCAGGAAGGGTGGACCTCTGCGAAGTCCTCACTTGGTATCAAGAACAAAGTTGTGTCCCTACGGGCAAATTATATGATATTTTTGATCGTGATAGGTAGTGGTATTATAAGTACAGAACCCAAACAGCATCTTGTTGTCAGCAGTCGACTACAAATGTCTAATGATAGATAAAGCAGTCATATTGAAATTAAGATATTACAATGTTCATATAGGAGTTGTTACTGCTTTAAAAAGTTTTCCTAAATGTTGGGTTTATATACAAAAATCCCTTTTTATATTAATCAAACAAACTTTCCCACAAGGATGCACCGGCCACAAATAATGCACAGATGTCCAATCCGGACTGCTATTCCACTGTTTTCAGTGGTCTATTGACTATTTTATAAAATACACTATGAAAGGTATTCATTCCAACCACTACCAACAGCAACCATGGTCAGACATACTGATGTTTTTATACGAGGCCTTAGCCCTTAGGTTCGGAACTCTTTAGGTAAACATGTTAGACGCGGCCCAGAAAAAGGGTTCGAAAACTGTCACAAACATACCCCAATTATCACGCATATATTTGAGTTAAATACTCATTTTCTCAAATAGCTTGTATAGAAAAACCTCATCCTTAGCCTTTTATAATGCAGCAAGTGCTACAGATTTACCCATGGTACCCATTTTATAACGAGTGTCACAAATAGGATGTATCAAAACCACATTTTTATCTTTCTATATATGCTAGATATTAGTATTCAGTCAGGATCGTTCTGAAGTAACGGTATGAGTGTATAAGTAAGACCATAAAGGCATGAGAGTAAACCCTAAAAGCTATTCCAGCCATTTCAAGGGCCGTCAAGTTTGAAGCCAGGAATCACAATCTCGAGTTACCTCTGATGATAAGGCTCTTGTTCCAGTTTTGAGGTAAAGCTCCAAACTGTTTGAACTTATCACAACATTTAACATTAGAATAAGATTCTAAAGTTCCCCATTAATAATAGATTAGTGGGTTAATTTGGTGAATTCAATGGGTCGAGGTTTTGTGTCAGACATACGTAATAAGAATGCAATGTTATGTCTGTGAACCCCAAGGAACTTTGATAACACATAGAGATTTATTCCTCTGGTAACATTCGCTTGTTAGACTCTAAGTCTCCAAGTACTATAACTTATACTTTATAACTAATTAACTTCCGTAGTTCCGTCAAATAGACCCCGTAAGAGTATATATCAGTAGGCTATACTGGTTTCTGAACCATGAGTGCTTAATGTTATATAACGTTGCATATGTAATCCTGTTACAGTAGGATGACAACTAAAGCTAACCAATTAGGACTCAGGTTAATCCTTTACTTTAAATAGCAAGCTGATATGTCTTGAAATATCTCATATAAGATAGTTTAGTACCTAATACCGAATTTGAGCAGTAGCCTCCAACACATAGTCCAAACTTGGATAATAACTCAGATTATATAGATATGTTGACTTGATACTAGAATGATATGCATAGAATCTAGTAGGAACCGAGTCTCTTACGATAATGCAATCAATTGACAAATAAAGACAAACACACACACACACATATATATATTCTAAATAGTATACTAATCACGTACACTTATTAGTCTGATGAGTATTACTAAACCATGGACATCTTATAGATTGGGCAGAAGAGACGTAGTTACATTCTGCACATAGGCGTTCAGTTGGACCAGGTAAATTCAGAGTTCTTTCACTATGTGAGGCTTTGGAATATTAGTATGGATTCCTATATCTAATACTCGTCAAAACTTTCAACATCAGTTTGAATCTCTGCCATTCTTTTAGCAATTGTCATTGGAAACTTCACCTTTCAGATTTGCTTTTGAAAGGCGGATATGTATTATCTTTCCTAATCGGTTCATTACGAGTTTGCTTATTAGAACTTTTGATCTTGTTTAGTTATTAAATAAGCTATACTGTAAGTCCCGTCGTAAGTGATTGTATAAATATACGTGACCTGATTCATATATGAACTATATGAAACTTGTGGGAAAGAACCGAATGATTTTCTAAAAACATGTTTACGAAACAAGTTACTGTTTTAAATCCCCCCGTTTCTTTTAGTAATATCATATTATTGATCCCATTAATTGTCGTTGTGCAAGTACGATCTGTTTCACATAAGGCATTATCGTAGGTTCTGTTTTGAAGTAATGTGGTTCTTTTAATGACCCTCTAAGGGGCAAGGGTGTAATGCCAATAAGTTCTTTTTGGCACATTTTGGCATATTTTTAAGCCAATCGTGGTGTGACATGTGGCATTCCAAACTCCTAACCAAAACTTACCAAATTTTACCAGATTGTGAGTAATCGGTTTGTGGTGCCAAGTGGGGCCAAATTTTGCCACAAAATAGACAAAACACTAGGGGGAAAAAAAAGTTAACTACTGTATGCTACCAACGGTCATGTGCATCGGCTCCATGGTGCCAATTCTTCCTTTCCTATTTTTGCCAATAAATAGGGGGCAATGGAACCAATGTGCCAAACTGCCAATGCTACTTGCGGATAAGAAAGGACTGATTACACCTTTGCCCCTCAGCCGAAGGCTCTTTGGAAATCTGTTGGCATTAGTTACTACTTAATAGTGCCAGATTTTATACAACTTTTAATCTTTTGCAAATTTAGTTGTGCATTCGTTAATCATTTACATGCTTGACAGAATGGGAAACTTTATACACATGATTTACTGTATTTTCTAGGTCAACTAATTCAAACAAATTATTGTAGACATGGATTACAATTATACATCTTGAATGTATAAATGCTGGTGTATTATAGCTATGAATCTATGATGGTTAGATGTTATAGAACCAGTGGGCTATGAACACTTATGATTGTGGGCTAGTTTAGAAAATACATGTCTAGCCTTGGGTATGTTTAAGTAGGGGACCAATGGACCATCGCATAGATAGGTCCAGACTTGAACCAGTAGGCAGTAGGTATGGAATGCATATATCCCTTATTTCTGGTTTCAACTTATTAGCCTTGGTGGTCCATTGCTTTGGAATGTGGGCTAGTCTTTGATCCTGCACCATGTCTATCTTCCTGTCTAAATCTGGATGGTCAATCTTGAATGTAACATGTCATATATGTTAATGTTGACCTTCAATTCTTCATAAGTTAGGTGATTCTCATTGAGCTATCAGTACTGACTTATGACCTGTATTTCATGCCGAACAAATTGTTTGTTACATTGAAGATTATCATAAGTTAGTTCTAAGTAACTTGTTTAGTGCTATTACTGCAACAATATCTGGTAATTTTTTTAACCAAATCGGGCCTTAACGGGTATGTGTTTTGTTTATGGGCCTTAACTGGGTCTTTAGACGTGTCCCTGGTTTACAACGTTAATACTTTAGGATCACTAAGCTAGATAACCGTTTCTATTGCATAGATGATACCATTTCCTATGTGCTTACTAGGGTAATGAAGGACTCAAGTTGTGCAGGTGTCTTTGAGCCTTAAAAAGATTTCCTCTATCTTCATAGTTATTAGCCAATTAGATCGTCTTGGAGAACTGTGGAGAAAGTTGTTTTGCTCTTTATCTTAGTTGAAAATCAACGCTTGTGAGTAATATGTCATATAACAAAACTACTATTTATCGGTATTTGATACGTGATCTAGAGACTTGATTTAGTTCCATACAAATCTTCTCATCTCCTCAAGGGATCAATATATACCAATATGTCACATAATCTACTTTAAGCCATTTTCCACCATTTGAGTGCTAAATGGATGTGAAATCTGCAAAGCAATGGGAAGTTTCTGACAAGTCTAGGCGTAACACTTGTACATCAATTTATGTTCCAATTTCCAACCTTTAGAATCCTTGCCTTTTTTTTTCTCTCATAGTGGGAAGGATTGCCCACACACACTCATCTCACATTTTTGCCTTTTTGACATGGCATGTAGTGAGTGAGATTTTCATATAGTATAACTATTTAGTTGAAACTCTTAAAGTTTGTGGGGATCTTATACCTAATTGGGAATGATTCCCATGTGAGAATATAGACAAGAAAGGTGCTCCACTGTCATTTGTTTGGCCATTATGCATACTTGCTGGTGGTTCTGAGTCAATTTGATGCTCACTGGGATGATGATAAAAGTTGTTGTTGGACCACTTATAATGTGTGATTCTTAAATTTCTGATAGTGATCTTAGTGATATATATATATGGCCCCCCTATACAACATGACTCAAGCAAATCCTGCCTTTTTTTTCTCTGGTTTGTCATTGCAGTGGACCCTTATGAGAGCCATTTTAGTGATACAGATATTGATTTTTAAATGACCTCTTTCTTATTCACCTTTGGCCCACTATACCCATGGGCCTATGAGTTCAACTACATTTTTTCTGTTACTTTAATCTCACTTATGACATGGCTTACAACATAGATAATCGGTGGCTCTCTACCGACGGAACTCACAGCAAACATGAGAGCAGCTAAATCACAAAACAATGAGTGTGCTTAATTAAGGAATATGGTTTCTGTAAGAATGTCTCTATTGGTGTGGTTATACTTTTTTGAACTAAAGTGTATCGATAACATATTATGGTTAAGTCGCGTATATCTTTAACTATGCAATTTGTTATCATGAAATTGATGGTGTAGTTATCTGATAAGGATCCACCATTAGCTCATTATGCATTGCCACTAAAGATGGATCACTGTTGTTTTGGTTATGTCTAATGTTTGGTATGGAAGTGATTTTGTTTGAAAAAGTGCATGTTTTTGATGGCAACATCGCCTAGCCTACACGTTTTTATTCATTTATAAATGTGCACTATTAAAAATGAGTGGAAAACAAGAAGTTAAGCACAATGAATTAGTCTTTCACAATTCAGTTATTTCCTCATTACTTGAAGTGGAAGTGGAAGTGGAAATGCTAACTGCTAAGCACTTTACACTTTAATAGACTAGGTCAATAATAGAGTTTTCTTGGAGCAGATTAGTATTTATTATTGTAAGAACATGTCCCATATATGTAGAAATAGATGATATAACTTTATTTTTGTTCCACACGGATAAATAAGTGCATTTTATGAACATTTATAAACTTCAAGTTGTTGGCTATCCATAAATTTTGGTCGTAACTTGTAAGTTGAGTTGAAGGTTATTTGGCGAACTTATTGTCCCCGTTTTAGTGTTATTGTCATAAATAGTCGCTATTATAACAATAGTCAAATTAACTTCTGTGCACACAAAGTGATTACTTCTAGTTCTTTCTTTTCTTTTCTTTTTGATTGAGAAGTAGTATATTTTACTCTTATACTACTCTAATAAATACGAAGAAACATCAGTGTTAAAAAGATTGAACCCTAGTAAACACTTTTCCTGTTAAAGACCTCAAACTTAAGAATTCTTTTTGATTTTCTTTGTCCCACTTTTCACTTTATCAAGATAATATTATAGTACCAAATTTCATGTCAGTACATATCGGCAAAGATTAGGTGCAACTATAAAGCTATATATGAACATGGAGTTTATTTATTTTTCTTATTATAGGAGAGTGGGAATAACTGTTGCATTGAAGACATTCATCACACATTATCTTTTGAAAAGGGGTAGACATACTATTGGTTTACCATGATGTACTAAAACACACTTTTCTTTTTTCCTGTGTGTCTTTTGGTTTGTTTTGTTAAGATATGATTGATATAGGGAAGATCTCTCACCACTTGCTTTTGTCTTCTTTTATCTTTATATAATATCCACAGTACTTACTTTAATGTGGTGTGTAGCCCTTGATTCTGACCCTGGCCCATTTTATGAGTGGTTTTATTATTCAAATTTAATATCTTCTTTAGCACTTGGTGGCCAACTCTTGTTAGTTTGGCTTTTAATCTCCATTGTTCCCTCTTGTTTTCTTGTGTTACCATGTGCAATTTTCCTTCATGATCTATCATAAATTATATCATTAAGATTTTTTTGTAGGGAACTCAATAGGAAGCTTCAATCAAACCCTGTCAAGTTGCATTATGTTTAAGTATTCTTCTAAATCAACTTAAACGCCAGATTAAAAACTATATGATTGTTCGATGAACGATTTCACAAGGTTACAAGGATAACGTTTATAAGCCCGTTAAGATATAATACACTTACTAACAAATGACAACTATACAGAAGTTTATAGGAGACGAACTTGTAGAAACACCTTGTATTAGAAGTTATGTGCATGTTGGATACTTCATGCTTTAATTTAATTATTCCATGAATGAGCATATTATAGTGTCACAATTTTTCTCCACATCGTAATTAGCTTTGTTTTAGTAAAACAATTTTGTACCAAAATACAGTTTGTTTTATTGTAATCACCATTATGGTGGTTGCATTTAACTTGAAGAATGGTAAAAGAAAATGAGCCATGGGGGTGTTAAAGAGTCAAAGTTGATAGGCTTCTTGATATACTCCGTCCGTTCCATTAAAAGTGTCATGTTTTGAATTTTCAAAGTCTAACCTTTCCAACTTTGACCATAAATAATTTTGTTTGTGTTAGATAATACTTGATGAAACTTATATGAATTGATTGTGTTTGTGAAGTGTTTTCAATAGTATAATTTTTCATCAAGTTTTATATAACACAAAAGATTATATATATGGTCAAAGTTTATAAATAAAGACTTTGAAAATTCAAAATATGACACTTTTAATGGGACGGATGGAGTATTTTTTTTAAAGTGGGATATCAAATCAAAGTTTTCTAATTTCTAGTGTGGGTGTGGGTTTAGAATGTGGATGACCCACACCACCTAAGTCTGCTATGGGAATAAGGCATAGGGTAACACGACCAGGAAAATGTCAACCCGACCAGGGGCATTAGCGGCGACGTCGCCGCTAATACTCTGTTACTGACGGGGGGCCCGCTAATATTCTGTCAGATTAGCCGTTACTGACATGGGGGCCCACAGTATTAACGGCGACGTCGCCGCTAATGCTGCCTGGTCGGGATTTGACTTTTTTGGCCTGCTGGGCTTACGCTCCTCGGGGGAATAAATACTTAGCCAAAGCCCCACCTTGAATGGAAAACGGTGACTTGACTGAAAAATACCAATAAATTGGAAAACTATTAAAGATGGTTGAACATAAAATGATGGGTGTTCTGTCTTTTTTAGTGGGGTATTCTTGAAAAGGTCAATTAAATGTTGTGTCAATATACGAGAAGTGTAACACCACCAGGTCAAAAAGTGTAACACCATCCGTTAATATTGCGGGCCCTCATGTCTGTAATGGTAAATCTGGCAGAGAAATTTGCGGGGCCCCTGTCAGTGTCAGAGTATTAGCGGCGACGTCGCCGCTAATGCCTTGGTCGGGTTGACCTTTTCCTGGTGGTGTTACCTTGTGCTAATATATAATAGAATAGTACACTAGTACTATTTGCTTTTTCCAAAAACCTACTCCTGCTGCTACAACACCTTCTGATCCTGATGTTGACGTTGATGTTGATGGAATACTTATTCCCACATTTCATGATTGACCCTTTCACAATGCCAAGAAAAAAAAAAGTTGCATATTCTTTTGTGATGATTTTGGTTATTCTTTTTTTCTTTTGGGCCCTCCTCCCTTCACTCATTTTTCTCTTTAGCATTGTCAATATTTTCTAAAGGTTAGATACACAAACTTCAAAATCTTAAATAGATTAGTAGTTTGACTAAAATATCAATTGTAATGTAAAAGATTAATTGTTTTAGGGAAAAATATATTGTGTTGTTCTGATAAAGAGTTTAAGAAAATCTCCAATGATAAATCGATCGATTACAAAAGCGACGATTAAAATAAATAAATCGATATTCGACTAGATGAGCCACAAAACAATGGACCACAAATACAAAGAAGCCGGACAAACCATAAACCATGGACCAACGAATGATGGGTATTTTTCTACAAAAAGTTCAGTAAAATTGTACGTTGAGGATTTTTTTGGATACTCAAATAATTTTCTTTTATTTGAATAATTGAAGGTGCGATGTCAAAATACAAAGGGAGAAATTAAAATAAAATAAAATAAGAAAAGAAATACTTTAACCAATAAATCATACAATGCTTTCATCTAGGGCCCTTTTCTCACCTCACCTCATTCCACGCTTCACTTTCACTTATCGTGAAAACAAGACTTTGATTTTCCTTGAAACAAGAATAAAGAAAAAGTTAAAAGAATTATTTATATATATAAAAATTATATATATAAAGTAAAGATAAACATATATAAGCATGGGGGGATAGGCATAGGCATAGATGCATTCTCCAGCCATTGGGCAGGGTGTCACTGTCCTCTTAGACCGGCATATTGATGATGGAGTGCGTGGTCTGTAAGATGCCCCTATATGGATTCATGTGATATATACATATATCTTTATTTTTTATTCTTTTATTTAAAATAGTAATAATAATAATTTATTTATTTATTTATTTAATAAATAAGAAAGGAATGAGTGAATGAAAGATACTATACAAGGCCCACTTGTATCTAACATGAAATAGTTAGTTGTATTTTAAATAGAAACATGAGGTGGGGTGGGGTAGGTTTGGTTTTATATAAATTACTACTACCTATAGTATATGATATATTTTAATATATAATTAATAATGAAATGAAATGAAACTTATTTTTATTATTATTATAATAAATGTTTGGATTGATGGGATTGACTTTATTCGGCACGCATATATTTAAAAGAGCGAGAAAAGAGATGTGTGGGTATTTAAAAGGAAAAAGAAGACGTGATGATTTTGACAAAATTGAGATGGTGATGGGAGATTGATGATGGGGTTTCCAATGTGGATTGCACCACCCAATTTTTTTCAATTTTATTTAATTGTTGATTTTGTTATTATTTCTATATATAAAGGGTAAAAATAAATTTAAAAAAATTTTGTTTATTCATATTATTTAGAAAAAAAAGAGTATTTTTTGGATAATATATTTTTTTAAAACATTAACTATTACTAATATGAATTTCTAAGGGAAGCTAGGCAAATCATACAAAGTCCATAATGAAAAAAAACACATAAAACATTAGAAATTAAAAGAGTTCCATTACGGTCAAGTGGAATCACTTGAATTATAAGATCGATTCGTTCACCAGAGGAAAGATAGTCCTTTTAGTTCCTTGGTAGCAAACCGAAAGTAGGGGTTCTTATTGGAGAAGATATGTTATTTCGGGTCTTCTACATGGTCCAATAGTAAAAGATAACCACAAATATGAAAAGATTTTATTTTCCTACGGTTGGTGAATGGCTAGTATATCTTTTATCTATTCAAATGACATATTAATCTACTACTTCTTTTAACAGTTGCGGATCGAATATTACAACGAGAGTTCTATACTATGTTGTATTACCGGTTATACGCTAGAGAGCCCCCTCACTCGAAGCCAAGTCTTCCTGAATTCAAGCCTTCAATGGAAGGAATTCCCTTTTGCGGATCAAATGTCGTATCTTTCTATTAAAAAAAAAAAAAGAAATATCTTTTTGAGATTATGTTTCGGCCATTGCCGACTGTGTTGTGTAGCTACATTGAACTTTTCTTCGGCCAAGAGAACGATCGAATGCGTTAATTTGTTATCAAATTGTATACTCGGACAAATACAATGACATCTCATTCAATACCATGATTTGTCAAACAATGTTTAGAAAATGGAAGAAAGACCATAGGAAACCCCGTTCTGTTTTTTGATAATTCTTTCGTTTTCAAGAAATCATAGTAAATTGTTATATAGACGGCCCAAACAAGCTACAATGAGTTGTTATTATATATTTTTGTATGCAAATCTTGAGATTTGAACCACATGTGTTTATTACATTACACTAGTGTCTTTATTATCAAGATAATGGCTCTATCATATTATAATAATATAGGTTGTCTTTCAAGAATGGGGTATTTTATGTTTAAACTATCAAGATAAGTCAAATAATTAACCAATATTTAAGTAACTAAACTTGATATTTCGTGACTGTTTTCGAACCCAAGCATCTCTAAGTTGTATCAATACAAAGGTTTGAAACTAAAATTACTAGCGAAGACATAATTATATCTGACCGCTAATCCGTGATGGTTAAAAGAAGTTTCTCCTTTTCTTTGAAAACAATATATCTTATTTAGGTTAGACCATCAAACAAGAGTTTTTGCTGGCAAGGGACCATTTGGCAGAAGATTTTGACCAGAAGGGGGCAAAAGTGATAATTAAGATAGAGTGAGGGGACCAGTAATAATTAGGAAACGGAAGTTAGAGGTTAAAAAAGGTGGGGATGCCGGTCATAAAGCGACAGATGGTGGTGTGGGACCCAACGGGGTGAAGTGGCAGAAAGAAAGGAGAAAACCTACTTTTAAGGATCCTCTATTATTATTATTATTTTATATTTAAAAAAAAAGGCTTTTTCTCATTAAATGTCTACTTTGGCGTTTCTTAATCCGTCCTTTTGGCCCCCACCTAGGAAGTACATATTCCAAGAGTTTTAGCTCAATGGTCATCAGAATGTGGGATAGAGCCCCTGGATGTGTATACATTACGGGTTCGAGTCTTGCAAGCAGGGGGTTTTCCCAATTATTTGGGTTTCCTCCTGAAAGGTATTTGGGGATGATCGCGTGGCTGCCACTGATTGCAAAAGGTGGTGCCGTGAGTGATCCTAATTGCATTTAAAAAAAAAAAACATATGTCTATACTCTCTCCCTACCTCCCATATTATTAATAATTAAAGTAGTTTTTATTCATAATAACACCTCTAAATTAGGGACTCATGTTATATATACAACCTTTAAATTACTTATACTAAAACTTGTTATCTAATCGTTGTTACCTGACAGTTTGCGAGTAAATTGTAAATGTGTTCCAAAAATGAATTTGGACCTTTTTTTTTAAAGGTGAATTTTGCTGAAAACGTCGTGTCGCGATTCGACAGCGGGAGGTCTAGCATACGTTGTTTTAACCGGGACCGCGCTATAGAGCTCCCTCGAACTTGAAATGCCTATTTCAAATTATTATTATTTTTTTAATTTATATCAATTTTATACCATATTATACGAATGTTTTATACATGTTTGTGACAAGGATATTCAATTTCATGGTATCTTTTATAAGCTTACTTCAAAATTAAGGAGGTAACTATACAACAAGGAAAACAATGCAGAGAGGTACTAAAAAAATCTCAAAAGAGACAAAATTAAAAATTCATAGAAAATAAATCTAAAAGGGGCAAAATGTTTCAAGATGGTCATTGGCCCCTTGCCCTCCATGTTGTACCTCCCCTGACAACCATACTATCCGTATTATCGTATTCCTTCCATTAATACTCAAATTAGCAAAGGTTAAACATTAAATGAGAGATTAAACTGGCCCTAAGTCCCTGACTGAAATAAAAAGTTTTTTATGGAATAAAGATGATGGGCAGATCTGAAGATAAGGAAGACGATTAGAGATGGATACTGGTGAAAAAGAAGAAATCCAACAGCAGGGGTGCTTCATCAGGGGCTTCAAACTCGGTGTACGGTAATAATTTTAATAAAAAAAGGCGAAACCCCAAAATTAAACTCAATATCCTTGAGCGAATGTCGATGTCTTTCTATCTCACTAATTTCCCTAGTCATGTTACTGCCAAAGACCTTTGGGATCGTTGTTCTAAATGGGGAACTATCGTTGATGCCTTCATTCCCAATCGGTTATCTAAGGCGGGAAGAAGATTTGCTTTTGTTAGGTTTATTAAAGTCGATAACGCTGTAAGGTTACTATCTGAGCTCAAATCGATGTGGTTTGGGTATTATCTTGTTTATGCTGATGTGGTGAAATATACTCGTAATATTGGGATGAAAAAGATAACTCCTCAAAAAGATAAAAGAGCTAATTTGCAGAAAGTTTCAATAAAATCTGGTTTCCGTCAGAATTCTTCTAAGTTGTATGTGGAGGCTTTGGTCGGTGACAAAGAAAATATCACCCGACGCGTTGATGAATATACTTCTCTTACTGGTAACGTTTCTTCTCTTTCTCATTCCCGTAGATGCGTAAAGGTTACTAGCCTTGATATTGCTAGTCCTGATAAGATTGCTCGCTCTGTCCTTGTCAAAACTAAAGACCCAGAGACCATTCCTTTACTTAGTCATAGTTTGGTAAAGGAAGGGTTTTCAGACTTCTTGATTTCTTATATTGGCGGTCGATGGCTCCGCATTACTTTTGTTTTTGTGGAGGCCAAAGATCTTTTTTTGGCCAACGATTTTTTCAAGTACAGTTTTTGTGCCTCTAAAACTCCTTGCAAATCGTTTGTTCCGGATGAAAGAATGGTTTGGTTGGAAATATCGGGTCTCCCGTTTGGTGCGTGGCATAAAGTTTCTGTTGAGGAGATTGTTAATCATTGGGGGCGAGTTATCTTTTATGTTGGTGATTGGGAGGCCTCGTCTCCTCTTTGTAAGGTATGTGTGTTAACACATTCCTCTAAGTATGTGTTTGAAGAACTATTTGTAATAGCAATTGATCAAGTTTTGGTTGAATTGATTGAGTATTTTGGGTTACTTTCAATTGGCTATCAAAGCAATCAGGTAATCAATGGGTTGTTATTTGTATTTTCAGATCAAAAGATGTTTTATATTGATCCAAAACTGATTTTAAAAGGGTTTTGCAAATAATTAGAGTTTAAAAGATGTTTTGGTTAATTGATGTTCGTAATAGTGTTTTAATGTGAAATAAAGTCAATATGAAGTCCAGGGACTAGTTTTGCCAAAGGTGTAAAGTTAAAAACGGGATTAAGTTAAGATTAACCTAATCTAGGATCATTTTCCAGTAATTAACCTAATTAATAATACCTGCACAGCCTCTCCAATTCCTTAACTAATTTCTAAAGCAATTGATCAAGTTTTGGTTGAATTGATTGAGTATTTTGGGTTACTTTCAATTGGCTATCAAAGCAATCAGGTAATCAATGGGTTGTTATTTGTATTTTCAGATCAAAAGATGTTTTATATTGATCCAAAACTGATTTTAAAAGGGTTTTGCAAATAATTA
Organism: Erigeron breviscapus; assembly: GCA_034093135.1. Taxonomy (NCBI): domain Eukaryota; kingdom Viridiplantae; phylum Streptophyta; class Magnoliopsida; order Asterales; family Asteraceae; genus Erigeron; species Erigeron breviscapus. The sequence continues at coordinate 59,366,228 of CM067172.1, read as the reverse complement.
GAGTTTAAAAGATGTTTTATATTGATCCAAAACTGATTTTAAAAGGGTTTTGCAAATAATTAGAGTTTAAAAGATGTTTTATATTGATCCAAAACTGATTTTAAAAGGGTTTTGCAAATAATTAGAGTTTAAAAGATGTTTTGGTTAATTGATGTTCGTAATAGTGTTTTAATGTGAAATAAAGTCAATATGAAGTCCAGGGACTAGTTTTGCCAAAGGTGTAAAGTTAAAAACGGGATTAAGTTAAGATTAACCTAATCTAGGATCATTTTCCAGTAATTAACCTAATTAATAATACCTGCACAGCCTCTCCAATTCCTTAACTAATTTCTAAAGCAATTGATCAAGTTTTGGTTGAATTGATTGAGTATTTTGGGTTACTTTCAATTGGCTATCAAAGCAATCAGGTAATCAATGGGTTGTTATTTGTATTTAATGCCGAAGTCAAAGATGATCACATTGAATCTACACATGGAGGTTCCAACTCTTGTGAAAATGATTGTCACTCTGCGGTTAATATACCCGGTGTTCAGAAGGAGGCTGGAAAACAATCGAATTTTGAAGTACTTAAAGGAAATGTAGAGCCAATGCCTGAACTTGGTACTTCTGATTTTGAACTTCAACCTCAGCCGCAGCCCCCCAAAGATGATGATGATCCTTTCAAGGTTATGGAGGTGATTGAGGAAATAAGCAGATTGAGTAAAAATAAATAAAAAAATAAAAAAGAAAAAAAAAAAAAAAAAAAAAAAAAAAAAAAAAAAAAAAAAAAAAAAAAAAAAAAAAAAAAAAAAAAAAAAAAAAAAAAAAAAAAAAAAAAAAAAAAAAAAAAAAAAAAAAAAAAAAAAAAAAAAAAAAAAAAAAAAAAAAAAAAAAAAAAAAAAAAAAAAAAAAAAAAAAAAAAAAAAAAAAAAAAAAAAAAAAAAAAAAAAAAAAAAAAAAAAAAAAAAAAAAAAAAAAAAAAAAAAAAAAAAAAAAAAAAAAAAAAAAAAAAAAAAAAAAAAAAAAAAAAAAAAAAAAAAAAAAAAAAAAAAAAAAAAAAAAAAAAAAAAAAAAAAAAAAAAAAAAAAAAAAAAAAAAAAAAAAAAAAAAAAAAAAAAAAAAAAAAAAAAAAAAAAAAAAAAAAAAAAAAAAAAAAAAAAAAAAAAAAAAAAAAAAAAAAAAAAAAAAAAAAAAAAAAAAAAAAAAAAAAAAAAAAAAAAAAAAAAAAAAAAAAAAAAAAAAAAAAAAAAAAAAAAAAAAAAAAAAAAAAAAAAAAAAAAAAAAAAAAAAAAAAAAAAAAAAAAAAAAAAAAAAAAAAAAAAAAAAAAAAAAAAAAAAAAAAAAAAAAAAAAAAAAAAAAAAAAAAAAAAAAAAAAAAAAAAAAAAAAAAAAAAAAAAAAAAAAAAAAAAAAAAAAAAAAAAAAAAAAAAAAAAAAAAAAAAAAAAAAAAAAAAAAAAAAAAAAAAAAAAAAAAAAAAAAAAAAAAAAAAAAAAAAAAAAAAAAAAAAAAAAAAAAAAAAAAAAAAAAAAAAAAAAAAAAAAAAAAAAAAAAAAAAAAAAAAAAAAAAAAAAAAAAAAAAAAAAAAAAAAAAAAAAAAAAAAAAAAAAAAAAAAAAAAAAAAAAAAAAAAAAAAAAAAAAAAAAAAAAAAAAAAAAAAAAAAAAAAAAAAAAAAAAAAAAAAAAAAAAAAAAAAAAAAAAAAAAAAAAAAAAAAAAAAAAAAAAAAAAAAAAAAAAAAAAAAAAAAAAAAAAAAAAAAAAAAAAAAAAAAAAAAAAAAAAAAAAAAAAAAAAAAAAAAAAAAAAAAAAAAAAAAAAAAAAAAAAAAAAAAAAAAAAAAAAAAAAAAAAAAAAAAAAAAAAAAAAAAAAAAAAAAAAAAAAAAAAAAAAAAAAAAAAAAAAAAAAAAAAAAAAAAAAAAAAAAAAAAAAAAAAAAAAAAAAAAAAAAAAAAAAAAAAAAAAAAAAAAAAAAAAAAAAAAAAAAAAAAAAAAAAAAAAAAAAAAAAAAAAAAAAAAAAAAAAAAAAAAAAAAAAAAAAAAAAAAAAAAAAAAAAAAAAAAAAAAAAAAAAAAAAAAAAAAAAAAAAAAAAAAAAAAAAAAAAAAAAAAAAAAAAAAAAAAAAAAAAAAAAAAAAAAAAAAAAAAAAAAAAAAAAAAAAAAAAAAAAAAAAAAAAAAAAAAAAAAAAAAAAAAAAAAAAAAAAAAAAAAAAAAAAAAAAAAAAAAAAAAAAAAAAAAAAAAAAAAAAAAAAAAAAAAAAAAAAAAAAAAAAAAAAAAAAAAAAAAAAAAAAAAAAAAAAAAAAAAAAAAAAAAAAAAAAAAAAAAAAAAAAAAAAAAAAAAAAAAAAAGATGTTTTATATTGATCCAAAACTGATTTTAAAAGGGTTTTGCAAATAATTAGAGTTTAAAAGATGTTTTGGTTAATTGATGTTCGTAATAGTGTTTAACGGGTCTATAATCGATCTTGATGATCAAAATATGTTAAACAAGGTCAAAATCATGTTTTGGGTGAAGCCCAAGTCGTTCGTTTCTGGAAAAAAATGAAGAACATGGTCGTTTTTGAATTCTGGACGAAGATAGGTTTAAATTCGTTTTCTGATGACTAAATTCGTTTTCTGGAATGCTAAGTTCGTTTGTAAAAACGAAGTTTAACTTCGTTTTAAAACCAAATTCGTTTTAAGAAGCCTATCTTCGTTTGGTCTAAGTTCGTTTGTAAAAACGAAGTTTAACTTCGTTTTAAAACCAAATTCGTTTTAAGAAGCCTATCTTCGTTTGGTCTAAGTTCGTTTGTAAAAACGAAGTTTAACTTCGTTTTAAAACCAAATTCGTTTTAAGAAGCCTATCTTCGTTTGGTCTAAGTTCGTTTGTAAAAACGAAGTTTAACTTCGTTTTAAAACCAAATTCGTTTTAAGAAGCCTATCTTCGTTTGGTCTAAGTTCGTTTGTAAAAACGAAGTTTAACTTCGTTTTAAAACCAAATTCGTTTTAAGAAGCCTATCTTCGTTTGGTCTAAGTTCGTTTGTAAAAACGAAGTTTAACTTCGTTTTAAAACCAAATTCGTTTTAAGAAGCCTATCTTCGTTTGGTCTAAGTTCGTTTGTAAAAACGAAGTTTAACTTCGTTTTAAAACCAAATTCGTTTTAAGAAGCCTATCTTCGTTTGGTCTAAGTTCGTTTGTAAAAACGAAGTTTAACTTCGTTTTAAAACCAAATTCGTTTTAAGAAGCCTATCTTCGTTTGGTCTAAGTTCGTTTGTAAAAACGAAGTTTAACTTCGTTTTAAAACCAAATTCGTTTTAAGAAGCCTATCTTCGTTTGGTCTAAGTTCGTTTGTAAAAACGAAGTTTAACTTCGTTTTAAAACCAAATTCGTTTTAAGAAGCCTATCTTCGTTTGGTCTAAGTTCGTTTGTAAAAACGAAGTTTAACTTCGTTTTAAAACCAAATTCGTTTTAAGAAGCCTATCTTCGTTTGGTCTAAGTTCGTTTGTAAAAACGAAGTTTAACTTCGTTTTAAAACCAAATTCGTTTTAAGAAGCCTATCTTCGTTTGGTCTAAGTTCGTTTGTAAAAACGAAGTTTAACTTCGTTTTAAAACCAAATTCGTTTTAAGAAGCCTATCTTCGTTTGGTCTAAGTTCGTTTGTAAAAACGAAGTTTAACTTCGTTTTAAAACCAAATTCGTTTTAAGAAGCCTATCTTCGTTTGGTCTAAGTTCGTTTGTAAAAACGAAGTTTAACTTCGTTTTAAAACCAAATTCGTTTTAAGAAGCCTATCTTCGTTTGGTCTAAGTTCGTTTGATAAAGAAGCTAAATTCGTTTTAAGAAGCTACTTCGTTTGGAATGCTAAGTTCGTTTGTAAAAACGAAGTTTAACTTCGTTTTAAAACCAAATTCGTTTTAAGAAGCCTATCTTCGTTTGGTCTAAGTTCGTTTGTAAAAACGAAGTTTAACTTCGTTTTAAAACCAAATTCGTTTTAAGAAGCCTATCTTCGTTTGGTCTAAGTTCGTTTGTAAAAACGAAGTTTAACTTCGTTTTAAAACCAAATTCGTTTTAAGAAGCCTATCTTCGTTTGGTCTAAGTTCGTTTGTAAAAACGAAGTTTAACTTCGTTTTAAAACCAAATTCGTTTTAAGAAGCCTATCTTCGTTTGGTCTAAGTTCGTTTGTAAAAACGAAGTTTAACTTCGTTTTAAAACCAAATTCGTTTTAAGAAGCCTATCTTCGTTTGGTCTAAGTTCGTTTGTAAAAACGAAGTTTAACTTCGTTTTAAAACCAAATTCGTTTTAAGAAGCCTATCTTCGTTTGGTCTAAGTTCGTTTGTAAAAACGAAGTTTAACTTCGTTTTAAAACCAAATTCGTTTTAAGAAGCCTATCTTCGTTTGGTCTAAGTTCGTTTGTAAAAACGAAGTTTAACTTCGTTTTAAAACCAAATACGTTTTAAGGGCCCTAACGTGAAAAGATGATAGTATGGATTAGTTTAGGTTAAAGGTGGAAATCTAAACTAAATATGATAAATGCTCGAGCTAATTAGATGTTAAGTGTTATGCATAACCTGTGCCTTACGGTGGTAATAGGTACATCGTGCCTTACGGTGGTAATAGGTACATCGTGCCTTACGGTGGTAATAGGTACGTATAAATGGTGCCTTACGGTGGTAATAGGTACATCGTGCCTTACGGTGGTAATAGGTACATCGTGCCTTACGGTGGTAATAGGTACATCGTGCCTTACGGTGGTAATAGGTACATCGTGCCTTACGGTGGTAATAGGTACATCGTGCCTTACGGTGGTAATAGGTACATCGTGCCTTACGGTGGTAATAGGTACATCGTGCCTTACGGTGGTAATAGGTACATCGTGCCTTACGGTGGTAATAGGTACATCGTGCCTTACGGTGGTAATAGGTACATCGTGCCTTACGGTGGTAATAGGTACATCGTGCCTTACGGTGGTAATAGGTACATCGTGCCTTACGGTGGTAATAGGTACATCGTGCCTTACGGTGGTAATAGGTACATCGTGCCTTACGGTGGTAATAGGTACATCGTGCCTTACGGTGGTAATAGGTACATCGTGCCTTACGGTGGTAATAGGTACATCGTGCCTTACGGTGGTAATAGGTACATCGTGCCTTACGGTGGTAATAGGTACATCGTGCCTTACGGTGGTAATAGGTACATCGTGCCTTACGGTGGTAATAGGTACATCGTGCCTTACGGTGGTAATAGGTACATCGTGCCTTACGGTGGTAATAGGTACATCGTGCCTTACGGTGGTAATAGGTACATCGTGCCTTACGGTGGTAATAGGTACATCGTGCCTTACGGTGGTAATAGGTACATCGTGCCTTACGGTGGTAATAGGTACATCGTGCCTTACGGTGGTAATAGGTACATCGTGCCTTACGGTGGTAATAGGTACATCGTGCCTTACGGTGGTAATAGGTACATCGTGCCTTACGGTGGTAATAGGTACATCGTGCCTTACGGTGGTAATAGGTACATCGTGCCTTACGGTGGTAATAGGTACATCGTGCCTTACGGTGGTAATAGGTACATCGTGCCTTACGGTGGTAATAGGTACATCGTGCCTTACGGTGGTAATAGGTACATCGTGCCTTACGGTGGTAATAGGTACATCGTGCCTTACGGTGGTAATAGGTACATCGTGCCTTACGGTGGTAATAGGTACATCGTGCCTTACGGTGGTAATAGGTACATCGTGCCTTACGGTGGTAATAGGTACATCGTGCCTTACGGTGGTAATAGGTACATCGTGCCTTACGGTGGTAATAGGTACATCGTGCCTTACGGTGGTAATAGGTACATCGTGCCTTACGGTGGTAATAGGTACATCGTGCCTTACGGTGGTAATAGGTACATCGTGCCTTACGGTGGTAATAGGTACATCGTGCCTTACGGTGGTAATAGGTACATCGTGCCTTACGGTGGTAATAGGTACATCGTGCCTTACGGTGGTAATAGGTACATCGTGCCTTACGGTGGTAATAGGTACATCGTGCCTTACGGTGGTAATAGGTACATCGTGCCTTACGGTGGTAATAGGTACATCGTGCCTTACGGTGGTAATAGGTACATCGTGCCTTACGGTGGTAATAGGTACATCGTGCCTTACGGTGGTAATAGGTACATCGTGCCTTACGGTGGTAATAGGTACATCGTGCCTTACGGTGGTAATAGGTACATCGTGCCTTACGGTGGTAATAGGTACATCGTGCCTTACGGTGGTAATAGGTACATCGTGCCTTACGGTGGTAATAGGTACATCGTGCCTTACGGTGGTAATAGGTACATCGTGCCTTACGGTGGTAATAGGTACATCGTGCCTTACGGTGGTAATAGGTACATCGTGCCTTACGGTGGTAATAGGTACATCGTGCCTTACGGTGGTAATAGGTACATCGTGCCTTACGGTGGTAATAGGTACATCGTGCCTTACGGTGGTAATAGGTACATCGTGCCTTACGGTGGTAATAGGTACATCGTGCCTTACGGTGGTAATAGGTACATCGTGCCTTGGAAAAGATGAAATTTGTGGGTCATCTATTCAGAACTGATGCAGATCAAGTCGCCTGCTATGTCGATGGTTTACCTCCAAGTTATCGAGGTATTTGTAGGCAGCATAAGACCCTAACTGAAGCAATCAAAGAATCTAAAAAGCTTGATGATGATTTTGCTGCGGATAAGAAAGTTGAAAAGAAAGAGGATGAGAAGAAGTCTGGCAATAAGCGGAGGTTTGGTGGGTCAAATCGTTTTGGTAAGAAATTTAAGGGATCTTCATCGTCCTCTGACAAGGGAAGGGCAGACAAGGATGGAAAATGGTGCCCTGGCTGCAAATCTATCCATTCTGGTCAGTGTTCTACAAAGACCCGCAGGTGCAATAGGTGTGGAACTCAGGGTCATACCATTGATCAATGCACTGACAAGGCAAGATGTTATAAATGTGGAGACACCAAGCACCGTATTGCAGACTGCCCGCAGATGAAGAAAGATGAGGGAAAGAAGGCAGAAGCTTCCAAAGCCAAAGCCCGTGCTTTTCAGATGACGGCTGAGGAGGCAAAAGACGATGATCAGGTAGTTACTGCTACCCTTATTGTTAACTCCAAACCTGCTAATGTGTTATTTGATTCTGGTGCGAACAAATCTTTTGTGTCTACTCTGTTTGCTCCTAAGTTAGACATGACTACTAGTTCTTTACGGTGCCCTATAGAAGTAGAAGTGGCTAATGGTGCAACGTCTATTATTCGGGAAGGTTACTCTGATTGTCCTTTAGAAATAGAGGGTCGTTTGTTTACTGCTAACCTGTTACCCGCTACCATTCCTAGTTTTGATGTTGTTCTCGGTATGGACTGGATGTCGAAAAATGATGCTGTCGTCTTATGTGCAAAGAAAATAGTTCGTATCGCTACCCCTGACGGAAAAGGTGTTTGTGTCTATGGTGACAAGAAGCCGGGAAATGTTAAGGTGATCTCGATGATGAAAGCACTTCGTTGTATACGGCAAACTAAGTCACATTTTCTAGCTTATGTCATCGATTCTCGTATCGCGAAGCCTACAGTCTCTGATGTCGAAGTTGTTTCCGAGTTTCCTGATGTTTTCCCTGAAGATCTTCCAGGTCTTCCTCCGGATCGTGAGGTTGAATTTTCTATTGACCTTATTCCTGGTGCTACTCCTGTAGCCAAAGCTCCGTATCGATTAGCTCTGACAGAGATGAAGGAGCTGATGACTCAAATTCAGGAACTTTTAGATAAAGGTTTCATTCGTCCGAGTTCCTCTCCATGGGGTGCTCCTATCCTTTTCGTAAAGAAGAAAGACGGATCAATGCACTGTGACAAGGCAAGATGTTATAAATGTGGAGACACCAAGCACCGTATTGCAGACTGCCCGCAGATGAAGAAAGATGAGGGAAAGAAGGCAGAAGCTTCCAAAGCCAAAGCCCGTGCTTTTCAGATGACGGCTGAGGAGGCAAAAGACGATGATCAGGTAGTTACTGCTACCCTTATTGTTAACTCCAAACCTGCTAATGTGTTATTTGATTCTGGTGCGAACAAATCTTTTGTGTCTACTCTGTTTGCTCCTAAGTTAGACATGACTACTAGTTCTTTACGGTGCCCTATAGAAGTAGAAGTGGCTAATGGTGCAACGTCTATTATTCGGGAAGGTTACTCTGATTGTCCTTTAGAAATAGAGGGTCGTTTGTTTACTGCTAACCTGTTACCCGCTACCATTCCTAGTTTTGATGTTGTTCTCGGTATGGACTGGATGTCGAAAAATGATGCTGTCGTCTTATGTGCAAAGAAAATAGTTCGTATCGCTACCCCTGACGGAAAAGGTGTTTGTGTCTATGGTGACAAGAAGCCGGGAAATGTTAAGGTGATCTCGATGATGAAAGCACTTCGTTGTATACGGCAAACTAAGTCACATTTTCTAGCTTATGTCATCGATTCTCGTATCGCGAAGCCTACAGTCTCTGATGTCGAAGTTGTTTCCGAGTTTCCTGATGTTTTCCCTGAAGATCTTCCAGGTCTTCCTCCGGATCGTGAGGTTGAATTTTCTATTGACCTTATTCCTGGTGCTACTCCTGTAGCCAAAGCTCCGTATCGATTAGCTCAAATCGAAGCGTTAAAGGATGATAATGTGAAAGCGGAGTCTATTGGGAAAAAGAAAGAGGATGAGAAGAAGTCTGGCAATAAGCGGAGGTTTGGTGGGTCAAATCGTTTTGGTAAGAAATTTAAGGGATCTTCATCGTCCTCTGACAAGGGAAGGGCAGACAAGGATGGAAAATGGTGCCCTGGCTGCAAATCTATCCATTCTGGTCAGTGTTCTACAAAGACCCGCAGGTGCAATAGGTGTGGAACTCAGGGTCATACCATTGATCAATGCACTGACAAGGCAAGATGTTATAAATGTGGAGACACCAAGCACCGTATTGCAGACTGCCCGCAGATGAAGAAAGATGAGGGAAAGAAGGCAGAAGCTTCCAAAGCCAAAGCCCGTGCTTTTCAGATGACGGCTGAGGAGGCAAAAGACGATGATCAGGTAGTTACTGCTACCCTTATTGTTAACTCCAAACCTGCTAATGTGTTATTTGATTCTGGTGCGAACAAATCTTTTGTGTCTACTCTGTTTGCTCCTAAGTTAGACATGACTACTAGTTCTTTACGGTGCCCTATAGAAGTAGAAGTGGCTAATGGTGCAACGTCTATTATTCGGGAAGGTTACTCTGATTGTCCTTTAGAAATAGAGGGTCGTTTGTTTACTGCTAACCTGTTACCCGCTACCATTCCTAGTTTTGATGTTGTTCTCGGTATGGACTGGATGTCGAAAAATGATGCTGTCGTCTTATGTGCAAAGAAAATAGTTCGTATCGCTACCCCTGACGGAAAAGGTGTTTGTGTCTATGGTGACAAGAAGCCGGGAAATGTTAAGGTGATCTCGATGATGAAAGCACTTCGTTGTATACGGCAAACTAAGTCACATTTTCTAGCTTATGTCATCGATTCTCGTATCGCGAAGCCTACAGTCTCTGATGTCGAAGTTGTTTCCGAGTTTCCTGATGTTTTCCCTGAAGATCTTCCAGGTCTTCCTCCGGATCGTGAGGTTGAATTTTCTATTGACCTTATTCCTGGTGCTACTCCTGTAGCCAAAGCTCCGTATCGCGAAGCCTACAGTCTCTGATGTCGAAGTTGTTTCCGAGTTTCCTGATGTTTTCCCTGAAGATCTTCCAGGTCTTCCTCCGGATCGTGAGGTTGAATTTTCTATCGACCTTATTCCTGGTGCTACTCCTGTAGCCAAAGCTCCGTATCGATTAGCTCCGACAGAGATGAAGGAGCTGATGACTCAAATTCAGGAACTTTTAGATAAAGGTTTCATTCGTCCGAGTTCCTCTCCATGGGGTGCTCCTATCCTTTTCGTAAAGAAGAAAGACGGATCCATGCGCATGTGTATCGATTATCGCGAGCTGAATAAAAGAACGGTGAAGAATAAATATCCACTCCCTCGCATTGATGATTTATTCGATCAACTTCAAGGTGCTTCTTATTTTTCAAAGATTGACTTACGGTCTGGCTATCATCAATTAAAGGTTGAAGAAGAAAGTGTAGCCAAAACAGCGTTCCGAACTCGTTATGGTCATTACGAGTTCCTTGTCATGCCATTCGGTTTGACAAATGCTCCAGCGAAGTTTATGGATTTGATGAACCGTGTCTGTCGACCGTTTTTGGATCATTTCGTTATTGTTTTCATCGACGACATTCTTGTGTATTCAAAGTCGGAAGAGGAACATAGAGAGCATTTGAGAGCTGTCCTTCAAGTCCTCAGAGAGAAAAAGCTATATGCTAAATTCTCCAAATGCGAGTTCTGGCTAAAGGAAGTTCATTTCCTCGGCCATGTCGTCTCCTCTGATGGTATAAAAGTGGATCCTGCAAAGATAGAAGCGGTGTCAAAGTGGGAGCAGCCTAAGTCTCCTACTGAAATAAAGAGTTTTCTCGGTTTGGCTGGTTATTATCGACGTTTCATTCAGGATTTCTCGCGCATTGCTAAACCAATGACTGAATTAACGAAAAAAGGTGTGAAATTTGTATGGACTGATGCTCAAGAGAAAGCCTTCACAACGTTGAAAAAGAAGTTGTGTGAAGCTCCAGTCTTAGCCTTACCCGAAGGAACAGATGATTTAGTGGTTTATAGTGACGCATCCATCACGGGGTTAGGGTGTGTACTAATGCAACGAGACAAAGTTATCGCTTACGCCTCTCGACAGCTGAAGCCTCATGAGCGGAACTATCCTACTCATGACCTTGAGCTGGCTGCGGTTGTTTTTGCTCTGAAGTTGTGGCGACATTATCTGTATGGTACAAAGTGTACCCTTTATACGGATCATAAGAGCTTACAGTACGTGTTTACTCAGAAGGACATGAATGTTAGACAACGGCGGTGGATGGAGTTATTAAAGGATTACGATTGTGAAATTAAATATCACCCAGGCAAAGCTAATGTGGTTGCTGATGCCTTAAGCCGCAAAGGATATGCGAAGAGTAGATTATGTGCGATGATTACAAAGATTGAGTCGAATTTACTGGAACCTATTCGATTAGCTCAAATCGAAGCGTTAAAGGATGATAATGTGAAAGCGGAGTCTATTGGGAAAAAGAAGAAGAACAGACTCCAAATGGAAGAAAATAGTCGTGGCCTTCGAACTTACAAAGGTAGAATATGGGTTCCTCTCTATGGAGGCAATCGTGAGTTAGTAATGGATGAAGCTCACAAAACTAAGTATTCTGTACACCCTGGTGCCACAAAGATGCATGCAGATTTGAAGCCTATTTATTGGTGGCCCAGTATTAAGAACGATGTAATGATGTATGTACAGAAATGTTTGACGTGTGCTAAAGTGAAAGCTGAACATCAAAAGCCTTACGGGAAATTTCAGCAACTTGAGATCCCTGAGTGGAAATGGGATCACATTACGATGGATTTTGTGACCAAACTTCCGAGGACGCCTCGTGGTCACGATATGATATGGGTTATTGTCGATCGATTAACGAAGAGTGCTCACTTTCTCCCAGTTCGTGAGACTGCTCCTATGGAGAACTTCGCTACGTTGTATATTGATGAAGTGGTTACTAAACATGGTGTTCCGATATCGATTGTGTCCGATCGTGATGCTCGATTCGTTTCCAACTTTTGGAAGAGTTTTCAACGGGAAGTTGGTACTCAAGTTCGTCTGAGCACAGCCTATCACCCGCAGACCGATGGGCAAAGTGAAAGGACTATTCAAACGCTCGAAGATATGCTCAGAGCTTGTGTAATGGATTATGGTGGTTCGTGGGATAAACACCTACCTCTTATTGAGTTTGCGTATAACAATAGTTATCATGCGAGCATTGGAATGCCACCTTATGAGATGTTATATGGTAGAAAGTGTCGGACTCCTAGTTGTTGGTTGGAGCCCGGGGAAAAGCAATTTGCTGGACCCGAAGTAGTACAAATTACGGCCGATAAAGTTAATGTTGCAAAGAAAGCCTTACGTGTTGCTCGTGAAAGGCAAAAGTCATATGCTGATAAGAAAAGGAGGCCGTTTGATTTTAAAGAAGGTGAAATGGTTTTACTCAAGGTGTCGCCTTGGAAAGGTGTATTACGATTTGGCAAACGAGGAAAGCTAAGCCCTAGATTCATTGGACCTTTTAAGATCATTAAGAAGGTTAATGAACAGGCATTTAAGCTGGACTTACCTCCAGAACTACACGCAATTCACAACACATTTCATGTGTGTTACCTACGTAAGTGCTATGCGAATGAAACGGATGTCATTCCACTCGAGGACGTAAGTATTAATCCCAACAAGCAGATTGTCGATGAACCTGTTGCTATATTGGGAAGGAAACAAAAGAAGCTACGACGAAAGACTATCGATCTAGTTCTCATAAAGTGGAAACACAATCACGGCGAAAGTATGACTTGGGAGACCGAGTCCGTAATGCGGGAGACCTATCCCCACCTTTTTGATGCTGAAGTGATTCCGGGGACGGAATCCTCTTAAGGGGGAGGTAATTGTAACATCCCAAAACTTAAACGTATATGTTGACTAACGTCGTTAGGTCAAATTATAAGTCCGTGATACGTTTGTGTGGAAATATGTGTTTATATGTTTATGTGCCCTATATGTGAGATTTAATTATCTTTAATGAGTGACAATAAAGTGGATTAAATGATGTGTAAAAGGCCTTTGTAGTGTGCGAAAGTGCTTTGGTGTGTTATATGTATCCCCAATAGGTGTTTTAATGTGAAATAAAGTCAATATGAAGTCCAGGGACTAGTTTTGCCAAAGGTGTAAAGTTAAAAACGGGATTAGGTTAAGATTAACCTAATCTAGGATCATTTTCCAGCAATTAACATAATTAATAACACCTGCACAGCCTCTCCAATTCCTTAACTGATTTCTAAAGCAATTGATCAAGTTTTGGTTGAATTGATTGAGTATTTTGGGTTACTTTCAATTGGCTATCAAAGCAATCAGGTAATCAATGGGTTGTTATTTGTATTTTCAGATCAAAAGATGTTTTATATTGATTCAAAACTGATTTTAAAAGGGTTTTGCAAATAATTAGAGTTTAAAAGATGTTTTGGTTAATTGATGTTCGTAATAGTGTTTAACGGGTCTATAATCGATCTTGATGATCAAAATATGTTAAACAAGGTCAAAATCATGTTTTGGGTGAAGCCCAAGTCGTTCGTTTCTGGAAAAAAATGAAGAACATGGTCGTTTTTGAATTCTGGACGAAGATAGGTTTAAATTCGTTTCTGGAAAAAAATGAAGAACATGGTCGTTTTTGAATTCTGGACGAAGATAGGTTTAAATTCGTTTTCTGATGACTAAATTCGTTTTCTGGAATGCTAAGTTCGTTTGTAAAAACGAAGTTTAACTTCGTTTTAAAACCAAATTCGTTTTCTATCTTCGTTTTTGCTAAATTCGTTTTCTGATGACTAAATTCGTTTTCTATCTAAGTTCGTTTTCTGATAGCTAAATTCGTTTTCTGATGACTAAATTCGTTTTCTGATCTAAGTTCGTTTTTGATACTAAATTCGTTTTCTGATGACTAAATTCGTTTTCTGGAAATCTAAGTTCGTTTTTGAGCTAAATTCGTTTTCTGATGACTAAATTCGTTTTCTATCTAAGTTCGTTTTCTGATAGCTAAATTCGTTTTCTGATGACTAAATTCGTTTTCTGGAAATCTAAGTTCGTTTTGAGCTAAATTCGTTTTCTGATGACTAAATTCGTTTTCTATCTAAGTTCGTTTTCTGATACTAAATTCGTTTTCTGATGACTAAATTCGTTTTCTGGAAATCTAAGTTCGTTTCTGATCTAAATTCGTTTTCTGATGACTAAATTCGTTTTCTGATACTAAATTCGTTTTTGATCTAAATTCGTTTGATATAAATTCGTTTTTGATACTAAATTCGTTTTCTGATGACTAAATTCGTTTTCTATCTAAATTCGTTTTCTGATGACTAAATTCGTTTTCTGGAATGCTAAGTTCGTTTGTCGAAGTTTAACTTCGTTTTAAAGCCAAATTCGTTTCTGATAGGTCTAAATTCGTTTTCTGAAGCTTAAAGTTCGTTTTCTGATGACTAAATTCGTTTTCTGATCTAAATTCGTTTTCTGATACTAAATTCGTTTTCTGATACTAAATTCGTTTTCTGATACTAAATTCGTTTTCTGATACTAAATTCGTTTTCTGATACTAAATTCGTTTTCTGATACTAAATTCGTTTTCTGATACTAAATTCGTTTTCTGATACTAAATTCGTTTTCTGATACTAAATTCGTTTTCTGATACTAAATTCGTTTTCTGATACTAAATTCGTTTTCTGATACTAAATTCGTTTTCTGATACTAAATTCGTTTTCTGATACTAAATTCGTTTTCTGATACTAAATTCGTTTTCTGATACTAAATTCGTTTTCTGATACTAAATTCGTTTTCTGATACTAAATTCGTTTTCTGATACTAAATTCGTTTTCTGATACTAAATTCGTTTTCTGATACTAAATTCGTTTTCTGATGACTAAATTCGTTTTCTGATCTAAATTCGTTTTCTGATACTAAATTCGTTTTCTGATGACTAAATTCGTTTTCTGATGACTAAATTCGTTTTCTGGAATGCTAAGTTCGTTTGTAAAAACGAAGTTTAACTTCGTTTTGAAACCAAATTCGTTTTAAGAAGCCTATTTCTGGAATGTCTAAGTTCGTTTGTAAAAACGAAGTTTAACTTCGTTTTAAAACCAAATTCGTTTTAAGAAGCCTATCTTCGTTTGGTCTAAGTTCGTTTGTAAAAACGAAGTTTAACTTCGTTTTAAAACCAAATTCGTTTTAAGAAGCCTATCTTCGTTTGGTCTAAGTTCGTTTGTAAAAACGAAGTTTAACTTCGTTTTAAAACCAAATTCGTTTTAAGAAGCCTATCTTCGTTTGGTCTAAGTTCGTTTGTAAAAACGAAGTTTAACTTCGTTTTAAAACCAAATTCGTTTTAAGAAGCCTATCTTCGTTTGGTCTAAGTTCGTTTGTAAAAACGAAGTTTAACTTCGTTTTAAAACCAAATTCGTTTTAAGAAGCCTATCTTCGTTTGGTCTAAGTTCGTTTGTAAAAACGAAGTTTAACTTCGTTTTAAAACCAAATTCGTTTTAAGAAGCCTATCTTCGTTTGGTCTAAGTTCGTTTGTAAAAACGAAGTTTAACTTCGTTTTAAAACCAAATTCGTTTTAAGAAGCCTATCTTCGTTTGGTCTAAGTTCGTTTGTAAAAACGAAGTTTAACTTCGTTTTAAAACCAAATTCGTTTTAAGAAGCCTATCTTCGTTTGGTCTAAGTTCGTTTGTAAAAACGAAGTTTAACTTCGTTTTAAAACCAAATTCGTTTTAAGAAGCCTATCTTCGTTTGGTCTAAGTTCGTTTGTAAAAACGAAGTTTAACTTCGTTTTAAAACCAAATTCGTTTTAAGAAGCCTATCTTCGTTTGGTCTAAGTTCGTTTGTAAAAACGAAGTTTAACTTCGTTTTAAAACCAAATTCGTTTTAAGAAGCCTATCTTCGTTTGGTCTAAGTTCGTTTGTAAAAACGAAGTTTAACTTCGTTTTAAAACCAAATTCGTTTTAAGAAGCCTATCTTCGTTTGGTCTAAGTTCGTTTGTAAAAACGAAGTTTAACTTCGTTTTAAAACCAAATTCGTTTTAAGAAGCCTATCTTCGTTTGGTCTAAGTTCGTTTGTAAAAACGAAGTTTAACTTCGTTTTAAAACCAAATTCGTTTTAAGAAGCCTATCTTGGTTGATGCCAATAGATTTTTACATAGGTTGAGTGATTTTCATATGCCCCAATGAATATTTTATCTTACAATATTTGTGGAACAGGGGGCAGGGATGTTAACAAGGTTACTAAGATTGCTAACTTGTTGAGTAAATTTCGGATCAATTTCGTCGGCTTTCAAGAAACCTTTATGTCTGTTATCGATCTTATGCTAATTCGTTCGTTTTGGGGTAATTCTAGATTTGAGTATGCTATTTCGTTGTCCAATAGTCATTCAGGTGGCATACTTTCGATTTGGGATCCTAACATTTTCATTAAGAAAAGAGTTCTTTCTTATTTTAATGTGATAATTGTTGAAGGGAGATGGATTGACAGTGATCATGATATCTTCATGATTAATATCTATGCTCCTCAAGAGGAAGATGGTAAAGGCGATTTGTGGGACTTTCTTACTGATTTTATATCTAATAATAAAGGGCATCATATCTTGTTTGGTGATTTTAATTCGGTTAGGAATGTGAATGAAAGATTTGGTTCTCATTTCTCCCCTGCTAATGCTGTTTCTTTTAATGCGTTCATTGCCAATAATAATCTTGTGGACGTCCCAATGGGAGGTTATAAATATACCCGTGTTGACAAATACTGTTTGAAAGGTAGTCGATTAGATAGATTTCTGGTGACGAATTCAGTGTGGAATCAGTGTGGCAGTATGTCAGCTGTGGTTTTAGATCGGACCTTCTCGGATCATCATCCTATTTTGTTACGCAAGTTCTCGGCTGACTATGGTCCTATTCCTTTCAAAGTGTACCATTCTTGGTTTCAGATTGAGGGCTTTGATGATCTGGTTAGTCAATTCTGGTCTCATGGTGACTACAAAAAATCGTCATCTGCTCTTATCAACTTCAAAAATAAACTCCAAGGTCTTAAGCAAGCGATTCGATATTGGAAGCAAAAAAGGACTTCTGATAAAGATGTCATTGCAAATTTGGTCTCCGAGGTTCGCAATCTTGATCAGCAGGTGGATAATGGAACGCCCAGTGTTAATGTTGGAATTCAACGAAATAATCTTCTAAACCAGATTCATGTACATGAAAAGCGCCAAAAGGAAGATGTTATTCAAAAAGCTAAAATCAAATGGAGCATGGAAGCAGATGAGAACACCAAATATTTTCATGGTGTTCTCAATAAAAAGAGGAGACAACTCACGGTTCATGGTATCAAATCAAATGGAATGTGGTTGGAAGACCCAACACTTGTGAAAAAGGTATTTTTGGATCATTTTACTAATAAATTTACTAAAGTTCCTTGTATTCCTTATGCTGTCTGTAACCATAGATTTAAACGAGTGCCTTTTGTACATCTGGAGATGCTAGAAGATAAACCTTTTATAAATGAGATCAAAGAAGCAATCTGGTGTTGTGGCAGTAACAAATCCCAGGTCCAGATGGTTTCACGTTTGGTTTTATCAAAAGGTACTGGGATATCATGAAAGAGGATATTCTTTTGGCTATTAATGAATTTTTCGAGACGACTGATTTACCTATTGGTTGCAATGCTTCTTTCATCACTTTAATTCCTAAAGTCGATTCCCCTTTGGTGGTGAACGATTACCGACCCATCAGCCATATTGGAATCACCTACAAGATCATTTCTAAAATTCTGGCTAATAGGATTGCTCAAGTCATTGATGTTGTTGTTGATCCGGTTCAATCGGCTTTCATTAAAAATAGACAGATTCTTGATGGTCCAATGATTCTAAACGAGTTGTTTCATTCGTTCAAGAGAAAAAAAAGAAAAACCATGTTTTTTAAAGTGGACATTGCTAAAGCCTATGATAC
The DNA here is from genome assembly GCA_034093135.1 of Erigeron breviscapus. Taxonomy (NCBI): domain Eukaryota; kingdom Viridiplantae; phylum Streptophyta; class Magnoliopsida; order Asterales; family Asteraceae; genus Erigeron; species Erigeron breviscapus. Next base: position 59,348,613 of record CM067172.1, on the reverse strand, counting down.
TCTTAGTTGGGATTACCTGCTGACTTTACTTCATTTCATGGGATTTGGGGACAAGTGTGTAAATTGGATTAAAGCTTGTTTGTGTTCTACTCGATCATCTGTGATCATTAATGGTAGCCCTACAAAAGAATTCGGCTTGGAACGAGGCCTTCGTCAAGGGGATCCTCTTGCTCCTTTTCTTTTTATTCTTGCCATGGAAGGTTTCCATGTGGCAATGGAAGATGCTATTGCTGCTAATCTTTTCAAAGGAAGTAATATTGGTGATTTATCTATTTCCCATTTGATTTATGCTGATGATGTAATAATCATTGGGGAGTGGTCGAGTAATAACTTCCTTAGCGCCATTGATATCTTTAATTGTTTCTATCTTGCATCTGGGCTTCAAATTAACGTCATGAAATCCAAGTTGTATGGCATAGGAGTTACGGACTCAGATGTTGATGATCTTGCTAGCTTGGCGGGCTGTAAAGGTGATCGTTTTCCTTTTATATACCTCGGTGTGCCTATTGGAGCGAATATGAATAGGATTGGCGCTTGGAAACCGGCTGTGGATAAGTTTTATAAAAGATTATCTAGATGGAGAGCCAAAATGTTATCTATTGGTCGTCGTTCTGTTCTTATTACATCTGTTCTTGGGTCTCTCCCTACTTATTATATGTCTCTTTTCCGCATGCCTGTTACCGTTTGTAATACTTTGGAAGGAAAGCGCGCTAAATTTTTTTGGGGAGGTGATTCAGACGAGTCTAAGATGCATTGGATTAAATGGGACTTGGTTCTAGCTAGTAAATAAAAAGGTGGTTTGGGCTTTGGGAGCATTCGTGCTTTTAATTTGGCACTTCTCTACAAATGGAAATGGCGTTTTCTTTGCTGCCCTGATGCTTTATGGGTGAAAGTATTAAAAAGATTGTACCCGAGGTCTGCTGCGACTTGCAGTGCTGGATTGGATGTTATCAGCCGTGGCTCGGGTACCTGGCACACTATTTTGAAAATAGTTCACGATTTACATATTGCAGGTACCATTCCTGTGACTGCAATTAAACGGAAGATTGGCAATGGGATGGATGTCGCTTTTTGGCATGATATCTGGTTGCATGAGTCGACCCTTGCTATTCAATTCCCTCGGTTATATGCTTTAGAGACTAATAAAGAGGCCAAGATTGGCGAAAGATGGAATGGTCGTGATGCTCAATGGAATTGGCGCCGCAATATTAGGGGAGGCAGTGAAGAAACACAGCTGACCCATTTACTTGATCTCATTAAACAGGTAACTATTACTTCTGCTCTTGACCAATGGCGGTGGTATCTTGATGGTGTGAACGAGTTTTCTGTCAGAGAGACTCGCTCTCATATTGATCACATTGATTTGCCTTCACACTATTTGCCGACCACTTGGAATAAAATTGCACCAAGAAAAGTTAATATACATGTTTGGAGATTGATCAAGGACTGCATTCCTACTCGGTTTAATCTTTGGTTTAGGGGGGTGCATCATAATAATTCCCTGATTTGTCCCACTTGCGGGAATGGTATTGAGATGACTTATCATGTGTTATCGGATTGCTATATTGCCAAAAGGGTTTGGAGTTCTATATGTAAGTGGCTTGATATGGATCTTCCTTTTCATTTAACTCCCGTCGACTTCTTGCTTTTTGTGGGAAACATGAACCGGAAAAAGGTAGTTAAGGACATTGTCTTTACTATCATATTTGCTATTTGGTCGGAACTTTGGAAATTTAGGAATGATGCCATTTTTAATCCAACTAATAAAAGGGATATGGTGCTGGTGGATACTATCATCCACACTTCCTCTTTATGGCTCCGGTATAGATGTGCGAAGACATCCATTAGTTGGATGAGTGGATTAAAAATCCGTTGTTAGTTTGTTAGTGATTGTTGTTGCTGGTTCGTTTTAGCATCTTTCCATGTAATCATTGTATCCTAGATTGGTTATTCATGTACCCGTTTTTGCTTCGGCCACTAGTAGCTTGCTAGTTGGCTTTTGTTATATAATATATCTTCCGTTCTAAAAAAAAAAATACTCAAATTATCTTATTGGTAATAATATAAAAGCATCAAAGAATTTGGATTGTTTTATTTTTTATTTATATCAATATAATAATACATATTGTATTGTAATTTTAAAAGAGAAAATAACATGAGTACCCAATTTTTTATAAAAATATACCAATTTAGCCAACTTTTTTCAAATTTTCACAAAATACCCAACAAAATCGCAATAAAAAGTGAAAATCGCAATGAGATTTTGAAAATCGCTATGAGATTTTGAAAATCGCATAAAGATTTTGCAAATCGCATATGAGATTTTGAAAATCGCTATGAGATTTTGAAAATCGCTATGAGATTTTGAAAATCGCATATGAGATTTTGTAAAATCGCATATGAGATTTTGAAAATCCTATGCGATTTTGCAAAATCTCAATGCGATTTTCAAAATCTCATAGCGATTTTCAAAATCTCATTGCGATTTTCACTTTTTATTGCGATTTTGTTGGGTATTTTGTGAAAATCCAAAAAAAGTTGGCTAAATTGGTATATTTTTTCTAAAAATTGGGTACTCATGTTATTTTCTCTTTTAGAAATTGGTTTTATAGAAAAGGACATCAAGAATAAGATGGCAAAATCTTATCTATAAAAACTAGAGAATTATTTTAATACAAAATAAAATAAATTAGACACTTACTTAATTACTTTAACGTAGTTACAAAGGTTTACTTGCTAGTAACATATTATACAAAGCTAACTACAAGAGAAACTACACTAGACAAGGAACACTTATCACATAAGCCTAGTTATTCTAAATTTCTAATTAGGAGTAAGGTTCATCCTAATTACTCCAATTCTTCGCAAATCTTGAACTCGTGTTGCACATCACAATAAGAACTGTAGTCAAAGATTAGAAACCATGTCTATCGAAATTCAGCCAAATTCTTCGTTAATGTAAATATCATATCTACGAGTTTCTATTAAGAAAAAACCTACCTTTTATTATATCAAAAGTAAAAGAAAAAACTAAAAGAAAAGAAAAACTTACTAGACGATAAGTTTCTTAATATAGCATAACAATGTGAAGTCGGTAATAACGTTGCATATTATCTAATAACAATAATACTTGAAACTTTTAAATTATTTGTGAAAGGATGAAACTTTTAATTAGTTAAAATTTATTTTTTATTTTTGAAAAGTAGAACGAGATAAATGACTAACATCCCCACGCGGATGCGTCCACGCCGGTTCGACTCCTGACAATGCCTTAAAGAGTTTGTTTCACATGTGTTAGATGGGTATAACATTGCTAAGGCTCACTCACCACATTTGCATGTGACATGATTCGAACCTGAGACCCCCAGGAGGAAGCCACTTTGTGAAAATTTATTAAATTATCAAACATTGATTGATTAAAATTTTAATCAGACATAGGTCATTTTTTTAATATATTTTTTTTGAAAGGTGAATTTCGCTGGAAACTTCGTGTCGCGATTAACGGAATGTCTAGCATACGCTGTCTTAACCGGGTCCGCGCTAGAAAGCTCGATCGAAGTAGAAATGCCTATTTCAAATATACCCGATGGGGGGAAAACTCCATATTAATACGCCCGAAGTCACGACGATTAATAGCGGTAAATTCTGCCTCAGACTTGAATCAGGGTATACCTAAGCCAAGTCCTCATAAAGGGACTTTATTCCTATGTCTTCCCCAAGACTTGAACACAAGACCTCATGCAAAGAGGATAGTCTTTCAACCATTGAGCTAAAGCTCAAAGACTATTAGGTCATGATGTTAAAATCTAAGTTTATGGCATTCTAGCTAACGTATATCTCGAACAACACAACAACCTATTTCGTGAAGACTTGTTCAAGATATTAGTATTAATGTAATATGCATTTTAACAATTAGGTTTTTGAAGTTCACATCAGGTTGAGTTGTTTTAGAATAGATGGTTGAAACATTAAATAAATGAGTTCAGACTTATAAAAAATATATATACACATACACAATGTATTATTCTAATGTAGGGTGCACTCGTATATGTCCTTTTTGATAGATACAAGATAATGTATCCATTTGATTCTATAATGAATGAATAAGCATAAGTAATGCCTTGGAAAGTGGTTTTGAATAATGGGATACGATGAATGCATCTGTCTCACAAATTTTATTTTTATTTTGGCTTGTATTTTACTTTGCCCGTATCGCTTTCCAATGTCAATGAGATGCTTCACGCCTCTTTTAATAGCTTTTGTTTTTATTCTAAAGTAAATAAATACAACCTCTCTTTTTATTTCAATTTAATTATTGTCACGCCTACATTATTCCTACCCCTTCTTTCTTTTTATTTCCATAAAATAATATCTTTGTCATAAATAATTGATACCAAAACAATAAGTTTCAAGGGTGAGAAGGAGTCTTGGCAAACGGCATTAAATAGGAACCAATAAAAGTGGTCAAAATTAGAAATGTCTACGTCTATATTAATTTTAAATAATAGAGATTCGTATTCATGTTAGCAAAATGGGATTGACATTTACATAATTACATTATCATGGACTTTTATAATGTATCATAGGGGTGTCCGAGCCTTCTTCTTTAATGCCATTTAAGATATTAGAAAAGTATTTTTTTTCATTCGTTTATTGTGGTTATAAATTGCTAGTTATCGCAAAACTCTTTGAATTGAGCCGAATACTCGCTACTTCTTAGGACGCTCAGACGACCCGAGTCACCCGAATAGTCCGAGTACTATCCGCCTGGCCGTTTTGATTCCCAAGTACCCCCGTATAAATTCGAGTACTTGCAACTTTCCAATCGGCCGATTTAATCACGCATAGCCAGCTTTGCAACCTTGGTTATAATTGAGTTTTCGTAATCATGATTTACTTTTAATAGTAAAAATTCATCTAATAATGTATACATGCTTGTGATTTTCAATTTAACAAATAGTTTGAAACAAAATTTTACTATTTTGTTAGTTCAGTTGAAACAGTTAATGAAAACGAAATACCACTACTAGTTAAAATTATTTTCATTATAATTATTTGAATGCTATATTGCATTATAACTATTGACCCTATATACTAAAAACCAAGTGGTTTTTTACAGGTTTATATGCACAAGGTACAAGTACACATGCATGCAACTTTGAACACTTTACCATTTAACCCCCTAAAGATTTTACCTTTTATATTTTAGCCCATCAACTTTTACCTCTTTACCTTTTATCCCCCTAAAGTTTTCTCTTTACCTTTTAACCTTACAAAGTTTTTACCTTTTACCTTTTAGCCCATCAACTTTTACGTCTTAACCTTTTAACCCCCTAAAATTTTTATCTTTTACATTTTAGCCCATCAACTTTTACGTCTTAACCTTTTAACCCCCTAAAATTTTTATCTTTTACATTTTAGCCCATCAACTTTTACCTCATTACCTTTTAACCCCCTAAAACTTTTATCTTTTACATTTTAGCCCATCAATAACATGTTTTGTATATACTAAAAACCAAAGTGGTCTCCCCTCACAAAAACATTGTAGTTAATAGTACAAGTATTAAAACATTAGGTACTCTTTTCTTATGCGTATTAATTAATTATCTATATACAAGTCTATAAACATGAGTTACAATAAAACTTTACTTTCTTTTTAATTTAAATTTTAACCCCCTTAAAATTACTATGACTATCTTTTAATATTTATCATCCATCAAAGTTAGCGTTTTCAATTTTTTGACACCAAACTTTTAAGTTTTCATGTTTTAATCAAACAAATTTCACTTATTTATGTTTTTACCTTTGGGGTTATTCTTTAGTTTGCTTGCTTTTTTCTTACCTCTGAACTTTACAACTTTATGATAAGCCTCAAAATATTTTTAAACATTTTGTTTGATTACTGTCATCCATTTTGTTGTATATAACGTTTTTTTAATATATACTAATTTTCATCATCGTTAGGTTTTACGTCCATTTAACATTAATTAAAGAAGGACACTTTATCACATCACCGTCATCAAAGTGTTATTGTTTGCATTAATATAGATATTGTTTTGTTTTATGTTTTTATACATTTTATTGTTCTTACTGTTGTTATACTTTATTTTATTATTGCTACATTTTAACTTTTGCCTATTTTCATTTGTATCCTTTAATTTTAAATTTTAAACTTCTACCCCATCAAGGTTTTCTTTTTTAATTTTATGACTACAAATATTTGGGTTCTCATGTTTCTATCAAATTACTTTTACACATCTATAATTTTTACCTTTAAACATTTTGTTTGATTACTGTCATCCATTTTGTTGTATATAACGTTTTTTTAATATATACTAATTTTCATCATCGTTAGGTTTTACGTCCATTTAACATTAATTAAAGAAGGACACTTTATCACATCACCGTCATCAAAGTGTTATTGTTTGCATTAATATAGATATTGTTTTGTTTTATGTTTTTATACATTTTATTGTTCTTACTGTTGTTATACTTTATTTTATTATTGCTACATCTTATTATTTCTACTAATTATCTATTTTTACCCCTAAAGTTTACATTTTAACTTTTGCCTATTTTCATTTGTATCCTTTAATTTTAAATTTTAAACTTCTACCCCATCAAGGTTTTCTTTTTTAATTTTATGACTACAAATATTTGGGTTCTCATGTTTCTATCAAATTACTTTTACACATCTATAATTTTTACCTTTAAACATTTTGTTTGATTACTGTCATCCATTTTGTTGTATATAACGTTTTTTTAATATATACTAATTTTCATCATCGTTAGGTTTTACGTCCATTTAACATTAATTAAAGAAGGACACTTTATCACATCACCGTCATCAAAGTGTTATTGTTTGCATTAATATAGATATTGTTTTGTTTTATGTTTTTATACATTTTATTGTTCTTACTGTTGTTATACTTTATTTTATTATTGCTACATCTTATTACCTCCTATATATGTATGTGTATTGCAATAATACTACTATATATTGTTTGTATCCAAAACATTTTTATATATAAAATGTGTTTCGCGGCAACACGTAAGGGTAAATGAGTAGTTATTACTATGGAGTAATTTTTTTTTTGAAAAAACTGATAAAATAAAGAAAGGAAAAAGGGAAAGGAAAAGAAAAAAGGGGGGTGGGGTCAAACACGGACATTTGGGAGACTTCGACTGCACCCTTTAAACACTTTCCTGTTCCCACGTTGACATCACCACCTATATGCTACCCCCGTCACCCCTATCCTATCTATCTCCATCCCCTCCGTAAAACCTTTTTTACTTTTTATTTTTATTTATTATTCCACAATACCATGATTGTTATTTTAAAAAAGAAAATGATTAATCAAACCTAACTCATGTGCCTAAAAATCAACCTAAAACTTTAAGAATGTGGCACGTAGATTTCATTAAGTCTCTTTCTTAACCTTATCCCTTGATTCCTACACATGTCATCATCATATGATTCGGTTGATTTATAACTAGTAATAATGAAAAAATGTATTTCAAATTTCAAACATTATCAATAGGGCTTGGCTTGCATGCAATTAACTGCATCATTTTTTGATGAAGTTACCTTAAAAATCAGGAGGATATTTTTATAAAGTATCAATCATCTATATGATGTGTGTATGTGACTGCATCTATGAACTTTTCAGTCAATTGCATATTCGATTTTCCTTTTATCAATATGAGTCTACGAAACAAATTACATCACATTAACAATATTAGATAACCAATGTATACTTAAAACCTGACTTTCACTTTTTAAATTATTAGGTTATCTCCAATGTTAAGGATGCCCTTAGTCATCCTTCAGCTGCCACATCATATCCTTACAAATCCTTAATTTTAAATTTTAAACTTCTACCCCATCAAGGTTTTCTTTTTTAATTTTATGACTACAAATATTTGGGTTCTCATGTTTCTATCAAATTACTTTTACACATCTATAATTTTTACCTTTAAACATTTTGTTTGATTACTGTCATCCATTTTGTTGTATATAACGTTTTTTTAATATATACTAATTTTCATCATCGTTAGGTTTTACGTCCATTTAACATTAATTAAAGAAGGACACTTTATCACATCACCGTCATCAAAGTGTTATTGTTTGCATTAATATAGATATTGTTTTGTTTTATGTTTTTATACATTTTATTGTTCTTACTGTTGTTATACTTTATTTTATTATTGCTACATCTTATTATTTCTACTAATTATCTATTTTTACCCCTAAAGTTTACATTTTAACTTTTGCCTATTTTCATTTGTATCCTTTAATTTTAAATTTTAAACTTCTACCCCATCAAGGTTTTCTTTTTTAATTTTATGACTACAAATATTTGGGTTCTCATGTTTCTATCAAATTACTTTTACACATCTATAATTTTTACCTTTAAACATTTTGTTTGATTACTGTCATCCATTTTGTTGTATATAACGTTTTTTTAATATATACTAATTTTCATCATCGTTAGGTTTTACGTCCATTTAACATTAATTAAAGAAGGACACTTTATCACATCACCGTCATCAAAGTGTTATTGTTTGCATTAATATAGATATTGTTTTGTTTTATGTTTTTATACATTTTATTGTTCTTACTGTTGTTATACTTTATTTTATTATTGCTACATCTTATTACCTCCTATATATGTATGTGTATTGCAATAATACTACTATATATTGTTTGTATCCAAAACATTTTTATATATAAAATGTGTTTCGCGGCAACACGTAAGGGTAAATGAGTAGTTATTACTATGGAGTAATTTTTTTTTTGAAAAAACTGATAAAATAAAGAAAGGAAAAAGGGAAAGGAAAAGAAAAAAGGGGGGTGGGGTCAAACACGGACATTTGGGAGACTTCGACTGCACCCTTTAAACACTTTCCTGTTCCCACGTTGACATCACCACCTATATGCTACCCCCGTCACCCCTATCCTATCTATCTCCATCCCCTCCGTAAAACCTTTTTTACTTTTTATTTTTATTTATTATTCCACAATACCATGATTGTTATTTTAAAAAAGAAAATGATTAATCAAACCTAACTCATGTGCCTAAAAATCAACCTAAAACTTTAAGAATGTGGCACGTAGATTTCATTAAGTCTCTTTCTTAACCTTATCCCTTGATTCCTACACATGTCATCATCATATGATTCGGTTGATTTATAACTAGTAATAATGAAAAAATGTATTTCAAATTTCAAACATTATCAATAGGGCTTGGCTTGCATGCAATTAACTGCATCATTTTTTGATGAAGTTACCTTAAAAATCAGGAGGATATTTTTATAAAGTATCAATCATCTATATGATGTGTGTATGTGACTGCATCTATGAACTTTTCAGTCAATTGCATATTCGATTTTCCTTTTATCAATATGAGTCTACGAAACAAATTACATCACATTAACAATATTAGATAACCAATGTATACTTAAAACCTGACTTTCACTTTTTAAATTATTAGGTTATCTCCAATGTTAAGGATGCCCTTAGTCATCCTTCAGCTGCCACATCATATCCTTACAAATCCCTAAAATTCTTACAAATCCTTAAAATCCTTTAATTTTTTATGAAAAATATATAGGTTAAAAAAATGTTGCATAGGCTATGGACATCCAAAAGAAAAGACAAGAAAATATCTGCACAACTTCTCCATTGGAGATAGTCTTATGTGACAGACTTGAAAATTTTAACAAAAAAGGTCGAACATTTTTAATAAAATAATCAAGAGGAGCTACTTTAATACAATTAAAATTTCCGAACGTTGTATCCCACCACTAAATTATCATTATATAAGAATTTGCCCCTGAAGACAATGGATAGATAACAAAAAACATTAAAGCACACTTTACTACGCTCTTTGTACAAAACGAAAACTAAAGGTTCAATATATAAAAAAACAAAGTTTAATAATTAGTACAGTAGTACATAATTGGTAAAACCATTAGATAAGTACAAAGATAAAAAATCTTAACGAAAGCTTAATTTTTCATAATTAGTACACTATCATAATAATCATATATAATTGCTAAAACTACTAGATAATAACAAATGATAGTAAACAATAACCACAACAATTAAATATTAACAAAAACTAGAGATTTAATCATAATTTAATGACTACATTTGTTAGTTTTCTTGAAACTATTTCTCTATCTATCATATCCTTTGAAACTTAACCAAAAAAAAAAAAAGATTAAGAAAAACATCAGGACATGTTAACATGAACACTGATGTTTTTAGTTGATTTACAAATAGGACAAATGTTAACAGAAGAACCACATCCTTTGCAAAGACACAAATGTCTACAAGGAAGTAGTAACACACATGATTCCTCCATTCCACATTTCTTGCACAATCTATTGTTGTTGAGATTGTTTGGTTTTTCAATTTCTGTGTCAAACTTTTCTTCATTGTTGTTGTTACTTTCACAACAAGATTGTGCATCTTCAGCCAACTCATGATCAACACATGAAGATCTTGTGCCATTTTTATTAAAAATGTACTCATTATTATTATTATTATTATTGATGACCACTTGCTCCAAAACTTGCTTCAAATTGTTTCTCAAAGTATTTGCTGTTGCTTCATTTGTTTGTGCCAATTCTCTCCAAATTTGGTTCTCAACACACAGTGATTTCACTTTCTCTTCTAATGCCCAATTCAATTTTGCTATTTTGACTATTTCTTCTTCTTTTGCTCTTAATCTTTTTGATACCCCTTCTTCAACTGCTGATATTATTCTGTGTGTGTTCCTCTTTCTCCTTTCTTCTAAAACTATCCTCATTTTCTCATTCTGTATTTACATTCCATGAGAAACAAAATTAATTATCACTCTATATATATAGATAGATAGATATAGAAAATATATATATACACACTATAAATAAATCATTCATTTCTCTCTCTCTATATATATATATATATATCATTCAACTTTTTATTAGTCATTAAATACTGAATGTATTAAGTGACTGAATGTATAAATAATTATGTCGTGTATTAAGTAAAAAATAGGTAGTTAACATTTATATTTGTTTATCAAATAAAAAAAACATAAAATTTGATTTAGTAGAAAAAAAGGTCCAAAATGGAAATAAAAAAGAAAAAAAGTGGTACTTACATGACGGGCAACAAACTGGTCGATTTCTAACTGTTGTTGTTGCAACTGTAATGAAATATCTTCACCAAGAAAAGAATAATTATTATGAAGATTCATGTTTCGAGAGTTCACCAAAGAGAACAAATGGTTCATATGATGATGATCAACATTATTATTAATATTATTATTAGTAGTAGAATTATTGTCTCGAGGTCTTTTTCGAGACACAGGAAGGCTACAAGTGAGACCACTTTCGGATTTCAAAGGATTCAATGAATCATTGGTGAAACCATACATAGGATTATTGATTGTATATCCAAAAAGATTATTGTTGTTGTTGGTTTGGTTGTCAATGTTGTTATTTGTTAACAACATTTGAGGATGGAAAAGAGTATGATGAGTTGCTTCAACTGCCATAACAATTTGTGAACTTTGAAGAAATGTTTTTGTGTTTGATGTTTTATCTCTCAAAGTTTTGAGTTTTCACAAGTTTTGTGAGTGTTTGAGAGAGAGAGGAAAGGAGAGAAGAGAAGAGCATGCAAAATGTGAAATGTTTAGGTGAGAAAGGCTTTTGGTGGTGGGTTTTATGGGAGAAGGGTTTTGCTTTTTAATAGTGGGAGAAAAATACATGAAGTCATAAATATCATAAAGAAAGAAATATTGTTAAAAAAAGTGGTTTTAGTTGGACTCTTTTGATATTATCAATTATTATATTTCATTTCATTTTTTAAGATCATCTTATGTATACATAGATTAGAACAAGAACTAATTTTTTTTGAGAAGGTTACAACAAGAGCGGCTTATCTTTGAATATATATAAATTAAAATTAAAATTGAGAATACAAGGATATGTTTTTTTATCAATTCATTTTACAATACATAATTTTAAAATATAGGATTGAGATTCTCTACATTTACTCCAACTTCATAGGTGAAGTTGGAGTAAATGTAAAGAATCCTCATCCTAAAATATAATGATACACGTCATAAACAAAATTTGAACATAAGACTTCTCTGATATTAAAAGTTTTTGATACACATTAAAAACAAGATTTGAACCTAATTAAGACCTCTTTAATTTAAAAAGTCCTTATAAAAGATTAATGTTAAATTCACAAGAAAGCTTCTAAGATTTTATTTTTTTTTGTTTACTAAAACCAAATTGTAATTATTGAAAATGCTAATGTTTATCAATTGGCATGTTAACTATTTTGCACCAAATATTGTGAAATATTATTTATCAAAGTTATAGATAATGATAGATATGTCTAATAATGTGCTTAAAAATATGTGTAATGCATTCAAGTTTTGACACATGGATTCAACATCTTCTTTTTCATAATCTTTATTATTGCATTTGTCATGTGTCAATCCTTCCTTATTGGGCATACTTTTGGGAAGTGATCCGTACACCACCAATTTTTGGCAATGCAACACTAAATGTGCTTTACAGGGTTGTACTGTACAACACAATAATGCATATTTGGTGGTGTATCGCCATACTTTTAGGCTTATATTTTAGACACATTAATCATTTTCCTTTATCAAATTAACTTGTTTATCAAATATTAAATGATAATTAACATATAAAAACCCAACATGCATATGTACGGCCAACTGGAAACCATTGATATATTTGTTAAAGTTAGACTCTTAACATTAAACGTGAGTCTAGACTTAAAATTTTCAAGACTTAACCACCATGCTAGCTACTCTTTCGTTTGACATGAGCATATGTAATAGTTATAATTAATACGAGTAATTAATATATAGTGAGCTAAGAAAAAAAGTAAAAGGATAGTGGTTCATGGCTTGATTAGGCAGGTGCGCTAGGCATGCAACAAGTTATTTTCTGAGATGTAGAGGATCGAATGAAGATATTACTCTATGAGAGATACTAGGTCCCTCGATTTATTTGGCTTAAAAACAGATTGAAGTTTGGGAATTTAGTTGGCTTGATTAGGCTGACAATTTTGGTTGTAGTTGGCTTAACAAGTTTCGTTGGCAATTTTGGTTTTAGTTGGCTTAACAGGTTTCGTTTGACATGTTATACCAGCCTTAGGAAAAAATAATGTAATTCCTTTGTATATGATGTAACTAGGTGTAATCGTTTTGGGTCGACCGTCTCTGGGTTTCGGCATAACAGTATTAATTAAGTTAACTTCTCAAAAAAATTTGTTTATCTTAGCCCAAATCTCAAGCCTTAACAATTAATTAAGATTCGTGATTATTGTTGAAAATCTGTGATGATAATATTGTCTCACAAGATCTACTTCGTAAAGTTTGGCTAATAATGGCTATGCAAATCTTCATCGAAGGGTCTATGACTCTATGTAAATGTACATGCATTGCTTTTAACACTTCAATACTACTTACATATGTATGCATTTTCTTTTAACCGTGTACTATAGCTCGAGTTAAGATAATATTTTTTTTACACACAAAAAGGATAAAGTGATTCGTTAAAGATAAATTAGTGGGATTATGGTTGTGCTAGTGTGAGTATTGATAACGTTTAGTTAGGATCATAATCATAATGAGTGTGACTTGGACATTAATCTTCTTTAAAAAAAATTTCCTATCTAGAATTATGTAAAAGTCGTATGTGTGGCCACCTTCTTTTGTTTCTAGGGTTGGCAAACTTTGATAAAAAGGGGTAGAAAAATATGTTCTTTGTGTTATATTAGGCGCATAAGAATGGTCTTAAGATGGAACTTTGTAAAAACCGTGTTTTATTTTGGTTGGTTTCATATAAATAAGGAATAATTAACTATTCGGTCATATTTGACCTAATGTTTTATGAAATGAACTAAATTATTTTTGATTTTCATATATAGTTAAGAATCTGAATCCCGCAAAATCTCTAAAGACCGCGAGAGTTGAAGCGAGTAAGTGAGAATATAACATTATTACAATTTGGACATCCAGGTGCGAAGAAGCCCGGAGGTGACTGCAATGAGACATACTTGGGTAGGGTTGCACACATTCGAGAAATGTCGTTCGGTCGTTCGGACTTTTTTCAAAGTTCTTGACTATCTTTAAAATTAAAAAAGATTGGTCTATTTCAAGGAAGGTTTGATCAAACATTAAAGGTATCAAACAATACATGGTTTAAATAGTTAAACACTAGACAGGTACTCGCTCAATAGAACGATGGTGATGTCGGTACTGGCGGGTGCCGGGTGGAGACTGTGGAGGTGACGGGTGGCGGCAGTGGTGGCTTTGGCGGTGTGGTTATTAAAGTAATTGATGTAAATGGAGGTAGTGTCAGTTATTTTAAGGATTGAGAGATGTGTGTTGTAAACAAATTTATTAAGAGTATTATAGGTATATTAGGTGGAGATAAGATAATTAATAAAGAAGAATGATAGTTTAGGTATTTTAAAGGTTGAAAGTTAAA
>CM067172.1:59324081-59329081 GCA_034093135.1 Erigeron breviscapus | reverse complement strand
GACATGGTGGACCAAAGTGGATGGTGGGTCATGCTATGAGGAGATCATGCACAATATTGAAATAATGATATGCTAGATTGATGTTTGCTTTCAACCAACTTCATTATGCTAAGTTTAATCAACTAAAGGAATCATATAAACACTTTTATAATCCTTACTTCATCTTTAACAATTTTCTAATCAATATATTCTTAATGGCAATGCTAATATAATCATAAACTAAGAGAAATTGAAGTGATTGGCCACCTATTGTAGATAAACTTCATTAAAATAAGAAATAGTTACATATATAATATATTACGTATCTTATTGGTTGTAACTTGTAAGTTGTAATTTATATATGCTACAATTTTTTTGATAGGAATTTTTTTTTTCCCGTCTCATCTTACTAAAATATCTATTGAAGGACAATCTTTTGTTTTTTCTTTTTCATATTGGTGATCGATGCATTATAGTTGTAGAATTATGGGTGTATGTTTTAAATTTCGATTTTACAGTAATTAACCTTGTTTTCGCTTCATGAAACTAAATTTTATTAATGATACAAGTATACATATGTGCACGAACATCCCACCTTCCTTTGTAATTTCGCAATTTATTTATTCAAACGCACGATTTATAAGTTATATTATAAAACGACACAACCACTAAAAAAATAAAGAACTAGTCTATAGCCTACTAAGCTAGCTAATTGTGATCTAATTTTATTTACTAAATAAATGAATCTAAAAAAGTCAATATGCCACACCTATTTTGTTAACATTATTAGACAAAATCAAATACAGAGTAGTAGTCATTAAACAAGATTAGGATGCATGAATAATGAGGATGGTGTCGTTATCGGTTTTATGTCTTGTTTTCTTTCCTTTGTTAGGTTTAGAATTAGATGTCAAAAATAGTTTCGTTATCGATCTCTTTGAACTTATCTATTTAAATTTGTCTTCATTCATGAATTCCATGCATACATTTTCTTTAATTCTATACGCAATTTAATGCTTTTATTAAATAACGACACTAGGAAAGTTGTCGACGTCTTTAGGAAGTAAATAGCAATAAACATTTTTTCAATGAATCACAACTGAATGCACAAGATCATCAAGCCTCTGGCTTGACAAAAGTAAAATACAAAAAAGTAGAAAAATGAAATAAAATCCAACAAAACAAACAAAAGAAAAAAAAAAAACAAAAACAAACGAACAATGTATTCTATTTTTGTTACTTGACCTACATTAGAGTCGTCTTACATTAGATCTAATTTTGTTTAATATACACGAGCATGGTACCCGCGCAATGCGGCGACGGTGGTGGGGAAGGCGGTCTAGTGTTGTTGGTGATGGTACTATTGGTGGTTGTGTCGGTGTTAAGTGGTATAGGTTGATGTAATTGTGATAGTGGAAATTTTTAAAAGATAAGAGATTAAAGTGTTAATTATTAAAATAAAGGTTTATAGTGTAAATTAATTCATTAAGGGCAAATTTGGTATTTTATAAAAACTCTTTCCATAGTGGGTGTTTATTAAGGGTAATTTAGTAATTTTGTATGTAACTATTGTGTAACTATTTCTAAAATTGGGAGGTATGATAATTTTTATAAAGGAGTATAGATATATAGCATATAATTAAGTCATGTTCTCTATTAAGGTTAGAGCTTCACACCCTCAGTTACGCCAAGAGGATGGGCATCCTCGTGGTGACGGGATCATTCTATTAAAACGTTAGTGTCATTTTTAAGAAGAAAATTTGCTAGATACAAGTCTCACTTTTGAAATTTACATAAATTTGACAATTTTGCTATGGATTTATCATTCAAAAATCATCGTACACGTTTTAAAGAAACTTCGGGTTAAAGTCTCAAAGATGGACAAACAAACTGACTTTTTTAACCTTTAATTGTATCATTGTAACATGACCTCGAAAGATCGACTTGACCCACTTCTGCTAATTACTGATGAAGTTTCGTAGTCAAAGGTCAAAAGTTGAACGCTTATAACACTCAAAAGACTTGACCCATTTACATTTTCAAGAATCATTGCACTCTTCAAAAATCAAGATAATTTAATATGCATTCATATCAAGATATAAGAAAAGTGAAATGATTAATCCTCCTAACTAAATAGCCTAAAAATTTTTCTGACCATGAGATGATTACATGTGGAAAAATCAGGGGGCAAGATTAGGAAAGATAATTAGTGAGTACCACATGTCACATTCTTATAGCTTTAGGGGGATTTTTAGGCTAATCTTTAGGAGGATTTATCATTTTCCATAAAAAAAAAATTAACCCAATGTTAAACAAATATGTGATACAAACATACAATTAAGTACCATGATTTGTAATATTGTAATTAGAGTAAATTACTTTTTTCGTCCCAGAAGTTGACACGTTTTTCACTTTTAATCCCTGAAGTAAAAAAATATCAATTTGCATCCTTAAAGTTGGCTAATTTTTTCAATTAAGGTCCTAGCACTAACGACGTCCAAAAGTTTCCGTTAACTCACCCCACGTGACCAACACGTGAGGGTATAAGCGTCATTTACTATTTGGCAAAGACGAAAACTGCAAAAACATGACAACGTGGGGGACGAAAATTGTTAATTTTTCACTTAAGGGATTGAAAGTGAAAAACGTGTCAACTTAAAGGACGAATAAAGTAATTTACTCTATATACAATCATCAGCACCCACATATAAAAAAAAAGGTAATGGAGGGTACCCTAGCCCCGGTACCACAATTGGATACCCATCGACTCACCCCGTATGAGTCATATGATGCCAGTACAATACCTCCATCCTAATCCCCACATGATCTGGGCACCCCGAAGGATCAAACCCGCGTATTTAAACTTCACATGTGGGTCTAGGCTTCATTGGTAACGGGTACCTTAAAGAAATTATTTTTTGTGCTAAGCGGGGATCGAACCTGAGACCTTAAGGTCATCAAGTGATTACCGTACCACTAAGCTAACTCATTATTGGTAACACCCACATATATAATTACATATGTATATAATATCATATAACACATTTTTGTGATCTTGAAACATATCATTGGAGAAACTGATGATGACACACATCACCTCCATGATTTTCAAATTTTCTCTCAGCGCATTTTTCTCTCACTAGTGTTTAATCGCTTCAATCTTATAGTGTTTAATTCGCTTCAATCGCATTTACTGGAAATAAGTGAAGACGGAGAATGATGGAATCCACGGCGGAGGAGGTGGTGGTTGGTGGTTACGCCGGTGGCCGGAGCAATGAAAGTTAAAGATCGGCGTGAGATCGAATGACAGATAGATCTCATCATCATCAATTTCTCCATCAAATTCTCCTGGATTCATCGCAACCTCTGTCGTATGTATGTATATATATATATACTGGTAGATATTATGGGTGTTGATGATTATATATATTTATATATGAGTAAATTGCAATTTTCATGAAAATTGATCAAGAAATTGAAGAGCTTTTTTGTTGCTTAAGAAATATGAATAAAGAACGAAGGATTGAATTTGGACAATAGAGATTTTCGGTAGGTATTTAGTAATGTAATTGTGAGTGTGTTTTTTATTTTGTAGTTTTAGTATTTTTTTTCCCCCCTTTTTCTTTATAAATTTGAATAAATTCCGTTTTTTGAGTAAATTACAATTTATCCCTGAACATATCACGTTTTGCATTTCCAGTCCCTACAGTGTAAAGGGGAAAAGACACTTTTACCCTCACGTGTTTAGCACGAGCATACGTTAACGGCCAAATAACAACGGCGTCTATGAAAAGGACCACGATTGCAAATTTTTGCCAACTTTAGGGATGCAAATTGATATTTTTTAACTTCAGGGATTAAAAGTGAAAAACGTGCCAACTTCAGGGACAAAAAATATAATTTACTCTTGTAATTATATATGTTATTTTTACTTTTGCTGTCTAATGAATAAAGTCTAACTATCAATATAACTAAATGCCAAAAGAGACTGATCATACCTGAACGAATAATTAGACGTGGGCAAAAAAACCGGTTCCAAAAAAACCGAGAACCGGAACCGATTGGAACCGGTTCCTGAGGAACCGGTCCCGGTTCCTCAAGAACCGGCAGTTAGGAACCGGTTCCACATTTTTTTCAAAGAACCGGTCCCAAACCGGTTCCTGAGGAACCGGTTCCAAGAACCGATCCCAAGAACCGACCCAGTCAAACTAGCCGTTACTAGCCGTTAGAATCTGCCACTTTTGGTCCTTTTTGACCGTTAGGAGCCGTTAGATTCACCCAATAATTACCATTTTGCCATTATACAACTAGTATATATATGTAGCATCATTTAGGCTTATTTTTACACATTCCATCACTTACAAACACTCTATATATCTTACAAAAACACTATGTATTCATAAATCTCTTACCAAAATCATTATATCTCTACATATTTTATATTTATATATCACAAAATATATATATATATATATATATATATATATATATATATATATATATACACTATATATATAATATATATCAAATCTCTCACAAAATGGAGTCTAATTCCGCTTCACAAACGCAATCTACCGGTATTGGTTCCACAAGTGAGGCGGCAACGGTGGTGGAAATAATAACGGATCATAAAAGAACGGCTCCCGTATTTCAACACTTTCAATTGGTTAAGTTGTCGAATGGTGTTGTTAAGGCTCGGTGTAATTATTGTCACAATCTCTTTAAAGGTGCAAACTCGACTTTGGACAAACATGTTAGACTTCATTGTGCGGTGAAAAAAGCACAAGATGGGGGTACCACCTCACAAGGTCAACAAACATTAGGAAATGATGGCACTATTTTTCATTATTCGACGGAGGCGGTTCGTGAAGGACTTTCCAACTTGACCATTAAAAATGCCTTGAAGATACTTTGGACCTTGAAGAACATATTCACCATGAAGAAGTTGAAGAAGGTACATCCTTATCACTTTCCGATGAAGAGATTGCACTTGATGAAGCTCAAGCTCAACCAATCCCACT
>CM067172.1:59201581-59319081 GCA_034093135.1 Erigeron breviscapus | reverse complement strand
TCATCATCATCATCATCATCATCATCATCATCATCATCACCATCATCATCATCATCATCATCATCATCATCACTTCCCTAGTTATTTTATTGTAATTGAAACTTATATGAAGCTTTTAGTAATTGAATATGCGGATTAATCAATCAAGATTACAATTAAATAATATACTTGAAAAGATAAATTAATTAACCAATATTTAAGGATTATTCTTGTTTAGAAGCTCATTCTTACCAAAACGCTCTTAAGAGCAAATCGTATAACACTTAATTTTGTCTAGGGTGGGAATAGTCACTGCTCTGGAGTTGTTCGTGTTATGCGGTTTAGCGTAATCAGCATTTGTATCGATTTATTTCCGCACATGCAGATATGTTATATTAGTGAATCCATAATTATTCAAGGCGAATACAATAAGATAAAATCGGTATTTTTTTTGGTATGATAGAAACAAGTGTCATGTATCTTGTACAAAGTTCAAACCAATGACACTTGATGATTCAACAATTTTGTATGTTTAACATAGTTCATAAGTTTCAAGTAAAATGATAAATGTAATTAATATGACGTTGACACGTGACAGGATTAGAAGTTAAGATTTAAAGAGAGCGAAACAATGACTTTGTGTAAATTTCTTCTCTGAATCTTAGGATGATCATGATATGTGTTAGTACCAAATTTCAAACATGCTTTTATGTTTACCAATTAATTTTATGTATTGTTATATTTTGTTGAATTGAAGCATGTGTTTAGAATGTAATTTTGAAAAAATATCTAAAAAGTCATAATGATTTTACCCTTTACTTTCTTAGTTTCTACACTTTATCATGTCTATGTAAAGTAACCCCAATACCGTCTTCCATGAGTTTTGAGTCTCAATACTGTTTTCGACGGTGTATGGGGGAGGTTGAGATGTAGACAACCTTACCCCTAATAAAGGTAGAGATGCTGATTACAGGTTCTACCAAAGGTGGAAAAAGATTTCCAGTCTTGTTGAGCATGAAGATAAAACCCTTGATCTCTGTCTTAATTATATGTATGTTTGGCAAAGGCTTTTTGTGGGCTTTTTGGGGCTAGAAGATTAGGCTTTTAAATAAAAGCTCTTAGGGTAATATGTTTAGACATAAATCTTAAACATTGTGTTATTTTCAAAAAAAAAAAAAACTATAGCTATTGAAGATATGTCTAAGTTGTAAGATGATACATACATCATTTTTCAGATGCATATAACTAAGAATGTATTATATTATGAAGTTAGTAAATATGTGATTATTGGATACTTAAGTTTGGATATAAAAACCTTTACATCTTAATATTTTAATGACATATAAAAAATCATGAGACCCAATTATTTATTCATTATACGATACAGGGTCGTCTCCGAAGATTTATTGGTCTTGGCCAAGCGCAAAAAAAGGGCCCATAGGCTAAGCGCACCAAACTATATATATATATATTTGAACAACGAGTTTATATTATATAAGCTAATCTTTAAAAACGACGATAAATGTTATATCAATAACATAGCAAAAGTTATTCTTAAAGAAACTAAAAAAAATGCAAAATCATACTATTAAATTAACATACTATTAAATATAATAAACAATAAAGATAAACATGGTTGGGGTTTGCAATTAGTTTTTATCTACACAAAACAATAGGAATAATTATAAAAAATCATCACCTGCAAAATAAATGAAAGGTGGAGTCAATTGACAGATTAAAATTGTAAAAACTTTGACAGCGCCGCTTAGACTTCGAAGAAGCAGACAAAGTGACAACCCTTTTTTTTTCCCTTTAATTATAATCCGCATATAAGTTTTAATTTTATATATAATATATATAACATGATAAAATAAAAAATCGGGCCCCCTAAATATTCGAGCCTCGGCCCGTCGCCCACTTTGCCCACCTTTACACTCCTGATACATAAATATTAAAAAATTAGTATGTGAGAAGTTCTATACTTAAGCTTAGATATCTAACAACCACATATTCACTTTTCTCTATATTATTATATTGCATATTTACAATACTTTAATATATATTTGATTATTATGATCGGAAAAAATTGAATAATAAAGAAGTTTCAAAAATAAATTAATAATTTAGACGGTTTTAGATATAATCCCCACAATATAGACAAGAAATAGAGAAAGCAAAAGATGAAAAAGTTTTTGTTTTGTTAATCTGATGATAAAAGCCACAGATCACGCGTGGATCACGTGCAAGGCCATTGAAAGAATTTGTATTGTTGTTCACACTATCTGGTGGTCATGGTCTATCATGGCAGCACTAACATCCAACCGATACACCATCATCATATCATATCAATCAAAATACTTTATATTATATACAATTATATATTTGATAGGAATATATATAAATAAAAAAGGGGCCCATGATAACATAAACGTCAAGAGCTTTTTAATTACAAAGAACAAGAATCAATTCTTGGATGATGGGCACCGTCGGTGATGGCCATCATTCACCACCACTACCACCAATTACGGTTGTCATCAATCGCATTTCATAAGCCATCACAATTTGACTAGACCTATAAATATATATATTGAACAAGAATTACTTGTTATGGAAACGTTTGTTATCGATTTTTTATTTATTTAAAAGATATGGTAGTCCAATGTAAGATTCAAGAATAACTTTACGTTCAGCTTCAATAGGTATTTTTTATTTTCAACTTATTTTAGGTTTAGTTTCGGAGAAAATAAATTAATAATTTAGACGGTTTTAGATATAATCCCCACAATATAGACAAGAAATAGAGAAAGCAAAAGATGAAAAAGTTTTTGTTTTGTTAATCTGATGATAAAAGCCACAGATCACGCGTGGATCACGTGCAAGGCCATTGAAAGAATTTGTATTGTTGTTCACACTATCTGGTGGTCATGGTCTATCATGGCAGCACTAACATCCAACCGATACACCATCATCATATCATATCAATCAAAATACTTTATATTATATACAATTTTTTTGAACGGCATTAAATATATATAAATAAAAAAACAGAAATTGCTAGTAAGAAACTAGCCGATATAATAGAGTACAAGGTCCGATCCAAAACAGAAAACAAGAATTCTGAAATGGCTATAAGATAAACAAACTCCTAAAAAAGCGACGACTACTAAGAATAAGAAGGAGATCCCAAAGGAGTGCAAACGAAACGACCTCCCATGGACAAACCCGAACACCCGTTGCCTCATGCCACAAATAGAAAGCGATCGAACCGACATTTGAATTTTTCATTTCTCTCATCTGTTTTTTTTGAACGGCATTAAATATATATAAATAAAAAAAACAGAAATTGCTAGTAAGAAACTAGCCGATATAATAGAGTACAAGGTCCGATCCAAAACAGAAAACAAGAATTCTGAAATGGCTATAAGATAAACAAACTCCTAAAAAAGCGACGACTACTAAAAATAAGAAGGAGATCCCAAAGGAGTGCAAACGAAACGACCTCCCATGGACAAACCCGAACACCCGTTGCCTCATGCCACAAATAGAAAGCGATCGAACCGACATTTGAATTTTTCAAACTCGTTGCTCGCCTCTTAAGAGCACTGTGTAAGAGAGTACTTTTCTTTTCACTGCCAGATATCCTCTAAATCTTGAGATCGATAGGGAGGTATACGCTCCACTTGTGTAATTGTGCGAGAAAGAATGACCCATGTTTTTTCCGGGTAGGGTCTTTATAGTACCAAATGTTCTCTGAATCTGATTCTTCGTTTGTTGATTGACCAACATAGTCAAGCCACGAGGAGCTGTAGTCGGTGTCATGATTTGGCTTCGATACGTCTTCCGAAGCCGGAGGTGTCAAGGGGAACACTGGTGCATCTGATAGTGTGTTTGGAACCACTAAATCTGGTGCAACAATGGTAGCATGTGGAACTTGCGTACCTGATAGTGTGACTGGAGCCAGAATGTTGACCTCAACATCATTAAGTGTCCCTAACCCAACAAACTGGTTCGTTACTTCCACGGCAGGTATCGGTCTATAATTAAAGTCGGTAGAAAGAGTAGAGTCGGTCTGAGATTGAGGAGCACCTACAGTTTGGGCCTTTTTGGGCCTTCTCCTCCTCCTCTTGGGCTGTTGAAAATCCTGATTTTCAACCACTGAAATGCTACTCTCATTAGCTAGTGTTGGATTATGCATTTTAGCTTTTATTTCCTGAGTAGTTCTAGGTTTATCGGAGCACTCGGCAAGCTCATGACCAAATATTTTACAATGAGAACATCTAGGTGGGTTCCAGTGATATTGTAATCTGAATCTCCTCATAGAATCTAGTATAAAAGCATCAACAAACTGTGGAATCTCATGATCAGCAGATATTTCAACCAAAACTCTAGCAAATACCGCTTTACCTTTTTTCTTTTCACACATATCCTCGGTATACCTATCTACAGCAATGGGCTTACCAATGACACTAACAATGTGACTCAAAATATCATAGTCCCACATAGTAACTGGAATATCATAAATATTAACCCAAATTGGGGCTTTTGTCTCTTTAGGCTTATCAAACCAAATACCAGGCTGCCAACATCTCAACAAAACAGGAATATCATTGAATAACCAAGGACCATTCTCAAATACATGTTTCATTCCTTGCTCAGATTTAAACTTAAAATAAAAATATCCACGATCATTCAAAATCACATCTACCAAATCAAACTGCTTCCATAATCTATTTGCGTGAAAATTGACAAAAGGAAATGCAGGGCGTTTAACAATAAAATGACCAACTAAAGTCAACAACCATTCTCCATTTTGTTTCACAATCAAGTCATCAGGTACAACAACATGTTTTGTACCCAACTCATTAATCACAGGAGGGATGAAACGAAGTTTACCTTTTTTCAAGTTGTTTGTCGCATCCTTGAAAATCGAAGCATAAGATTTAGGAGATTGCACTTGAGGGCAAGTTGGTTGTTGTTCATCAGGCTTGCGAGGTTGCAAAGTAGACCCAGGATTTTGCGATTTAGCTTCGGTCGTATTGTTGTGAAGATTACTAGGATCTGAGCCGGAAAACCCACCATCCGAACCACTGTTGGAGCCGGTCCCAGCCAAGTCGCCTCCCATCGAATCCAATTGTTGGAGGTCCGAATCCATTATCCCACCCGATATCTGCGATGGTAAGGTTTTTTCTATAACAGGAGATGTATGCGGCGGCTTAGTCGGAATCAAAGGAGGAAATTGTTCATCATGTGAACTCGATTCGGATGTGTTAGATCTTAGATAGTATTTTATCTGCTCGAATTTCCGATTTTTTTCCGGATCTTGAACAGATCCAAAGAGATCTAGAACGGTTCGGCTCTTTGATTTTTTGCCCGATTTTCCACGATCTTTAGGCTGAGTAGGAGGCATGGGTGGATAGGGAATTGAAAGACGAACAAAATGAGTATTCGTTTGCTAGAAGACGACCGGCGGTTAGGTCGGAAAAAAGGCCTGAAGTGGCCGACGGCTAAGAGGCTGAAAATCGTGAACTAAAAAAGCAAGTAAATTTTATAAATGTGAGAAAAAGAGGTTATAACATATTTATGGTTACCTTTCAAAAAAAAAAAAATCATATTTATGGTTTGAAAAAATTAATTTTAAATTCAAAAAGAAAAAACCTTCTTACATCTAAATTATACCAAACCAATACAAATAATCCGATCTGGGAAAGATTATCCCACTAAAATTTTATTATATATATATATAACATTTCAAGTAGCCTTAGCTACAGTAAGTTTTTTTTAAAGTTTTTATTTTTACCACAAAGTTTTCACTTTTTTAATTTTATCACAAAAGTTTTGAAAATTTTATTTTCACCACAATCTTTCATTTTCTTTAGAATTAGCTTCTTAACTACAACTTTGTAACACAAACCCACTTTTTCAATTTTACTACAAAAGTTTTGAATTTTTTACTTTCACCACAATCTTTCATTTTCTTTAGAATTAGCTTCTTAACTACAACTTTGTATCACAAACTTTTTGTTTTTCAAGTTTGACCACTAACTTTACCACAACTTTTTTCCCCCCAACTTTTTACCTCTTTTAATTTTTTGAATGCATTTTGTACTAGCTCCAATTTTACATTTTATCAACACCACCACCATAATTCCATTAGGTTACATCAATATCATCATCATCATTTGTAAATTTAAAATAAAGAAGAAAGATTGAGAACTGGAGTATGAAATATGTGAATTATTGCTCTTTTTTACAACTTACATATGTATATTATTGTTTACATATGTGGATTATTATTACATTACAGTATCTGTCTTTATGGGAATAAAATTGATTAAAGAATTGTTTTTTTTCCTTGGCATTAATGTCTTTTTTTTCTTCTTTATATTTCCTTTTATAAATTGATTCTAATAGCCGGGTAATCTAACCAACAGCCAGAATGTCGTGTAGTGTTTGGGCTACAACTAAATTATCATATTTAAATTGTTTCTTACATTTATTTTTGTCGTTCGTGTATTATTTTTTTTTTGTAATGGACGTTCATGGTTATTTATGTATAGCCGCCCTTATACACGATATACGTTTTATGCATCGTTATCTTTCCCGGTTTCCCGGGGCAACACCCGGGATTAAAATACTAGTTATATCTAAATACCATAGGAACTTTAACCAAACTAATTATCTTGAAGGGCAAAAAACTATAAATAAAACGTTACAAAACAATTTAATAATACAAAAAATACTTTATAATCTTCCTCGAAGGGCGGTACTTAGTATTTTATTTCTTTATAATAAGAGTTAATGACATAGATCGTCCCTGTGGTTTACCTAAATAGTCACCTTTCGTCCTTTAAAATTCAAAACCTCAAGGACAGTCCTTTATAAGAGGATAAGGATCACGTTTCGTCCTTTGACTTGTTGACCGTCATCTCACCTGCGTTAACACCCCCACGTAAGGGGTATTCCAGTCTTTTTCCTTCCCTTTCTCTTTGTCTATACTCTTTGTCTTTTCTTTCTTTAATCCTTTTTCTTTTCTTTTCATGTTACCAGTAAATCTATATACCATCACCAGCATATATTCATACATCTATAATCTATACACTTAACAAATATATTCACCATCACCATATCTCCATCTATATCAACATATATCTACGCATATACAAACAAACACAATATAACACATACATATACCAAAATACAAACTCACTGCCACACCCTACCACTGCTCCCCCACGTAATCAGGGAAAAAACAACCACCACCACCACAATCCCAATCAAAGGAAAAGTTAGGGTTTTCGGTTGAAAATTCATCTCCCAACCTTGGAATGTTTGCTCGGATTATCGTCAGATGGTGGGCCCTTGTGGGGTCCCTTAATCGCACCACTGGCCATCTTTTGTTGGTCGGCCGATGGCGTAGTGGTCGGCGACGGCAGGTCAGCGGTTGTGGTGTTTTTCGGAATTTCGACCTTTTTCGAGCACTCCCACGAACCAAGGCTTCCATCTTCGGACTCCTGAGTTTTTTCCGCATCATCCGCGACCTTTTTTTTTTTTTTTTTTTTTTTTTTTTTTTTTTTTTTTTTTTTTTTTTTTTTTTTTTTTTTTTTTTTTTTTTTTTTTTTTTTTTTTTTTTTTTTTTTTTTTTTTTTTTTTTTTTTTTTTTTTTTTTTTTTTTTTTTTTTTTTTTTTTTTTTTTTTTTTTTTTTTTTTTTTTTTTTTTTTTTTTTTTTTTTTTTTTTTTTTTTTTTTTTTTTTTTTTTTTTTTTTTTTTTTTTTTTTTTTTTTTTTTTTTTTTTTTTTTTTTTTTTTTTTTTTTTTTTTTTTTTTTTTTTTTTTTTTTTTTTTTTTTTTTTTTTTTTTTTTTTTTTTTTTTTTTTTTTTTTTTTTTTTTTTTTTTTTTTTTTTTTTTTTTTTTTTTTTTTTTTTTTTTTTTTTTTTTTTTTTTTTTTTTTTTTTTTTTTTTTTTTTTTTTTTTTTTTTTTTTTTTTTTTTTTTTTTTTTTTTTTTTTTTTTTTTTTTTTTTTTTTTTTTTTTTTTTTTTTTTTTTTTTTTTTTTTTTTTTTTTTTTTTTTTTTTTTTTTTTTTTTTTTTTTTTTTTTTTTTTTTTTTTTTTTTTTTTTTTTTTTTTTTTTTTTTTTTTTTTTTTTTTTTTTTTTTTTTTTTTTTTTTTTTTTTTTTTTTTTTTTTTTTTTTTTTTTTTTTTTTTTTTTTTTTTTTTTTTTTTTTTTTTTTTTTTTTTTTTTTTTTTTTTTTTTTTTTTTTTTTTTTTTTTTTTTTTTTTTTTTTTTTTTTTTTTTTTTTTTTTTTTTTTTTTTTTTTTTTTTTTTTTTTTTTTTTTTTTTTTTTTTTTTTTTTTTTTTTTTTTTTTTTTTTTTTTTTTTTTTTTTTTTTTTTTTTTTTTTTTTTTTTTTTTTTTTTTTTTTTTTTTTTTTTTTTTTTTTTTTTTTTTTTTTTTTTTTTTTTTTTTTTTTTTTTTTTTTTTTTTTTTTTTTTTTTTTTTTTTTTTTTTTTTTTTTTTTTTTTTTTTTTTTTTTTTTTTTTTTTTTTTTTTTTTTTTTTTTTTTTTTTTTTTTTTTTTTTTTTTTTTTTTTTTTTTTTTTTTTTTTTTTTTTTTTTTTTTTTTTTTTTTTTTTTTTTTTTTTTTTTTTTTTTTTTTTTTTTTTTTTTTTTTTTTTTTTTTTTTTTTTTTTTTTTTTTTTTTTTTTTTTTTTTTTTTTTTTTTTTTTTTTTTTTTTTTTTTTTTTTTTTTTTTTTTTTTTTTTTTTTTTTTTTTTTTTTTTTTTTTTTTTTTTTTTTTTTTTTTTTTTTTTTTTTTTTTTTTTTTTTTTTTTTTTTTTTTTTTTTTTTTTTTTTTTTTTTTTTTTTTTTTTTTTTTTTTTTTTTTTTTTTTTTTTTTTTTTTTTTTTTTTTTTTTTTTTTTTTTTTTTTTTTTTTTTTTTTTTTTTTTTTTTTTTTTTTTTTTTTTTTTTTTTTTTTTTTTTTTTTTTTTTTTTTTTTTTTTTTTTTTTTTTTTTTTTTTTTTTTTTTTTTTTTTTTTTTTTTTTTTTTTTTTTTTTTTTTTTTTTTTTTTTTTTTTTTTTTTTTTTTTTTTTTTTTTTTTTTTTTTTTTTTTTTTTTTTTTTTTTTTTTTTTTTTTTTTTCGAATTCCTGGTATTATAAGCATCCTTGTGATAATCAAAACGTGTTTCTGAAATCAATTTTGAGGTAACAACAACATCTTATAAGTTTTTGATCAAATTAAATATGAACTTTTATAGACTTTATGTTCTTGAACTATTTTATGTACTACAATATGATCTTGAACTACTTATCATGAATTAACTACTTAAAAGTGTATTTAAGTCTTGAATGGGCAGGACCTTAAATACATGTATACGATTGTACTTGATCTTTACTATGTTCCAGTTCGTACATGTACTTGTTCAGTTCTTGTTCACTGCTATCAATTCATATCCCACAGTTCAGGGATTGAACCGTAGGTAATTATGGACAGCGCTGTTAGGGTAGGCCCACCCTCATTCTCCACAGTTCAGGAGAATGCATATTACTTGTTCTTGTTCTTGTCACTGTTCTGACATAGATCTTATTTGAAGTGCTTGAATTATATGAGCAGGTTATCACATTACAGATCAGTTCTGACCAATCGGTTTAGCAGTGTCAACTTATATCTAAAGTTCATTATACGTTCTTGTCCTGTTCATAATATTACAAAGTACCTTGGATTAACGTACAAAACTTACGATCTTGTTCTTATTGTACACATATATTTATATGTAAACTATAAAGTACTTTATGTGAATCTCACCAACTACTTTTGTAGTTGACCTTTGAACTTACATGCTTTTCAGGCTAGGTTAAGTAGACCGGGTTAGCATAGGAGTCTTCCTTCCTAAGTTCATCCTTTTGGCGATTGTTCGAGCGTACGAGAACAGGAGCTGTGAAGACTCTTCTTGCCATTTCAAGTTTTAGTTCTATTCTTTAAAGACAATTGTTCTGTCTTATGAATACTGATCATTCTGAGTACATTTTATGTTCTGTAATAACTATCGTACTTTTGTTCTTTATTAATGTTATTGGCTGTGTTGGAACTTGTACTATGTGCTTTTGTGCTTGTCTGTGCATCCCGTATATTCCGCTTTAGCGGGGTGTTACAGTTGGTATCAGAGACATGGTTATAGTGAACACCGAGCTTTTCTTAAGGAAAACTCGAGCTATAACTTGAATCCACTCTGAGGTGATTCTTTGATGACCGGTTTGAGTAGTAGGTACTCTTATCATAATTATATGTAAACTATAAAGTACTTTATGTGAATCTCACCAACTACTTTTGTAGTTGACCTTTGAACTTACATGCTTTTCAGGCTAGGTTAAGTAGACCGGGTTAGCATAGGAGTCTTCCTTCCTAAGTTCATCCTTTTGGCGATTGTTCGAGCGTACGAGAACAGGAGCTGTGAAGACTCTTCTTGCCATTTCAAGTTTTAGTTCTATTCTTTAAAGACAATTGTTCTGTCTTATGAATACTGATCATTCTGAGTACATTTTATGTTCTGTAATAACTATCGTACTTTTGTTCTTTATTAATGTTATTGGCTGTGTTGGAACTTGTACTATGTGCTTTTGTTCTTGTCACTGTTCTGACATAGATCTTATTTGAAGTGCTTGAATTATATGAGCAGGTTATCACATTACAGATCAGTTCTGACCAATCGGTTTAGCAGTGTCAACTTATATCTAAAGTTCATTATACGTTCTTGTCCTGTTCATAATATTACAAAGTACCTTGGATTAACGTACAAAACTTACGATCTTGTTCTTATTGTACACATATATTTATATGTAAACTATAAAGTACTTTATGTGAATCTCACCAACTACTTTTGTAGTTGACCTTTGAACTTACATGCTTTTCAGGCTAGGTTAAGTAGACCGGGTTAGCATAGGAGTCTTCCTTCCTAAGTTCATCCTTTTGGCGATTGTTCGAGCGTACGAGAACAGGAGCTGTGAAGACTCTTCTTGCCATTTCAAGTTTTAGTTCTATTCTTTAAAGACAATTGTTCTGTCTTATGAATACTGATCATTCTGAGTACATTTTATGTTCTGTAATAACTATCGTACTTTTGTTCTTTATTAATGTTATTGGCTGTGTTGGAACTTGTACTATGTGCTTTTGTGCTTGTCTGTGCATCCCGTATATTCCGCTTTAGCGGGGTGTTACAGTTGGTATCAGAGACATGGTTATAGTGAACACCGAGCTTTTCTTAAGGAAAACTCGAGCTATAACTTGAATCCACTCTGAGGTGATTCTTTGATGACCGGTTTGAGTAGTAGGTACTCTTATCATAATTATATGTAACCTGATCAACTACATATAATTACGATAAAAGCACCTAGGACCTCAAGGTGTGTCATTGAAGGTGTCATCCAACTCTTAGAGCTCAATTAAGTACTTCGTACAATCTCGTTCTTGATCATATCAGTTCTAGTTCATGTTCTAGTTCATTTGTTCTCTTATAGTTCATTCGTTCTTGGAAGACATACGATCTAGTACTTCGATTATAGGCCTTAGAGCTTATACGACTATAGGTCCTTATCGTGCGACCGACGACTGTTCTTGTTCATATATTGTGCTAACGACGATCATTGTAAATGTACTACGTGCTTGGAGCTATAGACTTGTGCGAAACGTAATCGAGTTCATATTTCTATCTTAATAGGGGCATAAGGAAGAATGCCGCCTAAACGTGGACGAAGACCTAAGACTGCACCAGCTGTGGAACCACCTATCCAGCCTGGTGTTGATGCGAACGTCAACTTTACCTTGGAAGACGTAGCGAACCTCATCACTGACCGCATGAATGCGATGATGCCAAATCTTGCTACTCAAATTGCTCAGATGCTGGAAATTCCACAAACTGAAGGTACTAGAACTGTTAGAGCAACTCAGAATAGGAGGACTCAAGAAGAACCCGAACAAAATCAGGAAGTAAACAATGATTCCGATGAAGCTAGCCAGATCAACACTCGAGCTACCGCGGAAGGCAGAGTCAGCCAAAGCAGAGGGTGTTCATTTAAGACTTTCACTCAGTGCAAACCCCCAGTCTACTCAGGGGAAAAGGGTGCTGCTGAACTATTGATGTGGTTTGAAAACATGGAAGAAACCCTGTACCACACTCAAACCTCTGAAGATAAGATGGTGGAGCACGCGACCAGCCAGTTTGATGGTGCTGCTAGGTCCTGGTGGACTGGCATCGTCACCACTATCGGCAGGAAGACCGCCTATGCTTTCACCTGGGAAGAACTTCAGAAGATGATGAGAGCTGAGTTCTGTACCAAAGATGCTTTGCAAGAATTGGAACAAGAGTTTTGGGATTTGAAGATGGAAGGCGTGGAGATCGAGAAATACATTTTGAGGTTTAATGAGCTTGCTAGACTTGTGCCACACTTAGCTTCTACTGAGGAAAAGAAGATTGATCGTTTTATTTGGGGCTTGATTCCTGAGATCCGCCGTGACCTCACCAGTAAGGGCCCCAAGACCATGTCAAGAGCCACTGTACTGGCTAAGACCTTGACCAAAGATATTATCAGATCAGGAGGTTTGATTGAAAGTACCGATAAGGGGAAAAGGAAGGCTGAAGAAGTGGTGGAAAGGAAAGCTGAACCCCCAAGTAAGAAGGGGAAGATCTTGAAGAACTATGCGGTGACCGCAGTGCCTGAACCAACAAGGTATTCTGGAGCTTATCCAAAGTGTACCCGTTGTAACCTTCATCACACTGGTGCTTGTCCTATCTGCTATAAGTGCCAAGGAATTGGGCATATGGCTAAGTACTGCAATGCTGTTTCAGCGAACTTGACCAGAACTAATCCTCCACCGGTGAACAGAAATCCCCCAGTGAGAAATGTTAGACCTCCTCTACCACCTGCTGTACCAGTCCACAGAAACCAGAACCAGAACGCCCAAGTTCAGCGTGTTGCTTATCCACGCGGGCCAAGGAACCAGAACCAGCAGAACAACCAGCAACAGCCAGACCAACAGGGCCCTGCTAACGCCCGTGTTTTTGCTCTGAACGCTGAGGAAGCTCGTCAGAACCCTCGGGTTGTGACAGGTACTTTTCTTCTGAACGATCATTATGCTTCTGTACTATTTGACTCCGGTGCCGAACGTAGCTTTGTTGCATTAGACTTTAAAGCTAAGACTAACATGATAACTGGCAAACTAAATGATAAGTATGTGATAGAATATGCAAATGGCCAAAAGTACGGTACCAATGAAATTGCTCTAGATTGTCCTTTGACTTTAGTAGACAAGAACTTTACAATTGATTTAATCCCTGTCAAGATTAGTAGCTTCGACGTTATCGTGGGAATGGATTGGCTATCCAAACACCACGCGACTATTTGTTGCCACGAGAAATCAGTTCATATACCACTACCGAACGGTGAGATCTTGATCGTACAAGGCGATAAGTCCACGAACGAACTTAAAATCGTCTCAGCAATGAAATTCCGTAAGTACTTGGACAAGAAAGATCATCTTGTGTACCTAGCTCATGTCATTGATAAAAGTGCTAAAGAACCTAAAGTTCAAGACATTCCCATCGTTCGGGACTTCCCAGATGTCTTTCCTGACGACTTACCAGGCGTTCCACCTGTTAGACAAGTCGAGTTCAATATTGATCTAGTTCCCGGTGCAGCACCAGTCGCTAAAGCACCGTACCGTTTAGCTCCTCCTGAAATGCAAGAACTGTCCAATCAATTACAGGAACTTTTGAGCAAAGGCTTTATTCGTCCTAGTTCATCCCCTTGGGGAGCACCGATCTTGTTCGTTAAGAAGAAAGATGGCTCCATGAGAATGTGCATAGACTATCGTGAACTGAACAAATTAACCGTTAAGAACCGGTATCCCCTACCTCGCATAGACGATCTGTTTGATCAATTGCAAGGTGCTTCGTACTTCTCTAAGATCGATCTACGTTCAGGTTATCACCAGATTCGTGTTCAGGATGGTGACGTTCCAAAGACAGCTTTTCGTACTCGTTATGGCCACTACGAATTTCTCGTTATGCCATTTGGTCTGACTAATGCTCCAGCAATTTTTATGGACTTAATGAACCGTGTCTGTCGTCCGTTCTTGGATAAATTTGTTATTGTATTCATTGACGACATACTCGTGTACTCTCGGAACAAGACTGATCATGAACAACATTTACGTTCTATTCTTCAACTTCTTCGAG
Organism: Erigeron breviscapus; assembly: GCA_034093135.1. Classification (NCBI taxonomy): domain Eukaryota; kingdom Viridiplantae; phylum Streptophyta; class Magnoliopsida; order Asterales; family Asteraceae; genus Erigeron; species Erigeron breviscapus. Next base: position 59,304,874 of record CM067172.1, on the reverse strand, counting down.
AAGAAGAGTTGTACGCTAAGTTCTCTAAGTGCGAGTTCTGGCTTCGCCAAGTACAGTTCCTCGGCCACGTCGTAAACGAACAAGGCATTCATGTCGACCCGGCCAAAGTTGAAGCCATCAAAAAGTGGGAGGCTCCGAAAGCTCCTACTGAAGTTCGTAGTTTTCTTGGACTAGCAGGTTATTACCGTCGTTTTATTGAGAACTTTTCTAAGATCGCACTACCTTTGACTCAACTGACTCAAAAGACCAAAGACTTTATTTGGGGTGAACAACAAGAACGAGCGTTCCAAACCCTAAAAGACAGACTGTGTGAAGCACCTGTTCTAGCCTTACCAGAAGGCACCGAAGACTTCGTCGTGTACTGTGACGCTTCACATCAAGGACTAGGCTGCGTACTGATGCAAAGAGGCAAGGTGATCGCCTACGCATCCAGACAACTCAAAGTGCATGAGAAGAATTATACCACCCATGATTTAGAACTTGGAGCAGTTGTTTTTGCCCTAAAAATCTGGAGGCACTACTTGTATGGAACTAAATGTACTATCTTCACCGATCATAAGAGCTTGCAACACGTGTATAATCAGAAGGAACTGAACATGAGACAGAGACGTTGGGTGGAGTTACTAAGTGATTACGACTGTGAAATCAAGTACCATCCTGGAAAGGCGAATGTAGTGGCTGACGCCCTAAGCAGAAAGGAACGAGTCAAAATCTTATCTATCAAAGAGGCAGATCGTACAGATTTAAGGCAACGCGTGATCGCAGGTCAAGAGATCGGATTAGCGTCAAAAGATAATATAAAGGCAGAACGGCTAGGCCCAATCGCTCAAGAACTGGAAATTGATGACGAAGGAGTCAGAAAGTTCAAAAACCGAGTTTGGATCCCTGCAGTTAATGGTGTTAGAGAGATCATCATGCAGGAAGCTCACAGTTCAAGGTACTCGATTCATCCGGGCGCAGACAAGATGTACAAGAACTTGAAGCAAGACTACTGGTGGCCTGGGATGAAGAGAGAGATCTTTGAGTACGTCAGTAGATGCCTGACATGTTCTAAAGTTAAGATCGAACATCAGAAACCTTCCGGTCTATTGAAACAATTAGAAGTTCCGGTGTGGAAGTGGGAAGATATTACCATGGACTTCATCATGAAGCTGCCTCGTACAAAGAACAACCATAACTCTATTTGGGTTATCGTAGACAGACTGACGAAATCAGCTCGTTTTCTTCCAATTCGTGACGACTACTCGCTGGAGAAACTTGCTGAGATCTATATAGACGATATTGTGACCAAGTACGGTGTCCCTTTATCGATAGTGTCCGATCGAGATCCTCGCTTCACGTCTGACTTTTGGCAGTCACTTCAAGAAGCGTTAGGTACTAGACTTAACTTGAGCACCGCTTATCACCCACAGACGGACGGGCAAAGCGAACGTACTATTCAGACCTTGGAGGACATGCTCCGTGCTTGTGCATTAGAGTTCAGAGGAAGTTGGGATAAACATCTTCCATTGATCGAGTTCTCGTACAATAATAGCTATCACACTAGCATTCAGTGTGCACCGTTCGAAGCCTTATATGGGCGTAAGTGCAGATCACCACTTTGCTGGCTAGACGCCGGTGAAAGAAGCTGGATGAAGCTACCAGTCGTACAGTTCACTATAGACAAAATAGCTGTTATCAAGGAAAAGCTTAAGGCGGCTCAAGACAGACAAAAGTCCTATGCGGACAAACGCCGTAAACCTTTAGAGTTTCAAGTAGGCGATAAAGTTCTATTAAAAGTTTCCCCATGGAAAGGTACTGCTCGTTTTGGCAAGAAAGGCAAATTGGCGCCTCGGTACATCGGACCTTATAAGATCATTAAACGTGTGGGACCAGTAGCGTACAAACTGGAACTACCCCTAGAACTTGGCAATGTTCATGACACATTTCACGTGTCCAATTTAAAGAAGTGCTTGGCTGACGACCCGGCCGTCATTCCTATTAAGGATGTTCATATCGACGAAGGGCTTGAGTTCACTGAAAAGCCCATTGAGATCATTGACAGAGGTGCTAAACGGACTAGACAGAGCAGAGTACCACTAGTTCGTGTACGTTGGAGTGCTAGACATGGATATAATGACACTTGGGAACGCGAGGACTTCATTAAGAAGAAGTACCCTCATCTTTTTGATCGGCAAGACTCTTAATTTCGAGGACGAAATCCTCTAAGTAGGGGAGAATGTAACAACCGTCTTAGAAATGTTCTAAATGAGTTCTTTAGAAAGTACTTTCGCCATTTGAACGGCTAGACAATTCAATTTATTTAAGTTCTTGATGTACTTTAGACCTAAACTATGTGCTTATATGAAGGTCAATTTGATCTTAAATCATGAGTTATATGACGAATTTATGATTAAGTTCGATGAAATACTAAAGTGCAGTACGTAAACGTTCGTGTTCATAAAAAAATTCTAGTTCAGAAATGTTCGCAATCAGTCCTTGCATTTATGAAGTGTATTAAGTATGGGCAAGGTATATAAAGGAAACCTAAAACCCTAAAGAAAAAGAAGGCAGCCACTGTTCACCCTCTCCACACACACTAAAACACCTTGAAACACACACATAAGCAATCCTTTGATTTCGTGATTGTTAGATCGAATTCCTGGTATTATAAGCATCCTTTGATTTCGTGATTGTTAGATCGAATTCCTGGTATTATAAGCATCCTTGTGATAATCAAAACGTGTTTCTGAAATCAATTTTGAGGTAACAACAACATCTTATAAGTTTTTGATCAAATTAAATATGAACTTTTATAGACTTTATGTTCTTGATGATTTGGTCCATTTCGATGTGAAAATCGTGTTAAAGGTTAATGGGTTTGTGTCTAAATGTGTTTAGTAACCGTTTTGTGATCAAATTTGGGTCTTAACATGTGTTAATCTTCAAAAATCCGAATGTTCATCAAAACAGACCTTAAATTCGTTCCATTTGGCTCTTAAACGAAGATAGCCTACTGAAAACGAAGTTAACTGCCTTTTTGTACAACACCTTACGAACATAAGCTTTAAGTTCGTTCAAGATCATTTAAATCCGTTCAATCTATCTTCGTTCTGACCTTCAAACGAAGATTAACTTCGTTAGTTCTGTCCTTACGAATTTAAAGTTCGTATGAAGTAACATAAGTTCGTTTAGCACGCTTGGTCGTTAATGCACACTTGAACCCTGATCATACAATTGGTCCATAACAACGTTAGCACTTGATTAAATACATTTGAGGCTGTTCATTACTACTTAAGCTAGATCCCGGTTCGATCTAAATCGAAGTACAAAGTGCAAACCCTAATATACGTATCTATCTCTGTGCTTGTTCTTTGTGCTATTACTACTTGTGCTTGTACCAGATCACTGTGAGTTCACTTATTCCCCCTTTCGTACATTTTGTTCAAAGTTCTTTATCGGGGACTGAAAAGCATAAAAACTATTTTGTACTAAGTACTTATGTTCTTGATGATTTGGTCCATTTCGATGTGAAAATCGTGTTAAAGGTTAATGGGTTTGTGTCTAAATGTGTTTAGTAACCGTTTTGTGATCAAATTTGGGTCTTAACATGTGTTAATCTTCAAAAATCCGAATGTTCATCAAAACAGACCTTAAATTCGTTCCATTTGGCTCTTAAACGAAGATAGCCTACTGAAAACGAAGTTAACTGCCTTTTTGTACAACACCTTACGAACATAAGCTTTAAGTTCGTTCAAGATCATTTAAATCCGTTCAATCTATCTTCGTTCTGACCTTCAAACGAAGATTAACTTCGTTAGTTCTGTCCTTACGAATTTAAAGTTCGTATGAAGTAACATAAGTTCGTTTAGCACGCTTGGTCGTTAATGCACACTTGAACCCTGATCATACAATTGGTCCATAACAACGTTAGCACTTGATTAAATACATTTGAGGCTGTTCATTACTACTTAAGCTAGATCCCGGTTCGATCTAAATCGAAGTACAAAGTGCAAACCCTAATATAAGTATCTATCTCTGTGCTTGTTCTTTGTGCTATTACTACTTGTGCTTGTACCAGATCACTGTGAGTTCACTTATTCCCCCTTTCGTACATTTTGTTCAAAGTTCTTTATCGGGGACTGAAAAGCATAAAAACTATTTTGTACTAAGTACTTATGTTCTTGATGATTTGGTCCATTTCGATGTGAAAATCGTGTTAAAGGTTAATGGGTTTGTGTCTAAATGTGTTTAGTAACCGTTTTGTGATCAAATTTGGGTCTTAACATGTGTTAATCTTCAAAAATCCGAATGTTCATCAAAACAGACCTTAAATTCGTTCCATTTGGCTCTTAAACGAAGATAGCCTACTGAAAACGAAGTTAACTGCCTTTTTGTACAACACCTTACGAACATAAGCTTTAAGTTCGTTCAAGATCATTTAAATCCGTTCAATCTATCTTCGTTCTGACCTTCAAACGAAGATTAACTTCGTTAGTTCTGTCCTTACGAATTTAAAGTTCGTATGAAGTAACATAAGTTCGTTTAGCACGCTTGGTCGTTAATGCACACTTGAACCCTGATCATACAATTGGTCCATAACAACGTTAGCACTTGATTAAATACATTTGAGGCTGTTCATTACTACTTAAGCTAGATCCCGGTTCGATCTAAATCGAAGTACAAAGTGCAAACCCTAATATAAGTATCTATCTCTGTGCTTGTTCTTTGTGCTATTACTACTTGTGCTTGTACCAGATCACTGTGAGTTCACTTATTCCCCCTTTCGTACATTTTGTTCAAAGTTCTTTATCGGGGACTGAAAAGCATAAAAACTATTTTGTACTAAGTACTTATGTTCTTGATGATTTGGTCCATTTCGATGTGAAAATCGTGTTAAAGGTTAATGGGTTTGTGTCTAAATGTGTTTAGTAACCGTTTTGTGATCAAATTTGGGTCTTAACATGTGTTAATCTTCAAAAATCCGAATGTTCATCAAAACAGACCTTAAATTCGTTCCATTTGGCTCTTAAACGAAGATAGCCTACTGAAAACGAAGTTAACTGATGAAAGGAGGTCGAAGGATAACATAATATCTGTATTTTGTGTATGTATGTATTTAAGATGTGATTTTATTTGATTATCTTAGATTTTAATGAAACTATAAAGTACTTTATGTGAATCTCACCAACTACTTTTGTAGTTGACCTTTGAACTTACATGCTTTTCAGGCTAGGTTAAGTAGACCGGGTTAGCATAGGAGTCTTCCTTCCTAAGTTCATCCTTTTGGCGATTGTTCGAGCGTACGAGAACAGGAGCTGTGAAGACTCTTCTTGCCATTTCAAGTTTTAGTTCTATTCTTTAAAGACAATTGTTCTGTCTTATGAATACTGATCATTCTGAGTACATTTTATGTTCTGTAATAACTATCGTACTTTATTCTTTATTAATGTTATTGGCTGTGTTGGAACTTGTACTATGTGCATGAATGCTTGTCTGTGCATCCCGCATATTCCGCTTTAGCGGGGTGTTACATTACATGTGTATATCCTAGATGTGATTTCAGTTTTTCTAGAAACAAATTAAGGCTTTTTTGATTTTTTGATTTCAGTATTGTTTATCTTGGATTAGATAGGTATGCTTTGAAAATGATGTTGATGATGAAAGGAGGTCGAAGGATAACATAATATCTGTATTTTGTGTATGTATGTATTTAAGATGTGATTTTATTTGATTATCTTAGATTTTAATGGGAGAATTGATAGGGAAGATAGAACAAGATCTGAACAGACATTAAGGTAGAATATATATCAAGTTTGATCCTTTAGACAGAAAAAGACTGAAATACCCATCACGTGAGAGGCACGTGGGGGTGTTAACGAAGGTGAGATGACGGTCAACAAGTCAAAGGACTAAATACGAACCTTATCCTCCTATAAAGGACTGTCCTTGAGGTTTTGAATTTTAAAGGACGAAACGTGACTATTTGGGTAAACCACAGGGACGATTTATGTCATTAACTCTTATAATAATTAATAAAGTTAAAAGGAAAAAATGAAGAAATAATCTACTGTGAAAGGACAAAAGTGAAACAACAATATTATATTATAATAATAAAAATAATAAAAATAGGCATAGGATAACCCAACCAGGAAAAGGTCAACCCGACCAGTGGCATTAGCGGCGACGTCGCCGCTAATACTCTGTTACTGACGGGGGCCCGCTAATATTCTGCCAGATTAGCCGTTACTGACATGGGGCCCGCAGTATTAGCGGCGACGTCGCCGCTAATGCTGCCTGGTCGGGGTTTGACTTTTTTGGCCTGGTGGGCTTACGCTCCTCGTAAAAATATATGATATATAATGCATAGTCGTAATAACTCATACTAACTTGGGAAAAGGGGTATGCGAATAAGTTAGGATCTGACATCTGCAACCACCCACACACAGTGCAAAACTTTAATAATAGTGTGGCCACGTGGACCCCCTGATCTTTGGTTTTATTGTGGTCCAGTCCTACGTGGTACAGCTTTTCATTATTGTACGTGTCTCTTTATGTTATGTCTGGGAGTTGACCCCACTCACACCATCTGCGTTTCCAACAAGCCAGCTCCGTACAATTTTAACATTGTTGGGTCCCTCTTCTTTTAAGGTTACCCTCTTTTCCAACACCACCATTAATTACTTACAATTTTAATTTTACACTTTATATATATACTAAAATGTTATATGCTTTTACAAGTGTTCTAAGCATACATAGTACAACTATCTATTGCATGCATAGATAAAATCATAAGATTTTCTCTTTACCTATGAGAAATATTTACATTAGGTAAAAAGAAATAACTAACGGTCTTAACGGTCATTAAGTGTTGTTTGGCTAGCTAGCGGTAGTTACAAAAGGATATTTAACGGAGTTTGTTTTCAGTTTAAGTTTAATTTTTTAACTTTTGCCACTAAAGTTTTGCCTTATTTACTTTTTGCCACATAACTTTTGGTTTTTAACCTTTTTCCGTCAAAAGTTTATTTCTTTCTTATTTTTACCACATAACTTTTACTTTTTAAACTTTCGTCACGAAAACTTTTTTTTTTTTTACATTTCCCCTTTTACTTTTTGCCACATAACTTTTACTTTTTGTCACATAACTTTAACAAGCTTTGTTTTCAAGTTTAAGTTTCTTAACTTTTGTACTTTTTTTCACATAACTTCGTTTTTTATAGTCTCTCAAAGTTTTCTTTTATTTGTTTTTTACCACATAACTTTTACTTTTTAAACTTTCGTCACGAAAACTTTTTTTTTTTTACATTTCCCTTTTACTTTTTGCCACATAACTTTAACAAGCTTTGTTTTCAAGTTTAAGTTTTTTAACTTTTGTACATTTTTTTTTTTTTTTTTTTTTTTTTTTTTTTTTTTTTTTTTTTTTTTTTTTTTTTTTTTTTTTTTTTTTTTTTTTTTTTTTTTTTTTTTTTTTTTTTTTTTTTTTTTTTTTTTTTTTTTTTTTTTTTTTTTTTTTTTTTTTTTTTTTTTTTTTTTTTTTTTTTTTTTTTTTTTTTTTTTTTTTTTTTTTTTTTTTTTTTTTTTTTTTTTTTTTTTTTTTTTTTTTTTTTTTTTTTTTTTTTTTTTTTTTTTTTTTTTTTTTTTTTTTTTTTTTTTTTTTTTTTTTTTTTTTTTTTTTTTTTTTTTTTTTTTTTTTTTTTTTTTTTTTTTTTTTTTTTTTTTTTTTTTTTTTTTTTTTTTTTTTTTTTTTTTTTTTTTTTTTTTTTTTTTTTTTTTTTTTTTTTTTTTTTTTTTTTTTTTTTTTTTTTTTTTTTTTTTTTTTTTTTTTTTTTTTTTTTTTTTTTTTTTTTTTTTTTTTTTTTTTTTTTTTTTTTTTTTTTTTTTTTTTTTTTTTTTTTTTTTTTTTTTTTTTTTTTTTTTTTTTTTTTTTTTTTTTTTTTTTTTTTTTTTTTTTTTTTTTTTTTTTTTTTTTTTTTTTTTTTTTTTTTTTTTTTTTTTTTTTTTTTTTTTTTTTTTTTTTTTTTTTTTTTTTTTTTTTTTTTTTTTTTTTTTTTTTTTTTTTTTTTTTTTTTTTTTTTTTTTTTTTTTTTTTTTTTTTTTTTTTTTTTTTTTTTTTTTTTTTTTTTTTTTTTAAAAAATTTGAAGTAAATAAATTATAATTAGATACACGTAGTTTTTGTTCTAAAATCCGTTAATTATAAAATAGTCAATTTAGAAAGATATATGAGCGCTTTTTTCATCTTAATGGTTCATTAGTAATATACTACCAAACTTTTAGAGTTTTAGTAACTCTTGTTTTATTTCTAATTCAAAGTTTATAAACTTTAAAGCACTAAACTTATCAAAAGAATTTCTACTATTAGTGCTATTGTGTATAATAATAATACTCCAACAATTAATTTAGCATGATTTAAAAGTGGTCGTGAGAGGAAGCTTGAAATCGGGAAAAAGGAGGAACCAAACACGATTTACCAAAAATCAATTCCTACAGTAAGAATTGTACAATAATAGAAACTCATTTCATTTTTTTGTAGTTAAGATAGTGGTCGTAATAGAAGTTGAGTTAATGTTATCGCAAGGTAGTACTAGGGAATCTTATGAGAATTTCGCTTAATTGTGTATTTTGTAAATGAACTCGTTTCGCGAAAGAATTTCGGTTTAATATATATGATATTTCGTGAAATCCCGACCCGACTCATATTTAAAACGGGAAAGAATTTTTTTTGCCCAAGCTAAATTTGAACGCATGTGATTTTCATTACTAGATACGTCACTGAAATCGTGTAAAAGAAATTTTGTCATTGCACTTGTAAGAGGATAAACCGAGCACGAAAATGTTTTTGGCTGCAACTTTACTAGGGGAACAGAAAATGTGATTTTTGAAAGACCATATGGACGATTTATATACATTATCCAAAAAATATATTTATAAAGAATATCAACTTGATATGTTTGCTTGAAGAAGATGCTAAAAAATAATGTACTAACAACTAATTGTAACAATGCTAAGCACACCAAAAAATAAGAATCCAACATTTTTAACTACAATACGATATAAAAAACACCAATTACGATATCACCAAAGTCAATCCCTATGGCAAATTAACATCAAATCGAACGTGTGGAAAATCAAACCCCTAAGTTGACACACATTTCAACGAATTAGTGACAACGTAAAAAGATTAAGACGTGTGACGAAGAAAACACCTCAAAAAGAGATATCGACCAGAATAATCATGGAGTCCAACATGTCCTTAATTGATTAGAAAGATCATCCAAGTTGATCTAAGACTGCACTCAACAACCAATATATCCTTGACACAACCTTGGTTGGAGTCTTGAACGAACATGTAGATCGACCTTACAATTTGTTAAAACACTCTTAGGTGAAAATACTTAAAAACATTATTTTGATGCATTAAAAGTCCATAAAATTAACATAGCGTATAACTAATTACCATTATTTAAGTGTTTACAACACATTGATCCGTCAAAATCGAAAAAAATCACGTTTTTATTGGATGCATCCATTTTGATGAATATGCATCCAAGATGGATGCACAAAACAAAAATCATGATTTTTCTCGATTTTGACATATCAATGTGTTGTTAAACACTTAAATAATGATAATTATTTTTTTTTTTTTTTTTTTTTTTTTTTTTTTTTTTTTTTTTTTTTTTTTTTTTTTTTTTTTTTTTTTTTTTTTTTTTTTTTTTTTTTTTTTTTTTTTTTTTTTTTTTTTTTTTTTTTTTTTTTTTTTTTTTTTTTTTTTTTTTTTTTTTTTTTTTTTTTTTTTTTTTTTTTTTTTTTTTTTTTTTTTTTTTTTTTTTTTTTTTTTTTTTTTTTTTTTTTTTTTTTTTTTTTTTTTTTTTTTTTTTTTTTTTTTTTTTTTTTTTTTTTTTTTTTTTTTTTTTTTTTTTTTTTTTTTTTTTTTTTTTTTTTTTTTTTTTTTTTTTTTTTTTTTTTTTTTTTTTTTTTTTTTTTTTTTTTTTTTTTTTTTTTTTTTTTTTTTTTTTTTTTTTTTTTTTTTTTTTTTTTTTTTTTTTTTTTTTTTTTTTTTTTTTTTTTTTTTTTTTTTTTTTTTTTTTTTTTTTTTTTTTTTTTTTTTTTTTTTTTTTTTTTTTTTTTTTTTTTTTTTTTTTTTTTTTTTTTTTTTTTTTTTTTTTTTTTTTTTTTTTTTTTTTTTTTTTTTTTTTTTTTTTTTTTTTTTTTTTTTTTTTTTTTTTTTTTTTTTTTTTTTTTTTTTTTTTTTTTTTTTTTTTTTTTTTTTTTTTTTTTTTTTTTTTTTTTTTTTTTTTTTTTTTTTTTTTTTTTTTTTTTTTTTTTTTTTTTTTTTTTTTTTTTTTTTTTTTTTTTTTTTTTTTTTTTTTTTTTTTTTTTTTTTTTTTTTTTTTTTTTTTTTTTTTTTTTTTTTTTTTTTTTTTTTTTTTTTTTTTTTTTTTTTTTTTTTTTTTTTTTTTTTTTTTTTTTTTTTTTTTTTTTTTTTTTTTTTTTTTTTTTTTTTTTTTTTTTTTTTTTTTTTTTTTTTTTTTTTTTTTTTTTTTTTTTTTTTTTTTTTTTTTTTTTTTTTTTTTTTTTTTTTTTTTTTTTTTTTTTTTTTTTTTTTTTTTTTTTTTTTTTTTTTTTTTTTTTTTTTTTTTTTTTTTTTTTTTTTTTTTTTTTTTTTTTTTTTTTTTTTTTTTTTTTTTTTTTTTTTTTTTTTTTTTTTTTTTTTTTTTTTTTTTTTTTTTTTTTTTTTTTTTTTTTTTTTTTTTTTTTTTTTTTTTTTTTTTTTTTTTTTTTTTTTTTTTTTTTTTTTTTTTTTTTTTTTTTTTTTTTTTTTTTTTTTTTTTTTTTTTTTTTTTTTTTTTTTTTTTTTTTTTTTTTTTTTTTTTTTTTTTTTTTTTTTTTTTTTTTTTTTTTTTTTTTTTTTTTTTTTTTTTTTTTTTTTTTTTTTTTTTTTTTTTTTTTTTTTTTTTTTTTTTTTTTTTTTTTTTTTTTTTTTTTTTTTTTTTTTTTTTTTTTTTTTTTTTTTTTTTTTTTTTTTTTTTTTTTTTTTTTTTTTTTTTTTTTTTTTTTTTTTTTTTTTTTTTTTTTTTTTTTTTTTTTTTTTTTTTTTTTTTTTTTTTTTTTTTTTTTTTTTTTTTTTTTTTTTTTTTTTTTTTTTTTTTTTTTTTTTTTTTTTTTTTTTTTTTTTTTTTTTTTTTTTTTTTTTTTTTTTTTTTTTTTTTTTTTTTTTTTTTTTTTTTTTTTTTTTTTTTTTTTTTTTTTTTTTTTTTTTTTTTTTTTTTTTTTTTTTTTTTTTTTTTTTTTTTTTTTTTTTTTTTTTTTTTTTTTTTTTTTTTTTTTTTTTTTTTTTTTTTTTTTTTTTTTTTTTTTTTTTTTTTTTTTTTTTTTTTTTTGTTTTTAACAATTAACTGCCTTTTAAGCTCGACCCCAACCAGGGGCTCTGCCCCTTGGACCCCGCCAGGGGCTGCCGCCCATTGGACCCCGCTCTCAGGGGCGTGATGTGTAATTTCGAGTCTTAAATTTATAACACGAACTACCTAGCTACTGTCTACTACACACTTGCGGGCAGTGTACCCGTTCGTATGCAATATAGTTACTTGGTAAGTACGAGGTCGAACACAAGGACTTTTATAAGCAATTGTTAAATACAATGATACAAAAATAAGGGGGTTTTTATGGCCGAATTGCCACGTCGCAAAAGTTAGTTAAGATTGTTAGTAATCCCGTAGGATTAATCGCAAGAGAATTTTGTTGTTTAAAACAAGAATTTAAAAGATCATCTACCTCGACTCCATGACACATTTCATTTTGGTTGCATTAAGGTTAAAGCCAATTCAAATATGTTGATTCCGATAACTAAGTTAAGACAAGGAACTCACTAGTAGGCCTCCTAGCTCATTACCCTACCCGAACTCATTAACCAATTAATTCAATCCTAAAGATCCGGCTACCACCTTCCCTATTAAGATCTCCCTATCTGATTAATTTGTTTTTGTTATGATTAAACAATTTCGCCTATCGATTCTACCAAACCGTTAACACATTGAACTCTCTTACCTATTGTTGTTTACCAACTCGCTACCACGAATTAACACCTATTGATTCTACCAAATCAACTAGAACAATGCACTCCGGGAATTAACTACCATTAAAACCATTTATACATTATCAACAAACAATAGAATAAATGATAAGAATTTAATACATTAAGATCTTGACGAAACATTTAATAATCAACTTGAATTCAAAATAATATGCAACCAATATTCATTGTGTCATTTCATCTCAGTAGATGATGAAGTGTTTAGCCTGACATAATCATAAATAAGTCACAAATAGCAAAAGAAAGAATAAACATCTTGTACCAAAGTGTGAAAGACAATGAAAAGCTAAAGAAATCGATAATTGAATGCCTTGAAACTCTTGAGCAACCCTTAGATCTTGGAGAAGGTAAAAGCTGCTGAATATTGCCTCAAGAAACCCTAAAATCGCCTGAAAGTCGAAGTGTGTCTAAAAATAGGGTTTTGGTCTTGTATTTATAGTGTTTCCAAAAAACCTAGCTGGGCCGACCTACAGGTGCGGCGCACCACTGGCCAGGTGCGTCGCACCTGCCTTGTTTCCAAAAACCTTCTTCGCTCGATATGCGGCGCACCATTGGATTGGTGCGTCGCACCTTGCCTTCTTTCTTAACTTCAATTCTCCTGATCAATCCATGCGGCGCACCAAGGGTGTGGTGCGTCGCACCTCCTTCTTTTCCCAGCTTCACAAATTTTCTGATCAACTTATGCGGCGCACCACCATTCAGGTGCGTCGCACTCCCTTCTTGCAAAATCTGGCCAACTTCCTGATCAATATATGCGACGCACCACCCTTCAGGTGCGACGCACTCAGCCACTTTCTCTTCAAAACTTGTGATTTCCAACTCGTTTCTTCTCGCACTCGTACACGAACCATCCTAATGCATCTTTTAGCCATCCACAAGCTATTTTTAACCATTTTACCTGTTCTAAGCCTGCAATCACTAACAATACCATCAAAGCATCGAATATACATATAATTTGCACATAATTAAGCTTAAAACGACTTAGAAACGATATGGGATTATACATATAAATGGACATATCAAATTCCCCCATACTTAAGCTTTGCTTGTCCTCAAGCAATTCAGATTTCAAAACAAACTTTCCCTTGGTTCTCAATTGCAGACACATGACAATAATCAAAAAGAAGCTAAACCACGAAAGTAGGAAAACAAGGAAGAGTGGTTAAGCAGTTTTAATCTTAAATGAAAATTGAAATGTTTGACAATATTCGAATGATCTACAAGCCTCGAAAACACGACTAAGCACTTTAATCAAATGAAAGAAGAACATCTCAACTAACTTTCTCCAACTAACAAACTATTGGGTTGAAATATTATAACAATCACTCGAAGCCTAGTCGTGATGCATATATTTTAACCATAGGCTTGTACTAGAATCGTTCCTTCATCGTCATGGCGCAAGCACCATAAACGTCTATCAAAAGAGGTAATTAAACGGTTGTAATGTACATTTCTGAAGGCTTACAGGGGTCATTAACAATTGTGTATGGAAATTCTGGATATAATCGGTGTTAAAAAGAGATAACACAAACAATTAACAAAGTTTTACAAATAGTCTAGTCCAACACAACCCATATCACTAGTTGCCATCTATCCAAAGCCCAAAAGACGTTCTCCAGACACCACTCCCCAATAGACCGAATAAAACCGACACCATTGTGGTGTATGACCTTCAAAACGACTTTTTACCACCTTATCTTACCAACATTGACTTTAACAAACATTGCCAACTTCAAACGAACAATATATGAACAATTCAAGAACCTTTTGTTGGTTTAAACACATGTACCAACTTAACTTGCTTTGACAAAAATGAAGGAAATACCAACTGACAGTCCAAGTTCGTTTTTTTTTTTTTTTTTTTTTTTTTTTTTTTTTTTTTTTTTTTTTTTTTTTTTTTTTTTTTTTTTTTTTTAATGAACTACTTTTACCCTGCCTAATTGGTATCTCCTTTTTATAACTTTGAAACATGTTGACAAATCAAAACTCTTACTAATTAGAATAATCTAGGCTTCATCTATAATCATGACGACATCAATCTACCCCCAATAAACACCTTTCCAACATCCTATCAAGACTCTCTAAACAACTCTCAAAAGAACTACCAAATACCGAAAAATCATCCATGAAAACTTCCATGGAAGTTTCAATCATGTCTTGAAAAATTGCAATCATACAACGTTGAAAAGTACCGGGTGCGTTACAAAGACCAAATGGCATCCTCCTATAAGCATAGGTGCCATAGGGACAAGTAAACGTGGTCTTCTCTTGGTCTTTAGGGTCAATAGGTATTTGGAAATACCCAGAGAATCCATCTAAAAAACAAAAATACTCGTTTTCGGCGAGCCGTTCGAGCATTTGGTCGATAAAGGGCAATGGGAAATGGTCCTTGCGGGTGGCATCATTTAATTTCCGATAATCAATACATACCCTCCACCCCGTGACAGTTCTAGTGGAAATCAATTCATTCTTATCATTTAAAACAACGGTCATCCCACCCTTTTTCGGTACACAATGTACCGGACTTACCCAAGAACTATCCGAAATGGGGAATATGATTCCCGCATCTAACAACTTAATAATTTCCTTTTTAACAACATCCTTCATATTTGGATTTAACCTTCGTTGTCTTTGCACAATTGGTTTAAAATTATCAACAAAATTGATTGTGTGCTTACAAAATTCTGGACTTATACCCGGAATATCAGAAATTTTCCATGCAAAGGCCTTTTTTATGAGCCTTTAAGACGGTAATAAGCCTAGATTTTTCATCCTTCATCAAAGAAGATGAAATGACAACGGGAAGAAAAGATGTACCTTCTAAATAAGCATACTCCAAATGATCCGGAAGCGGTTTGAGCTCCAAGTTGGTGGGAGGACTCTCAACCGATGTAAGCACTCGTGTGCTTTGATCAACCTTGATCTCTTCAAATGTTTCATCATCCGGTGAAGTTTCATCTACACTCAAGGCCATGATCTCTTGCAACATCTCTTCATCAAGCTCTTGGTATTCTTCACTAAGTGATAGCAATGATTCTCCTTCCTCCGTACCCAAGATATCCATGAGCTCCTTCTCTAAAGCATCCTCTTCTTCTTCTTCTTTCATAACATCAATCCTGAAACAAGATTCATCACACGAATAAGGATGTTTAAGAGCTTTATCAACATTAAAAACTACACGGTCATCACCGACACCTAAAGAAATCTCCTTAGCCTTAACCCGGATGATAGCATCCGCGGTCATAAGGAAGGGTCGGCCAAGAATTAGAGGCACATTTACATCCGCCTCCATTTCGAGTATAACAAAATCGACCAGAAAAATCATATGACCCACTTTAATCTGTAAATTTTCCGCTATCCCCATGGGATATTGGAATGATCGGTCCGCTAGCCGAATGCTCATACGAGTAGGGGTCAATTCACCTAAAGACAACTTTTTATATACTGAATAAGGCATCAAATTAATGCTAGCCCCTAGATCGGCTAATGCCTTATACAACAAAACACCAAAAGAACAAGAGATAAGAAAACTCCCTGGATCTTCCAACTTAGGGGGAATCTCGTTCTTGATGATGGCGGAACACTCGGCACTCATGACTGCCGTCTTTGCCTTTTCCAACTTCATTTTATCCGAAATGAGTTCTTTGAGAAACTTCGCATAGTTAGGCATACCTGCAAGAAGATCAACTAAAGGAAGAGTAATATTAACATTTTGAATCAATTCAACAAACTTCTTAAAATTCTCCTTGCTCTTTGCTTTCTTCAATCGTTGAGGAAATGGAATATGCGGTGATACGGCTTAACCTGTGGCTTCTCAACGGTTGGTTCTCAACTATCTTGGATGGAACGGCCGGTGTTTTCACGGCTGAGTTCGGCTCCATCTCAATCTCATCATCAACGGAATCATCAGCTTCTTCCTGCACAAGAGGAGTAACATCATTAGGTAATGGATTAGCCGATTTATAAGTATTACCTGCTCTTGTTGTGATCGCGTTCACTTGCTCATTACGAGCATTCGGAGGATTGTAATTTCCTTTATCGTTTGACGGAAGCCTTGGACTCTGTTGAGGCTTAGGATTTTGTTGAGTATTGCTCGGTAATGTCCCGAGCTGCCTATTTGAATTTCCTAGCCTCTCGAGCTTAGCTTCTATATCCTGAAATGTAGCTTGAGTGCTCTTAGTACTTTGATCCAACTTATGACTCAAACCATCCAAACGAGTAGTCACTGAATCCAATGCTGAATACATCTTCTTAGTTTCTGCAGCCACGTGTTCGTTTGTTTGTTTCTGAGCACCGATGAAATCCTTAACAATATCTCTCAGTTCAGCAGTCGTGCTCTGCTGACTGTTAAACCTGCTGAACCTGTTGCCACCATACCCAGAATTATTAGCATTAAAAGAAGACGAGGGATAAGTAGTACCTGAATTCCGGTTTTGATAACCGGTGTTCTGACCGAAATTTCCCTGCGGTTGATTCTGAATATAATTAACATCTTTAGCTGGCTTGTCCGGGCAATCCTCACTGTAATGCAACTCTCCACAGTGATCACACCCATCCGCCATAACCTTAACATCTCTCTCAAGATTCTTGAACCTGTTATCTTGGTTGTCAAACCTCTCATTCATTTGCTTTGAGAGTGCTTTGACTTCAGCAACTAATCTTGAATCTTCACCTTCTTCAATCCGAGCAACTGTTTTTCCTCCAGATTTCCTATCCCGAATTTCTTCACGAACAAAGAACTCCTTAGCCATGTCATCGAGGATTTTGTAACCTTCACTTGGAGTTACATTGTTCAAACTACCCCCGAATGCACCTGCAAGTTCCCGTCTAGTTTTCCTAAGCAACCCATCATAGAAAATCTCAACTACTGCTTCAGTATTCATATTATGCCCAGGACAGTTTCTAAGCATTTCCTTGTACCGTTTCCAAGCATCAACTACATCTTCTCCCGAATCTTGAGTGAATGCTCTAATCTTATTCTCCAATTGTCTTTGAGTTCTTATAGAATAAAACTCATCAATGAAACCTTCTCGAAGTTCAGCCCATGTGGTGTACAAATCATCCGGTTGTTCCTTGAGCCAAGCTTTTGCCTCTCCATAAAGAGTAAGTGGGAAGAGCTCAAGTTTCACTATGTCATTCTGTCCTTCGCCATAATTGTAGAACCTACAAACTACCTAGCTACTGTCTACTACACACTTGCGGGCAGTGTACCCGTTCGTATGCAATATAGTTACTTTGGTAAGTACGAGGTCGAACACAAGGACTTTTATAAGCAATTGTTAAATACAATGATACAAAAATAAGGGGGTTTTTATGGCCGAATTGCCACGTCGCAAAAGTTAGTTAAGATTGTTAGTAATCCCGTAGGATTAATCGCAAGAGAATTTTGTTGTTTAAAAACAAGAATTTAAAAGATCATCTACCTCGACTCCATGACACATTTCATTTTGGTTGCATTAAGGTTAAAGCCAATTCAAATATGTTGATTCCGATAACTAAGTTAAGACAAGGAACTCACTAGTAGGCCTCCTAGCTCATTACCCTACCCGAACTCATTAACCAATTAATTCAATCCTAAAGATCCGGCTACCACCTTCCCTATTAAGATCTCCCTATCTGATTAATTTGTTTTGTTATGATTAAACAATTTCGCCTATCGATTCTACCAAACCGTTAACACATTGAACTCTCTTACCTATTGTTGTTTACCAACTCGCTACCACGAATTAACACCTATTGATTCTACCAAATCAACTAGAACAATGCACTCCGGGAATTAACTACCATTAAAACCATTTATACATTATCAACAAACAATAGAATAAATGATAAGAATTTAATACATTAAGATCTTGACGAAACGTTTAATAATCAACTTGAATTCAAAATAATATGCAACCAATATTCATTGTGTCATTTCATCTCAGTAGATGATGAAGTGTTTAGCCTGACATAATCATAAATAAGTCACAAATAGCAAAAGAAAGAATAAACATCTTGTACCAAAGTGTGAAAGACAATGAAAAGCTAAAGAAATCGATAATTGAATGCCTTGAAACTCTTGAGCAACCCTTAGATCTTGGAGAAGGTAAAAGCTGCTGAATATTGCCTCAAGAAACCCTAAAATCGCCTGAAAGTCGAAGTGTCGAAAAATAGGGTTTTGGTCTTGTATTTATAGTGTTTCCAAAAAACCTAGCTGGGCCGACCTACAGGTGCGGCGCACCACTGGCCAGGTGCGTCGCACCTGCCTTGTTTCCAAAAAACCTTCTTCGCTCGATATGCGGCGCACCATTGGATTGGTGCGTCGCACCTTGCCTTCTTTCTTAACTTCAATTCTCCTGATCAATCCATGCGGCGCACCAAGGGTGTGGTGCGTCGCACCTCCTTCTTTTCCCAGCTTCACAAATTTTCTGATCAACTTATGCGGCGCACCACCATTCAGGTGCGTCGCACTCCCTTCTTGCAAAATCTGGCCAACTTCCTGATCAATATATGCGACGCACCACCCTTCAGGTGCGACGCACTCAGCCACTTTCTCTTCAAAACTTGTGATTTCCAACTCGTTTCTTCTCGCACTCGTACACGAACCATCCTAATGCATCTTTTAGCCATCCACAAGCTATTTTTAACCATTTTACCTGTTCTAAGCCTGCAATCACTAACAATACCATCAAAGCATCGAATATACATGTAATTTGCACATAATCAAGCTTAAAACGACTTAGAAACGATATGGGAATATACATATAAATGGACATATCAGGGCGCTGCCCCCGGACCCTCGTCTCTTAGAGGCTTCGCCCCTAAGATCATAATAAAATTCATATAAGCTTGCACTCCGCACCGTCATACTTACATGATGTATTATTATGACTAAAAGGACAAATTAATCCAATTAATTACACTAAAATATCCAACAGTTCACGGGATTCTACAATGCACACCAATCGGGTTTTTCCACGTTCTTCATCGATGCAAGAGCCGAAGTCTTGCTAAACAATTAATATGTTGTATTTCTTTGGCGCCTTGCCGAAGTATTACTAAAACTTTGCTATTAAAAAAAGAAAACATACATTCTTACGTCGTTGATAAAAAGTTTTTTATCGGTTCAACTAATTAAGTGTTGGTTTAAACACATGTACCAACTTAACTTGCTTTGACAAAAATGAAGGAAATACCAACTGACAGTCCAAGTTCGTTTTTTTTTTTTTTTTTTTTTTTTTTTTTTTTTTTTTTTTTTTTTTTTTTTTTTTAATGAACTACTTTTACCCTGCCTAATTGGTATCCCCTTTTTATAACTTTGAAACATGTTGACAAATCAAAACTCTTACTAATTAGAATAATCTAGGCTTCATCTATAATCATGACGACATCAATCTACCCCCAATCACACCTTTCCAACATCCTATCAAGACTCTCTAAACAACTCTCAAAAGAACTACCAAATACCGAAAAATCATCCATGAAAACTTCCATGAAGTTTCAATCATGTCTTGAAAAATTGCAATCATACAACGTTGAAAAGTACCGGGGTGCGTTACAAAGACCAAATGGCATCCTCCTATAAGCATAAGTGCCATAGGGACAAGTAAACGTGGTATTCTCTTGGTCTTTAGGGTCAATAGGTATTTGGAAATACCCAGAAAATCCATCTAAAAAACAAAAATACTCGTTTTCGGCGAGCCGTTCGAGCATTTGATCGATAAAGGGCAATGGGAAATGGTCCTTGCGGGTGGCATCATTTAATTTCCGATAATCAATACATACCCTCCACCCCGTGACAGTTCTAGTGGGAATCAATTCGTTCTTATCATTTAAAACAACGGTCATCCCACCCTTTTTCGGTACACAATGTACCGGACTTACCCAAGAACTATCCGAAATGGGGAATATGATTCCCGCATCTAACAACTTAATAATTTCCTTTTTAACAACATCCTTCATATTTGGATTTAACCTTCGTTGTCTTTGCACAATTGGTTTAAAATTATCAACAAAATTGATTGTGTGCTTACAAAATTCTGGACTTATACTCGGAATATCAGAAATTTTCCATGCAAAGGCCTTTTTATGAGCCTTTAAGACGGTAATAAGCCTAGATTTTTCATCCTTCATCAAAGAAGATGAAATGACAACGGGAAGAAAAGATGTACCTTCTAAATAAGCATACTCCAAATGATCCGGAAGCGGTTTGAGCTCCAAGTTGGTGGGAGGACTCTCAACCGATGTAAGCACTCGTGTGCTTTGATCAACCTTGATCTCTTCAAATGTTTCATCATCCGGTGAAGTTTCATCTACACTCAAGGCCATGATCTCTTGCAACATCTCTTCATCAAGCTCTTGGTATTCTTCACTAAGTGATAGCAATGATTCTCCTTCCTCCGTACCCAAGATATCCATGAGCTCCTTCTCTAAAGCATCCTCTTCTTCTTCTTCTTTCATAACATCAATCCTGAAACAAGATTCATCACACGAATAAGGATGTTTAAGAGCTTTATCAACATTAAAAACTACACGGTCATCACCGACACCTAAAGAAATCTCCTTAGCCTTAACCCGGATGATAGCATCCGCGGTCATAAGGAAGGGTCGGCCAAGAATTAGAGGCACATTTACATCCGCCTCCATTTCGAGTATAACAAAATCGACCGGAAAAATCATATGACCCACTTTAATCTGTAATTTTCCGCTATCCCCATGGGATATTGGAATGATCGGTCCGCTAGCCGAATGCTCATACGAGTAGGGGTCAATTCACCTAAAGACAACTTTTTATAAACCGAATAAGGCATCAAATTAATGCTAGCCCCTAGATCGGCCAATGCCTTATACAACAAAACACCAAAAGAACAAGAGATAAGAAAACTCCCTGGATCTTCCAACTTAGGGGAATCTCGTTCTTGATGATGGCGGAACACTCGGCACTCATGACTGCCGTCTTTGCCTTTTCCAACTTCATTTTATCCGAAATGAGTTCTTTGAGAAACTTCGCATAGTTAGGCATACCTGCAAGAAGGTCAACTAAAGGAAGAGTAATATTAACATTTTGAATCAATTCAACAAACTTCTTAAAATTCTCCTTGCTCTTTGCTTTCTTCAATCGTTGAGGAAATGGAATATGCGGTGGATACGGCTTAACCTGTGGCTTCTCAACGGTTGGTTTCTCAACTATCTTGGATGGAACGGCCGGTGTTTTCACGGCTGAGTTCGGCTCCATCTTAATCTCATCATCAACGGAATCATCAGCTTCTTCCTGCACAAGAGGAGTAACATCATTAGGTAATGGATTAGCCGATTTATAAGTATTACCTGCTCTTGTTGTGATCGCGTTCACTTGCTCATTACGAGCATTCGGAGGATTGTAATTTCCTTTATCGTTTGACGGAAGCCTTGGACTCTGTTGAGGCTTAGGATTTTGTTGAGTATTGCTCGGTAATGTCCCAAGCTGCCTATTTGAATTTCCTAGCCTCAACTACATCTTCTCCCGAATCTTGAGTGAATGCTCTAATCTTATTCTCCAGTTGTCTTTGAGTTCTTATAGAATAAAACTCATCAATGAAACCTTCTCGAAGTTCAGCCCATGTGGTGTACAAATCATCCGGTTGTTCCTTGAGCCAAGCTTTTGCCTCTCCATAAAGAGTAAGTGGAAAGAGCTCAAGTTTCACTATGTCATTCTGTCCTTCGCCATAATTGTAGAACCTACAACTACCTAGCTACTGTCTACTACACACTTGCGGGCAGTGTACCCGTTCGTATGCAATATAGTTACTTGGTAAGTACGAGGTCGAACACAAGGACTTTTATAAGCAATTGTTAAATACAATGATACAAAAATAAGGGGGTTTTTATGGCCGAATTGCCACGTCGCAAAAGTTAGTTAAGATTGTTAGTAATCCCGTAGGATTAATCGCAGGAGAATTTTGTTGTTTAAACAAGAATTTAAAAGATCATCTACCTCGACTCCATGACACATTTCATTTTGGTTGCATTAAGGTTAAAGCCAATTCAAATATGTTGATTCCGATAACTAAGTTAGACAAGGAACTCACTAGTAGGCCTCCTAGCTCATTACCCTACCCGAACTCATTAACCAATTAATTCAATCCTAAAGATCCGGCTACCACCTTCCCTATTAAGATCTCCCTATCTGATTAATTTGTTTTGTTATGATTAAACAATTTCGCCTATCGATTCTACCAAACCGTTAACACATTGAACTCTCTTACCTATTGTTGTTTACCAACTCGCTACCACGAATTAACACCTATTGATTCTACCAAATCAACTAGAACAATGCACTCCGGGAATTAACTACCATTAAAACCATTTATACATTATCACAAACAATAGAATAAATGATAAGAATTCAATACATTAAGATCTTGACGAAACATTTAATAATCAACTTGAATTCAAAATAATATGCAACCAATATTCATTGTGTCATTTCATCTCAGTAGATGATGAAGTGTTTAGCCTGACATAATCATAAATAAGTCACAAATAGCAAAAGAAAGAATAAACATCTTGTACCAAAGTATGAAAGACAATGAAAAGCTAAAGAAATCGATAATTGAATGCCTTGAAACTCTTGAGCAACCCTTAGATCTTGGAGAAGGTAAAAGCTGCTGAATATTGCCTCAAGAAACCCTAAAATCGCCTGAAAGTCGAAGTGTGTCTAAAAATAGGGTTTTGGTCTTGTATTTATAGTGTTTCCAAAAAACCTAGCTGGGCCGACCTACAGGTGCGGCGCACCACTGGCCAGGTGCGTCGCACCTGCCTTGTTTCCAAAAAACCTTCTTCGCTCGATATGCGGCGCACCATTGGATTGGTGCGTCGCACCTTGCCTTCTTTCTTAACTTCAATTCTCCTGATCAATCCATGCGGCGCACCAAGGGTGTGGTGCGTCGCACCTCCTTCTTTTCCCAGCTTCACAAATTTTCTGATCATGCGGCGCACCATTGGATTGGTGCGTCGCACCTTGCCTTCTTTCTTAACTTCAATTCTCCTGATCAATCCATGCGGCGCACCAAGGGTGTGGTGCGTCGCACCTCCTTCTTTTCCCAGCTTCACAAATTTTCTGATCAACTTATGCGGCGCACCACCATTCAGGTGCGTCGCACTCCCTTCTTGCAAAATCTGGCCAACTTCCTGATCAATATATGCGACGCACCACCCTTCAGGTGCGACGCACTCAGCCACTTTCTCTTCAAAACTTGTGATTTCCAACTCGTTTCTTCTCGCACTCGTACACGAACCATCCTAATGCATCTTTTAGCCATCCACAAGCTATTTTTAACCATTTTACCTGTTTAAGTCGTTGATCTATATAGCTTCGCTCCCGAATGTCTATATGTTAAAATAATGACAAAATATTGTAGTTTAAATAACTTTGTGTTGTTGATTTTACTTTAAAGATTTTGACAAAGATATAATTTTAATTAACAATGCGATGATAATCACTCGGGGTCTTTACTTTTGTGACTATCACACCCGGTTTTAGTGTAAATCACATGGCCAACATCTCATGCCCGCATGTGTTATGCCGGCTTGAACGTTTCAAATGTATAGTAGTTCTTTTAACTAAAACCTAAATTAGGTATTTACATGGAAGAACATCCTTCATTCATAACTCTCCTATATGGTCCATCGATAAATTAGTCAAAAATCCAACACATTTAGGTCTATTATGAAACTCACATACGATTGTTAAAGCGAGAAATTCTAACAAAATGGCCACGCAAGTCATCTAGAAAAGGGGAACTTAATTTGGTTCACACAAAGGAAATTGTATATGAAAAATAATGTGATAAACATTTTACCGATCGACTCCTTTTTTCAATAACTACAATTCTGCTATAAATATAAAATATATATATAGGACCTAAGTAATTCAATTGTGGCGAAAACGTTGAATATGTTTACTAAAACTTTGCTATTAAAAAAAGAAAACATACATTCTTACGTCGTTGATAAAAAGTTTTTTATCGGTTCAACTAATTGAAGTCGTTGATCTATATAGCTTCGCTCCCGAATGTCTATATGTTAAAATAATGACAAAATATTGTAGTTTAAATAACTTTGTGTTGTTGATTTTACTTTAAAGATTTTGACAAAGATATAATTTTAATTAACAATGCGATGATAATCACTCGGGGTCTTTACTTTTGTGACTATCACACCCGGTTTTAGTGTAAATCACATGGCCAACATCTCATGCCCGCATGTGTTATGCCGGCTTGAACGTTTCAAATGTATAGTAGTTCTTTTAACTAAAACCTAAATTAGGTATTTACATGGAAGAACATCCTTCATTCATAACTCTCCTATATGGTCCATCGATAAATTAGTCAAAAATCCAACACATTTAGGTCTATTATGAAACTCACATACGATTGTTAAAGCGAGAAATTCTAACAAAATGGCCACGCAAGTCATCTAGAAAAGGGGAACTTAATTTGGTTCACACAAAGGAAATTGTATATGAAAAATAATGTGATAAACATTTTACCGATCGACTCCTTTTTTCAATAACTACAATTCTGCTATAAATATAAAATATATATATAGGACCTAAGTAATTCAATTGTGGCGAAAACGTTGAATATGTTTAGATCAAATAAGATTCAAGTGAGAATAGAGTTAAAAAGTAGCAATCAACATTAATCTATTAAGTCATATAATGAAAAGGCAAAATTATCTTTGGCCTCGTCCTAAATGAGACTTTTAATAGCGTATGAAACTACTAATCAACCATCGGGGTTGTTAAATTCATCTTAAACCTAAGAAAATTTCGGTCGCATAAACTTGACTTGATGGGATGGATATTGAAGGGTGAAATTGTGGTTTAAACTATAGTAAAACTAGATAACGAAGATGAAAAATCTAAACACCGGCCAAAACGACATGAAAATCGGTCAAACAAATATACTTAAACTCGAAAACTTATACTGTGTTGCAACAAACAATAGCACCCAATGCCGGGAAAAAATGTATCCTCCAATTGATATGAGATGTATCTTGGTAGGTTTACAAATTATAATTAAGTAATTAATCCACTAATGCTATTTACTTTTCTTTATAGTTATATATACTAGTTGATATATTCATTATTATCTTGTTTGATTTCAAATAACAAGAATTAAGTTGAAGATAAGTGTGATTAGGTACAACAGAAGTCCATTAGAAATGGACAAAGAATAGAACCAAAACAAAGAAAGCCAAAAGTTATAGAATCATCACAAGGCCAACTCCAACAAACAAAACTTGCTACATCAATACAGAAATCCAAAAAACAAATACTTTCAAAAACCAATGAATGCATTAACGACCAAAAAATACCCCGGCCAATACAGCCAATAAGGAATACAAAACCAACACAACATAACATCATGTGTAATAGTAGTTGCTTTACAGAAAAGAAAATGAACTACTTGTTGGGGAAATAATTAATCATGATTTTCAATTCCAAATTTTTCCACTTTTCCTAATACGGAGTAGATGTGAGAAAATTTGAAACAAAGTATATTTATTTAATTTCCATTTTACTTTAGAATAGGTGCTAAAACAATAACGACAACGATCCAAACCTGTCAAAAACTGATATGAATAAGAAGCGATGCAGAATGAAAGTTATATCAAATAAATTAATAATTACTTACCCGGGTGAAATAAAATTGGATCAACAATGAAAACAACATAAATCTAGACATAACAACGAACGCCAAATATGAAGCAAGATTTATTTTTAATTATAGTGCAAACGTAACAACAAACCCAAGATTGATGCTACCTTTGTTTAATTTTATCCAGCAACCAGGCCTATCAGTTATAAAAGACGTGTACCACTTAATAAAACAAATTAATGAACTTATTTTTACCGTTCAAAAACTATAAAAGAAAATCAACTCATTCAACAAAGCTAAATTAATGATAAGAATAATATAATAAAAAATATATAGCCATAAATAGATGTATACTAGTTTAAAGTATGCCATTTCATGTAAATGATAGTGACCATGTTTCAATTTTTTATATCAAAATCATTTTTTTCAAAATGCAGATAATGAAGAACTTTTTAAAAAATATATATGCAGATAATTAAGAATTAATTAGGTTCGGCAGAATAACTAAAAGTAAAACAAATCACGAGATATATGTATTAATTAAACAACATAAACTATTTGGATTGATGATAACCAACTTGTTAACCAAGAACAAAAATGGATTGGATAATACTTGGCTAGTTGCGCAAAGTAAAAAAATCAAATAAATTGCTATGATTTTAGTTTATAAAAATAAAATAAAAGAGTAGTAGCATCAAATTGATATGTTGATGTTAATAGTAAAAAAGGACAAACAAACATCTGTATAAAAATTTAACTCATATTAACATGAAGACTGGCATTTTTGGTAGATTTACAGATTGGACAGAAGTTGATGGAGGATTCACATAAAGTACAGATACACAAATGCCTGCAAGGCAGCAGTAATACACTTAACTCCCTTTTCCCACAATTTCTGCACCATCTGTTGCTGTTGCCATTATTGTTGTCCTTTTTCTTTGTGTAGTTAATATCTTCTTGATCATCATCATTATTTACCACTAATAACTGCTTACTTTGTTGATCATGGGGTTCGTTGTAATTACTTCCGCAGCACGACTCAACGTCCTCGTTATATCGAAACTGTTGGAGTTGTTGTTGATATTGGATTTGTGTTAGTGTTTGTTCAAGGTTTCGTCTTAAAACATTGGCTGTTGCTTCATTTGTTTGTGCCATTTGTTGCCATATTTGGCTCTCTATGTTTAGAGACTTTACTTTTTCTTCTAATGCATAATTCAATTTCCCAATTTTCGCAATTTCTTCTTCTTTTGATCTTAGTTTCTTCTTGATTCCTTCTTCGAATGCCACTATTAATCTCATCGAGTTTCTCCTTCGTGTCGCTTCAATTTGCAATCTCACCTTTTCCATCTGTTATTGAAATCAAATATATAAGATGTTTTGTCAGAACAAAAAACGTTCTGTTAAAAAGTGGTACGACCGTACAAGGCCTCAACTTATATAACTTGAAATTAATTATAAGTTACAAGTTTGATAAACATACATGATTTGCAATGAACCGATCAATCTCGACTTGTTGTTGATACATCTGCATGGAAACATCATGACCAAGAAACGAAAACGTTTCGTTTTGGACATTATTTACTTGGTTATTATAATTCACAACCTGTCCGTTTTGAAATGACAAAACGGAAGAGGTATCACGTGAACGTTTCCTAGAAACAGGAAAACTACACGTGAGTCCGCTATCTGCTGAGGGCGGAATCACATCCATCATCCTCTCATCATAGAAGAAACATACATTGGATTGTTAACCATTTCATTCTCCATCATTCCAAACTTCACACCATTTCCGTACACATCATTGTTTCCTTCTTCATTCATATCTCTATAAACGATACATATATCAATATCTATAATATATCTATACTAATAAATGAATAACAATAAAATATATCAATGTTTTTAGTAGTACCTGCAGTTAGACAAAATTTGTGGAGAGCACAAATTCAAATGTGGAGAATCAACTGCCATAAAAAAAAAGATGGGGTTTTAGTTTAATGAAAGAGTTTGGTTTGGTGTGTTTATATATATATCATGTATATGGTGATATATATATATGTTGTATGTATATATTTTGTTGTGTTGTGTGGTGGGGTTTTGAGTATTTATGAGAATATGGGTGTCTCGTGTGACTTGACTGGCTGGTACACAATAACCAACAGATAAATAAAGGGTCAAGTCCGTAAATTAAGCAAAAATTAAGGGTGAAAAAGCTTCTTTTTTTTTTTATATATTAAACATAAAAGTAGGTATACGGTCGTTTATACGGAGAGAGAAATACGGTATGGTCAAAAAATGCCACGTGGAAGGATGGTGACACGTGTGATGGGAGTGGGACCCTGTGTGGTCTATTTTAGGATAAAAAGAAAAAAACAAAAACAAAAGAGGCAGTTGGGGACAAAAATTAAATACCAAATCCAAATGATGCTTTTGTCATGGTCGTGGGTAACGTCTTCCCAAACACGTGTTTATCTTTTCTATTTTTGGATTCATCTATTACTTTCATATCCGATGGCTCAAGTTAATAAATTATTATATTTTTTAAATAAGAAAAAAAAATGATATATCCTTTAAAATTTTAATAACAACTTTTATTTTTTAGAGTAAATTACATTTTTCGTCCCTGAAGTTGACACGTTTTTCACTTTCAATTTCCAAATTTAAAAAATATCAATTTGCATCCCTAAAGTTGGCAAAAATTTGCAATCGTGGTCCTTTTCATAGACGACGTTGTTATTTGGCCGTTAACGTATGCACGTGCTAAACACGTGAGGGTAAAAGTGTCTTTTCCCCTTTACACTGGAGGGACTGAAAGTGCAAAACGTGATATGTTCAGGGACGAAAATTGTAATTTACTCAAAAAAAGGAATTTATTCAAATTTATAAAGAAAAAGAGGGAAAAAAAATACTAAAACTTCAAAATAAAAAACACACTCACAATTACATTACTACATACCCATCGAAATCTCTGTTGTCCAAATTTAATCCTTCTTTCTTGATTCATATTTCTTAAGCAACAAAAAGGTTCTTCAATTTCTTGATCAATTTTCATGAAAATTGCAATTTACTCATGTATAAATATATATATATATCCGTATAGAGGGGGGGTTAATTAAGAATTGCTAAATAAAAAAGAACCCAGGAACTAACCACAACCCTTGGATCAATTTATTTGTGTGGATCAGATTAAAAGTTCAATAACACACGGATACCCTTGAAAGGGTACCGTGGTAATTTCCAACCTCCCACCAAACACAATCCTTCCTCCCTCACTCTCTCATTCTCTCAGTCTTTCTTCCCTCTCAAATCCTCTCCCTCTCTTCACACATAGTTTTCTCCGCCGGTTATTTCTCCATTTTTGATCGTGTTTTATCCTTGATTTCCGATCAATTTCCGTTTTCTATCTTCATATCATCAAATAATACTAGAAATTCTGGTGAAAAGTATCTTATTTTGAAAATCTGATTGAAATTACGGTTTCAAATTTTTCCGATCAAATTAGGGTTACGATGAGGAAGAAGTCCGCAAAACGATCTAAATCTCCTGGTATGCATTTTGGTTTATTTCATTACATTTATATTTACGTTTTATTTAATTTGATGATTGTATATGATTTTTGTGTAGTTGATGATTTTTTATTCCTACTTATTTAGAGATATTTATGTTGTTATTCTTCTGGTTATTGTTGTTGTTTCGTTATTAGGTGATGTATATTTTTCATTGTTGATTATTTCTTGTTTTTTAGTTAGTTACACATGTGTAGGTAGTTACTTTTAGAAATGTTTAACTGTAAGCAGTTGATAATGTTTATTTAGGTTAATAATGATTCTGATATTTGTTGTTGATGTATTTGGCTAAGGATAAAGTCTTGCTACACATGTGAAAATTTCTCATTTTAATTGCTTATCTTGCTTATATTTATTTGTTTTAGTCTAGTTGTAGCTTTTTGATGATTTGCTTATATGTATTTATTTTTTTATTATAGTTTCCCAAGATAAAAATGATGATAAAGATGTATCGGAACCCAAATCTCTGAAATCAAAATCTTCTAAAAAGGTTGCCGATGCCTCTGAGTCTTCTTCTGATTCTGACTTTGTGTCATCAAACCGTGCGAAGAAGGTTTCTCTCGTTAAAACGGATGACTGGAACTGATACAGAAGATGTTTCTCACAAGTCGAAGAAACGTCGTACTGAAGATGTTTCAAAGGTTTTTGTGAAGTCAGTTAAGAGTAAAAAGTCCAAGAAAAGTCCAAAAAAGGGAGCCATTGTTAAACAAAGGACGCAGAAGTCGAAAGTTGACGTTCTTCCTAGTGTTAGGATTAGGACATCTCCTAACTTGCTTTTTGAAGTTTTGGATATTCTGAAAGAACCACAGAAAAGAGTTATTAGAGAGATGGGTTTTGGTAGTTTTCTGGATATGAAACTTGACACTCTTCCTGGTTCGTTAGGCTTTTTTGTTGTTGATGAGTTAAATGTAGAAGGTTTGAAGATCACTTTTGATTCTGTTTCCATCAATATCAATCGTGAAGCTATTCGTGATATTCTCGGGATCCCAATGGGTGATATAAATCTGTTGTCGTTGTCATTAAAGAATGTTGATGATGATGAAGTCTCTTTCTCTGATCGATGGAAATCTGATTTTGGTTTGGCGAATGTTCGTCCTAAGAATGTTGCGGATGTTCTCAAAAATTCCGATGAGGCTGGTTTATCGTTCAAGCTTAATTTCTTGATGCTTTTTGTCGGCACGATGATCACTTTGGATATGAGTGGTGCTTACACTGTTGGCTGCCAAAAGGCAATTCTTGACCGCATAACAGAAGATACCGACATCAAGTCGATTGATTGGTGTGGTTTTCTGATTCGTCATTTCAAAGGATGCAAGAAGAAATGGCCACTGCCTAGGGATACACATTGGTCTGGGCCGATAACGTTTTTGCAAGTAATATTTTGTTTTCATTACGTTTCTGCCTTTTCTTTATGTGTTTGTGTGTTTAAATTTGTTTACACGATGATGCAGTTGCTTTATGTTGATTCCACCATCTGTGAAAGTTTCCCGGTTCCTCGCTCACGACCAGCCATCAAGTACTGGAATCGTATTTATTTGTCAGAGCGAGTCGAGGCGGAGCTTAAAGCTAATGGAAACTTCGGTAAGCTTCCTTTGCAGCCTCCATTTTCAGAGGATGAAGTTGATCAAGGAGGTGTTACTGTTCTTGCCACTGCTTGTGCATCGGTTGAGTCTTCTGTAGAGGTAAACCTTTTATCACCTTCACATGTGTAATTTATGACCTACACAGGTGTAGCACTGTCATACAAATGTTAAAGTGTTACCTTCCCATGTGTAGCAACTCCACACGTGTAGGATCATTTTTTATTACATTCTTTATATTTTATGTTTCTGTTACATTTCAGGAAATCTATTCAAAGGTTCAGGACATTGTTCTTCAGCTTGATTCTACATTGAATAGGGGGGTCTCGTTGTTTCCTGATGATGTGAAGCTTTTAGGTTTGAAGGATAAGTTTGAAGAATTTTTGAGACACTCAAAAACTGAAATCCCAACTGCTGATGATCAAAGATTCAATGATGATGTCCGAGATCCATGTGATTATGCTGATGGTGGTAATGTTGAATGTAATGAAGAAGGTTGTATTGATCAAAAGTCTGATGGTTTTTGTGAGAATCTGAAGAATACTGATGATGATGTTTTTGATAACCAAAAAGATGTTCCTGATGGTACCAATTTCGAGAAGTCAAAAGATAATGATGATAAACAACATGATGCCAATTCTGCGGGTGAAGATGATGGTTTAAATGGAGACGAGTGGTTGAATGATTCCGCTCTTAATGCGGTTCTTGAGAACATTGATAAAAGTGTGCCTAAAACCAAACTAGGCCGTTGTGCTACAGATTATGCTCCGAGTTTTTCTCTTCTATCTCAGGATTTCACTACTCCTTCCCCGAAACCTAGTAATCGCATTGTTACTCGTTCTTCCCCGGCATCTGGTTATGCTAAGTTGGTTTTGTCGAAAAAGGATGATGCTGATCCAAAAAATGCGAAGCTAGAGGATGTTAAGAAACAGATGGTGAAACCTTCAAAGGGTTATGATGATGCAAAGAATGTGAAGTTAGAGGATGTTAAGAAACGGATGGTTAAACCTTCAAAATACTTTCGTTCTCCGTATAAGGGTATGGTTACTGATGTCACTACGTCCCTTGAGCAGTTTGAGTTTGAACTTTCTGGCAGTTTCTTTGTTATGCAAGGTGAAGCCGGGTAAGTTTATTCTTTTGCACGTGTGTAGTTTTATAGTTTCATTGTACAGTTCTATGTTTTTATATGTATTCACATGTTTTCAATTTATTATGTTTTTGTTGTTTATTCTTGTTAGGGAGTTTGTATTTGAAACAAAAACCGGCCATTATTTAACCCGTGCTCATGTGGAAAGTTTGGCACCTGGAGTTTCTGTGCATGCTTCTATTATCGATGTTTGGAGTCTCATACTTCTTGATGAACAAATGGTGAAAGGAGGAATACCCACTAGATTGTTTTTGTATTCCACAACAGTTGTAAGCTGTTTTTTAAAGTTAATTTACGTTTTTTTACGTTTTCTTTTTCCACCTTTTAAGGTACTAAACTAGTTTTTTAAACCAGACATCTAATATGTGGGACGGAACGTTGACACTTGAACAAGCATTCGAGATTTTTGAATCGAATATGCAGGTGGTATTGCGCGGTAATACTGATTTTCTCGATATGAAGAATTTTGAAACCGTAAGTACTTCTCCTTTGCATACTAGATTTCTGTGGTTTCTGGTTTTTAGCAATACCTCCTTTGATTTTCAGATGTGTACGATAACTGCTCAGCATACATTATATTGAATATGCAGGTTTTTCCCCCCAATTATTGCATTTAAGCACTACTACCTCGTTGTCTTCAATCTCGCAATGGCTGCCTTCACCATAATTGACAACAGTGCCGCGTGCGATGAATATGATGCGAAATACAAACAAGTCTGTGATGTTGTCGTAAGTATCTATCTTTGTGCATCTTTAGGCTTACAATGCCAAGTTTGAATTCTTACATAGAACTCGTCATTTTTTGTTTCAGCGTGACCTATTTGTTTGTCATTTGAGAAATATGGTCATCCTAAAGCAGAAAGTATCAACAAGGTCAAGCATAATATAATGAAGATGAAGTGGAGGACCAAAAACAACGATGTGGACTGTGGGGTGTTTTTGATGTGTCATATGGACACATATGTTGGCCAAGCACGTGAAGACTGGGACATTGGATTTAAGAGGGAGCGTGCAAGCGGTGACGTTACTCAGAAAATTCAGCTTACTAACCTAAGGGCGAAATACTGCACCAAGATTTTGTGCTATTCAAAGAACATTCTCAAAGATAAATTTGATGGATATTTAAGGCGTTCAAGGAGGAGTATGTTGTTCCTACGGGCAAGGAGGCGATTCGTAATGCTGTTGCCTCTAATATGCATTTTGATCGTTTGTAGTTGGTGAACTTGGTTGTTTAACACTTTTTGCTACTGTTATACTTTGATTTTAATCTTGTTATTTTGATGTTTTAGCTTGGGACGTAGGAGTGGTCGACATCTTTTTGTCGTTTATTGTGCTACTTGTTAACGAAGCTATTTTTGAACATGTGATTAATGCTGAAACTGATGATTTGCATTCCGTATCTTTGATGAATTCAGATCTAATTTCCTTTGCAGAACCGTCTTTTTTACTTCCATTATACATCTTACCCATGTGCAGGATGTACTTACCCATGGGCATGTTATACAACTCACCAGTTACAGGTCTTTCCTACACATGTGTAGGTTATACTTACCCATGTGTAAGTTATAAACATACCAGTTCTGGCTAACAATTTTGCACTTCATATGTAACTTACCCATGGGCAGGTTTTACTTACCCATGGGTAGGTTATACAACTCACCAGTTCTGGCTAACAATTTTGCACTTCATATGTAACTTACACATGTGTAGGTCGTACTTACCCATGTGTAAGTTATAAACATACCAGTTCTGGCTAACTATTTTGAACTTCATAAGTAACTTACCCATGTGTAAGGTCTACAACTTGCCATTGAAAACCTAAATTTAAATTGAATTTCATTCAAGTAACAAAAGTAAATCAAGTAGCTAGAGTAAATCATCCAATTGCATTGCTAAACCTACACATCTTTAAGGTTTAGCATTTTGGGTTTTAAAATGCTTCAAACCCTAAACCCTAGAGTGGGAACCCTCGTCCTCTTTAGGTTTTTAGGGTTTAGATTTTAGGGTTTAGGGTTTAGATTTTGGGTTTTAGAATGCAGCTTTCCCCTCGGGTTAGCAATTAAGCTTTAGTTTAGGGTTTGAAGTTGTAGGGTTAGCCGACCCTACTGTTAGGACCAGTTTTGCTGAAACTGGCCAGTCTCCAGTTGCATCTGGAGACTAAGAAGATTTGTCCAGAAATATATTGAAGTCCAGTTGCAACGTACAGTTAACGCAACTGAAGACTTCCTCCAGTTGAGATCTGACCAGATGAAGAATCATTCCAGTTGAAGTCGAAGACAACAAATGAAAGATAAAGAATGACAATGGCAGCGAAGCCCAGTTGACATTCTACTCATATATAAACTGGAGATCATCAGTGTAAAGTACTTACAAAGCTTTACACCGATCACGAGAAAAAGACCTTTATGCTTTATGTGCTATTACACGGATAAAAGGATTTATCTATGTATAAAGTACAAAAGGTACATAAAGCAGGTTGAGTAAAGTTACTTTATGTCATAACTTTACACAACATTTTAAGGAATTAAATGCTATTCCTTAAATGCTCTCAACCATATTTGTACGGCCAAAGTTGACATCCCAATGTCAACTTTGCCTATAAATAGAGGTCTTTGCACAACCAAGAAATAACTTTGCAAACCTGCAATATTCTTGGTGAACTTGTGCAATATTCTTTCAATCGCAAAAAGGAACATTTAACAACTTTAAGTGTTTCGATTGTTTAGAGAATTTCCAAGTACAGATCAATTGTATTTCATAGGTTGTTAGGATATTTACATACTTTGTATTATCTTGGTTCCGCAACAACCTTGTAATTTATTTAAAGTTAATAAATAAATTACACTTGAAAAATACATATTGTCTCACCAATTTACTTTACAAGTACTTTCTATTATTGCATTGTCATTTACTTATTGTCACCTTTATAAGTAATCTATCCAAGAACTTGGTATACACTCACTGCAACTGGTCGTCTCCAGTTCAGTGTTTATATTGCAAAGTAACCCCACCATTGACATTGAGGTGTCTTCAGGTAGTGTCATCTAGTGAGTTGGGACTTACAAGTGGTATCAGAGCAGAAGGCTAATATACTTGCCTAGATCTGCTTAGATGACTACTACTGAAGGTGGGGATGGTTCTGGTCAAGGTGAAAACCCTCTTAATACACCACCTGTTCAAAATGTTAATACAAACCCTCCTCCTCCTAATGCCCCTAACCATGTCCATGTACATTACTCAAACACTCCTGTTCCCAAATTTGATGGAAATAGTGAGACTTGTGGTACATGGAAGGCCAGAATGCTCTTGCATTTTGGTGGGATAGAGAGGTATATGCTGAAAATCCTTAAGGATGAACCTTATATACTCATGTCTCTTGGGGTAAGTCCTCTTCTAGATCCTACTGGAAGAAGAGGTTCCAGAGAAAAGCTCGAAGACCATTGGTCTGATGAGGATCGTAGACTTGTAGATCTGGACACTAGACTCAAGAACATGATCCTTGGAGCTGTCCCTGGAGACTTAATTCCAACACTAGTGTTGTTCCCCAGTGCCAAGACAATGTGGGATGAATTAGTCATTCAGTTTGAAGGAGGTGATGACATTATTGTCACCAGAAAGGTTGCCCTGAACAAGAAGTATGAATCCTTCTTTGCTCTTCCCAATGAAAGTCTAACTGGTACTTACACCAGGTTTTCTAGCCTTATTAATCAGTTGAGAGGCTTGGGTGTTGAGAAGGATAAGGATATTCTTCTTGAGAAGTTTTGTGATATTCTTCCTTCCAAATGGGAAAATATGGTTCTTGTCTTAAGACAAGGTAAAACCCTGCACAGTCACACCCTTGCATCGCTCTATGGAGCCTTCAGATTCACTGAAGATAATAATGCAGCAAGACTTGTGGCTGAGCAGGATGCCATGAACCATGCCCAGAGTCCCAAGGTTACTAGCATAACTGAGCGACCTTGTGCTGCTTTAATGTCTGCAGAGAGTGTCCAGCCACACTCAATGAAGGAGATGTTAAACAGTTTCTTGAACTCTGGCCTGACCACTGAAATCAGTGATGGTTGTGATGAAACTGACGATGATGATCTGGTAGCCATGATTACTAAAACCTTTAATAGGTTTAAGCATAAATCTAAAAGATTTAATGGCCCAAACAATGCTTCCAGCTCCAACTCCCTGGATAAAGCCAATCTTACCTGCTATAAGTGCGGTAAGAAAGGTCACTTTATGAAGGAATGCAGATCTAGTCAGATGAACAACCAAACTGGTCCCTCTGTCCCTAGTTTTAGTAGGCCTGATGATAGCTACAAAGCAAAATACAAAATGCTTAAGGCTAAGATTGCCCTCTTGTCATTTGAAAGAGAAAATGAAAAGAACAAATGCATGATGGCAAATACTGAAGGAAAGTGGGAATACTCTGATGACTCATCAGCTGATGATGAAGAGAAAGGGACATGTGTTTCATGGCCTTGGAAGATCAACAACAACATGTGGCAAAAGAAGATGTCATCACTGGAAGATGGGTGGGTATGTGATTATGATAACCAGGTTGATCCAGAACTAAAACTGGACCTTGCTGAATCATTAAGTGGTGATTTGGCGTTTGTGGAAATTGTTAGAGCAGACAGTGAAAGATATCT
Organism: Erigeron breviscapus; assembly: GCA_034093135.1. Lineage (NCBI taxonomy): Eukaryota > Viridiplantae > Streptophyta > Magnoliopsida > Asterales > Asteraceae > Erigeron > Erigeron breviscapus. Next base: position 59,268,248 of record CM067172.1, on the reverse strand, counting down.
GGATACTATCTTAACTGAACTAAACAATGTTAAACCACAATTAAATGATTTACAAAGTGTCCAGTTGGCTCTCAAGGAGTCAGTTTTGAAAATTGAGGCTCTTGAACTTGAAAATCAAAATTAAAATTTGATCTTGAAAAAGAACAAATGATTATCAAGTCATGGGTAAAAGCATCTGGAAAGAATTATGATGCATTTTCTAGAACAATTGATGCCCAGAAAAATGCATGGAAATCTGGAGATCTTAAAATGGCAGCTCTCATACCAGATCTTCATGCATTGCCTCCAGCTCTTAGGGTTGAAACTCCATATGATCAACCTGAAATTGTCAAAACTGAACCCATTGAGACCACCCCCGTTGAGGTTAAACCTGGAGCCAATCAGGCTAGAGCTCCTGTTAAAAAGGCTTCTGGTAACAAGCCTTTACCTCAAAAGTCTAAGGAGCCCAAGACTCAAAAGACCAAAACTCCAGCTGAACCTAGGTCCAAGGTTCAGCAGCCTGATGAAAATAATATTTTGTCCAAACTGGAAAGTCAACTCCAACTTTTGTCTAGACAGGTTCAGAGTTGTACTGCCAGGATTAAAAATCTGGAAGGAGGTTCATCACCTCTAGTTGAAAAACAAAATATTAAAACCCCCTCAAAACCAAAACAAAAGAATGTTCCATCTGGAACAAAATCTGATAAGAAAAAGGGGAGCAGGTATAATATACCAGTCGTTTTTACTCCTGCACCTGGAGCTGGTGAAAAAGATCCAGATGCAGTCTTCAGTTTAACACCACAACAATCAACTGAGACTTCTGTAGTGAAGTCCAGTGAACCCATCAAGAAAAGATGGGTTCACAAAAATAACTGATGATTTTTGTGGGTGTGCAGGCGATCGTAAAAAGAACACCTGGTATCTGGACAGTGCAGCTGACCGGACTATGACCGGATGTAAGCCCCTGCTTGAAGAGTTCACTGTCCAAGATGGACCGGCAGTGACGTTTGGTAATGATTAGAATGGAAAGACGAAGGTTATGGTGTGCTCAATAACGGACATGTCGAATTCAAAAGAGTTGCATTTGTGAATGGTTTGAAATACAACCTGATCAGTGTAAGCCAACTTTGTGATGATGGCTACAGAGTTTTGTTCGATATTGCACAAGGCACCATATTTAACAATGATTGGAAAGTGGTGATGGTTGCACCAAGAAAGGGAAATGTGTACATCATGGATATGGAACCAGCTCCAAAAGAGCAGTGCTTTTATACCAAGGCTGATGAGGACACCAACTGGCTGTGGCATAAAAGGTTATCCCATCTTAATTTCAAAAATATTAACAAGTTGTCTCGAAAACAACTGGTGGATGGGATACCTCAAATTTCTTTCAATAAAGAAAAGCCATGTCCAGGGTGTGAGATGGGCAAGCAAAAAAGAGCCAGTTTCAAAACAAGGCAAAACTTTAGCATCACTGAACCTCTTCACATGCTTCATATGGATCTCTTTGGTCCAGTGAATGTTCAAACTAGTGCTGGAAAGAAATACACTCTAGTTGTGGTCGATGAATTCACCAGATATTGTTGGGTGGTATTCCTCAGATCCAAAAGTGATGCATCTACTGAAATCATCTCTCTCATCAAAAGAATTGAACTCAAGGACACTCGAAAAGTCTGTCAGTTGCGAAGTGATAATGGTACCAAATTTCAAAATAAAGTACTTGAAACATTTTGCAATGACACTGGCATATCTCAAAACTTCTCATCAGCACACTCTCCAGAGCAGAATGGAGTTATGGAAAGAAAGAATCGCACACTGATAGAAGCGGCCAGAAGCATGCTATCTGAATCAGGTCTTCCCACCAGTTTCTGGGCTGAAGTAGTTGCAACTGCTTGTCACACCCAAAACCGGTCAGTGTGGAAAGAAAGAATGTGGAAAGAAAGAATCGCACACTGATAGAAGCGGCCAGAAGCATGCTATCTGAATCAGGTCTTCCCACCAGTTTCTGGGCTGAAGCAGTTGCAACTGCTTGTCACACCCAAAACCGGTCAGTCTACATCAAGAGACATAAGAAGACTGCCTATGAAGTACTCAGGAATCGAAAACCAAATATTGGATATTTTCATGTATTTGGTTGTCCAGTTTATATTTTAAATGATTCCAGTCAGCTTGGAAAGTTTGATGCAAAAGCTGATGAAGGTGTATTTTTAGGCTATTCAGATATTCGAAAGGCCTTTAGAGTTTATAATTATAGACTCCAAAAGGTTCACGAGACAATTCATGTCACATTTGACGAATCAAGTGATGCAATTAACAAGAGACCAAGCCTTGATATTTCTCCAGTCGTTCCAATAAATTTTGGTGAAACTGACCAAGTTCATCAGTCAGTTGTTTCACCAGAAGATGTTTCAGTTACACTCAACTGGAACCAGTTAAGAAAAAGAGCACCACCAGTGACACTTCATTTTATCCCTCCATCAGTTTAACTTACCACAGAAACTGGTGATTGGATCTGATGTACGTGCCACTCCAATATCAGCACCAGTTCAAACTCCAACTTCTCTAGTTAGATTCAAATTTCGGGACGAAATTCTTTTAACGGGGGAATAATGTAACATTCGTGATTTTTACCCGTTTGGCTGTACTTGTAATTTGATTAACTACTTTAATAAACGAAAACTTTGGGCCTAATTGTGTTCGTTTATCTGTAAATTGGGCCAGTTATAATGTCATAATTGGATTTCTAGAATTAAGTCCCATGATTACAAGACCGTGATATTGGCCCATACGTGTTATAAAAATTATATTATAGAAAATAATTGAGTAAATGTAGTAACAGGGAAAACGTATATACAAAACCTTAAGTATAATGTACGGTAAAAAGTGTCGGTGGCACAGTGTCGGTGATTATCTAATAATTCCATTAATAAGACAAAGCCGACATACTTTATGGAAAGTAGGAATACTCGTGAAATTGTCACAAGCTATATTTGATTTATTAGTTGAATAATGTTACTAGTAGACAATTGTTGTGTAAATTGTTAAGAAAACTTACTTCCAAAGCTAGTAAAACCATACACCTCCATGAGGAAACTTCCTAGCACTTTCCTTTACTTAGTAGCAAAGTTATAAACCTCTAAATATCTTCAAAAATCTGATCATAAGTTGTTAAAGTCAAGAATGGATACTAATTTTATCATATTTAATTCCATTTCATTTACTATAAATACTAGGCTTAAGTTTTCATAAATACTTACACCTTAAACTTCATTCTCTCTCAATTTAGCATTCTATAAGTCTAAAATCATCCTTTCTCTTCTTGTTATAAGTTTCAAAGAACACTTGATTGTTCTAATATAAGCAAAGTCGCTTTGATCTCAAAGTTCGCCGAAAATCGTCAAGAGAAGTTGTTATCAACAAATCTCTCTAAGATCTTCAAAAGTTCTAGTTATAATACTCAATTTGGGTTGGGAATAATCTTCAATTATTAAGTAAACAAGTCCAAGTCTTGAAAGAATTTCATTTGAATCAGAAGTCGTGTTCTTCGTACGTCGAAAGTTTGATCTTAGAGTTCATAAACTCTCCTTTCTTGTAAGTATTTTTATAAAACCTTACTATACTTTGCTCTATGATTTTAGAAATATATGTTATGTATTGAAATGCTTGTCAACTTAATTTTATACTCAATTGATACATAATTGCATTTAAATACGGTAACTATCTATGAATATTGAAATATTGTTACTATTGCGAAAAATGAATTATTAGCGAAAGTACGAGAAATCGTAAAACTTTTATTAAATCATTTTAATACTTATTATGGTATATAAACAAGGGCATAGTTATATACCTAACTATCCTAATTCATATAATTACTATTCACCATCTGTGAATTATTTCGTATTTTCGAATTGTTTGATTTATGGATAAAATATATCCTCGATACGCTTTTAACCGCACAATGTTTCCGAAAGTGATTGCACCTTGGGCCTCTTTGGCTTATGCTGGAGGAATGGAAGGTAGTTCGCGAAAAGTTTGCATAAGCATTCACTAAGCAACTTAATTCGCCCCGGTATTCTTCACGACCCAAGGCCAACCCTAACACAACTTGGAAATAAAATGCTGGTTTTTCCTGCCATTTAAGGTATCTCTTCAATTGTAATCAATACATTTTGTATTGATTATAATACATACCATTCAAGGTATCTTTTCATATCTCTGCTATTGAAAACATCTATTCGTTACAAGATTAATACATTCTTCGTATTAATCCTATTATTTAAAAATACTTCAAAAGAATTTAGAAATATCAGAGGAATACTTTATATATCCTACGGATACGTATTACATACGGAAAGTTACATTTTTACCCTACAGTTTCAAAGGTATCATTTTTCGTCCTTATACTTTGGACATTTGACAAATTAGTCCCTTAAACTTTTATAACATATATTACGTTGACAAGCGTATTAATAAGGTAACCTTATAGTTGTATATCTATATTTGGAATTTAGCACGAATATAAATCAATTCACATTGAAATTAGGGAATACGTAACGTGGCCAGTTGACTCGCTCGTCATCGTTAACTACATCAATCTCTTCTATTTTGCTGTTGAACTATCAACAATAAGGTGAGTTTCGTAAACCCTCCCTACTCAATTGAGATTCGGGCTGAAAAGTGTACATGTTTGTTTAACTGTTGATTGTTGATTTAATTGATTGTATGATTAAATTGTTGATGTGGACATGTTAGCGCATTGGTTACTATGTAAGTCGCACCGTTAGCGCAATATTTATTATATAAGTCGCATCGTTAGCGCGTTACTCGTTATGTAAGTCGCACCGTTAGCGCATTGTTAATTATTAACTATGTAAGCCGCATCGTTGTTAATCATTATTAATTGTTATGGAACGTTGTGGAACGTTATATAGAATCGTTATTATTGAACGTTGACTTGTATTGAATTGTGATAATGTGAAACCTTATAGGTTTTCCTTGGATGTGATTAGTTTTCCTAATCCTCACTTATTGTTAACGGTTGTATCCGATACGGTTATTCCTTGTTAATTGTCCCTACGAACTCACCAACTTTATGTTGACGCTCTTTAGTACACTTTTCAGGTAATCAAGTTAATCAGAGACAGAATGGATGAATAGATGCTTGCATTACTAGTGTTTGGACTATCTTTGGACTTTCTGGATCCATGATCCTTAATTCCCTTTTATGGGTTACTTTTAGGATCAACTATTATCGTTTGAACATTTTTCTTTTAAGTATGGATTGAGTGTGTATTTGATAAATGTTAATGAATGTATACGTTTGTACAAGTTTATGGATCGTTTCGATCTCATGTATTCATATAGTTGACTCTACATAATTCCCATGTCATGCTGTGCTTTTCTAAGTGATACCCCATGATTCCGCCATGTTGGGGTGTTACAAAATGGTATCAGAGCCGTGGTTGTAGAGAACTAGGAGGATTTACCTAGTCTATAGCCATCGCACCCACATTTCATATTAGCATGCATGATAGGAAACTTTGTGTGCAACGTGAATTGTATGATGCATAAAAACGTTTTAAAAGAGTTCGTAGGTTGCTTATAATATGATGACTTGATTGTTATGTGAGAATTGTTATGATGAACGTATATGATAGTGTCGGGATACACCGTTAATTGTGGAAATGTTATGATGAACGTTGATGTGTGTGGAATCTTGGATGCATTTATTATTTGTCCCCCAGCAAAATGAAATGATGGCATTAATGGAGTATAACATTCGATAACCCTAGAGGCGCCTGATCAAACAAATCTATGGTTATCCTATGTCATACAAAATTAATGATCTCATGGATTGCGCCTTGTGGATAGAGTATAGTAGCTACCCCGGTATGTTTAATAAATGTTGATTAGGTGGAGGGTTAGCCGCTGGTACACCCTGTATACATACCCGGTCAACACTTAGAGAACATATTGGAATCGAGTTTTGATATCCATTCAATATATTAACGGTGTGGAGGGTTAGCCGATGGTACACCCTGTATACAAACACTTTTAATGTATTGAATGTTGAGGTTAAAATTCGGACTATGCTTTACCCACCTTGTTATAACTTGACCCTTTTATATAGTGTTGAATGTTTTCATGATTGTATTGTTGATTGTAAATTATACGATTGCTGAAGCCTTAGATTATTTCCATGATAATACCCCTGTAGAGATAACTATATTCATGCAATAATTTAGAAGGATTTAGGTATGTAATATTTGACGGACGATTTTGATTATTCGTGTGAAAACTAACTTACTGATCTAACACACGTGTCCAGGAAAATGGTTAGAACAAGGAGAGCTAACACTAACTATGGACCTTAGAATGAACCCGAGAACCCGATTGAACAAGAAGTAGTTGGTGATCGTGGTGGTAGAGGTGGTCGTGGAGGTAGAAGTGGCCGTGGAGGTCGTGGTGGCAGAGGTGGTCGGGGTAATCCTAATCCCCCGATAACAGCTGAGGTTGTCACACAAGCTCTAAATGACCTCATGCCGGATCTTATGGCCCGAATTCAAGCGGCCATGGGAAATAATAATGAACAAGAAGAACCGGAAGATGAAGCGGTTCCCATACAAAATGAACAAGAAAATGTAAATGTAAACGGAGTAGGTGTAGGAGAAGTTTTACCTAGACCGGGTTATGATGTTCGTCAACCGGGATGCTTGTTTAAAGACTTCAAACTTTGTGGAGCCCCGGAATTTAATGGAGAAAGTGGTGCTACGGGTTGCTTGGAATGGTTAGAGAGCATTGAATCCATCATTGCTCGAAGTGGTTGTGCCTACCACCAAAGAATCACTTATGCTTCTGGTATGTTGAAAGGTGGGGCTCTTGAGTGGTGGAACGAAGAAGTCGATGAATTGGGGATTGATGCGGCTAATAATCTTGTATGGGGAGAGTTCAAGAATATGATAACTACTAAGTATTGCCCGACCCATGAACTGAGGAGATTGCAAGTGGAATTTTCTAAACTTGCCATGAAGGGAGGAGACTACGAGAGTTACACACGCCGTTTTGGCCAACTCTCGAGGCTCATTCCTCATTATGTGAGACCCCAAGAGGTTAAGATTGAGAAGTATGTTGCGGGATTGCCACATGAAGTGAGAGTGCTTGTCTCTCACCCCACCATGCCTTTGACTTACAAAGAGGCAACCACCCGTACTGCTAGTATAACCTTGGAACTCATTAGAGGTGGTAAGTTAAATAAGAACGATAACAAGAATGACAATAAAAGGAAGGATGTTGCCGAGTCAAGCGGCACCAAGAAAGATGATCGGCGTAATAATAAGCGCCATGGTCGTGGTGGAAAGGTTTTTGCGGCGGTGGTACCAACAAAGGGTCCTCAACGGGTTGGTTACACAGTGGGTAGTCCTTTATGCCCTAGGTGTAATCGCCATCATTGGCCCACTGTGAATTGTGATGCTTGTTTTCATTGCAACCTACCGGGACACACCTCAAGATTTTGTCCAACTAACCCCCGGAATGGTCCTTTAAATGTTGCTCCCCTTAATGCTATACGTCCCCTGATGGTTCCGGGTTCTTGTTATGAATGTGGTAGCCAAGACCACTACCGCAACCGGTGCCCACATCTTATTGGCCAACAAGTCCAAGTGACCGTGCATCCTAACCAGTTGCAAATTGCCGGTCCGAATCAAAACCGAGGAAACCAAGGACAACAGCAACAACCTCCTCAAGCTCCTCGCCAACAATTGGCCCCCCGTGGAAGAGCTTTTGCCGTGAATGCGGCCGAGGCTCGTAGTGATCCTAATGTCGTAGCAGGTACCTTTCTCCTTAATCACCAATATGCTACCGTATTATTTGATTCTGGAGCCGATTATAGTCTCATTTCCAATGATTTTATTCCGTTGATCGATGCCAATCCTAGTCCGTTGTCCTATTGTTTTGAACTTGAAATGGTAAATGGTGGATTGTCTAGGATTAATCAAGTTGTTCGTGATTGTGTGTTAGATTTATGTGATCACCCATTTTACATTGACTTAATGCCTTTTGATATCGGTATTTTTGATGTGATTGTGGGTATGGATTGGTTATCGGCCATGAACGCGGTAATTGATTGTGGTAGTCGAACTGTGAGGATTCCGTTAGAAAATAGGGAAGAATTAGTGGTTCAAGGCGAAACGACCGAACTATGGGATGGGAATGTATATAGTGTTAAGATCACAAAGATTGAATTAAAAACCGTGCCCGTAGTTAAAGACTTTGCGGATGTATTTCCGGATGACCTACCGGGTTTGCCTCCATCTCGTGAACTCGATTTTCGTATTGATCTTATCCCAAATGCTTCTCCCGTGGCCAAAGCACCCTATCGCTTAGCCATGACCGAATTACAAGAGTTGGCCGCCCAACTCAAAGAACTTCAAGAGAAGGGTTTCATTCGCCCTACTCAATCTCCTTGGGGCGCACCGGTTTTGTTCGTTAAAAAGAAAGATGGCACATTCCGAATGTGTATCGATTATAGAGAATTGAACAAACTAACGGTAAAGAATCGTTATCCTCTTCCTAGGATTGACGATTTATTCGACCAACTCCAAGGTGCTCGTGTCTTTTCCAAAATTGATTTGAGGTCGGGTTATCATCAATTGAGGGTTCATGAAGACGACATTCCAAAAACCGCCTTTCGAACGAGATATGGACACTTTGAATTTACGGTGATGCCTTTTGGGTTGACTAACGCACCAGCTGTGTTCATGGACTTGATGAACCGAGTGTGTCAGCCCTACTTAGACCAATTTGTCATTGTTTTCATCGATGACATTCTCATCTATTCCAAAACCAAAGAAGATCATTTGGAACATTTGAAACAAGTCTTAGAATTACTCCGGAAAGAAAAGCTTTATGCCAAGTTCTCCAAATGTGAATTTTGGCTTGAAGAGGTCCAGTTTCTTGGTCACGTAGTAAGCAATGAAGGAATTCATGTAGACCCAAGTAAAGTTGAAGCAGTGAAGAATTGGAGACGACCTGAAACACCGACCGAAATTCGCCAATTTCTTGGTTAGGCGGGTTATTATAGACGGTTTATTGAAGGCTTTTCAAAAATCGCCCAACCTTTGACTTTGTTGACTCAACGAGAGAAGAAGGTTTGATTGGGGTGAAAAGCAAGAACAAGCATTCCAATTGTTGAAAGACAAATTGTGTGATGCACCCATCTTGAGCTTGCCCGATGGAGTCGATGATTTCGTTGTATATTGTGATGCATCCGGGCAAGGATTGGGTTGTGTCTTAATGCAACGGGATAAGGTGATAGCATATGCATCAAGACAATTGAAGGTGCATGAGAAGAACTATCCGACCCATGACTTAGAATTGGGAGCAGTGGTATTTGCTTTGAAATGTTGGAGGCATTACTTGTATGGCACCAAGAGCGTGATCTATACCGATCACAAAAGCCTTCAACACATTTTCACTCAAAGTGACCTGAACATGAGGCAAAGAAGGTGGCTTGAGCTGTTGAGTGATTATGATTGCGTTATCCGGTATCATCCGGGTAAAGCAAATGTGGTAGCCGATGCTTTGAGTCGAAAGGAACGTATGAAGCCAAGACGAGTTAAAGCCATGAGCTTCACTGTATTAAGGAGTGTCCGTGACTCCATTATCGAAGCTCAAGAATTGGCAACTAGACCGGAGAACTTCACCGATGAAGCTTTACACGGTCTAGAAGAACAGTTTGATAGGAAGAACGATAATGGTTTGTATTTTGTTGATCGATTGTGGATTCCCATTCTTGGAGGATGGCGATTGAAATTGATGGATGAAGCTCATAAGTCGGCTTATTCGGTTCACCCGGGTTCCGACAAGATGTATTTTGGATTAAGAGATTTGTATTGGTGGCCGGGAATGAAGACGGACATTGCTAGGTATGTTAGTCAATGCCTCACTTGTTTACAAGTGAAAGCCGACCACAAGAAACCACCGGGTTTACTAGTCCAACCAGTAACACCGGTGTGGAAATGGGAAGAAATTGCTATGGACTTCATCACGAAGTTACCTAGGACGAGTAGTGGTCGGGACACTATTTGGGTAATAATTGACCGGTTGACTAAGTCGGCTCACTTCTTAGCCATCCGGGAAGATGATAAATTTGACACCATGGCTCGTTTGTACATCAAAGAGGTTATATCCAAGCATGGAGTACCGATTTCTGTGATATCCGATCGAGATGCCCGATTTACTTCAAAATTTTGGAAGGCGTTCCAGAAATCTATGGGTACTCGTCTCGGTATAAGTACGGCGTTCCACCCACAAACTGATGGTCAAAGTGAAAGAACGATTCAAACATTGGAAGATATGTTAAGAGCTTGTGCTATTGATTTTGGTGGTAATTGGGATGTGCATCTTCCTTTGGTTGAATTCTCCTACAATAATAGCTATCATGCTAGCATTGGAATGGCCCCATTTAAAGCATTATATGGGAGAGATTGTAGGTCACCGCTAGCTTGGGCAGAAGTTGGTGAAAGCCAACTCGTTGGGCCCGAAATTGTTATTGAAACGACGAAAGTGATCTCGCAAATCAAAGAAAAGTTAAGAGTGGCCCGAGAACGACAATTGAAATATGCTAATGTTAGAAGACGACCCCTCGAATTTGAAGTTGGTGATTCTGTTTTATTGAAAGTATCCCCATGGAAAGGTGTGGTTCGTTTTGTGAAACGTGGCAAGTTGGGGCCACGGTACATTGGCCCGTTCAAGATCTTGGAGCGTATTGGTCCGGTTGCATATCGATTAGAACTCCTCAAGAATTGAGTGGAGTTCATAATGTTTTTCATGTTTGTAATCTTCGGAAGTGTTTAGCAAATCCAACACTTCACCTGCCCCTCGAAGAAATCCGTGTTGATAAAGCGTTGAAGTTTGTGGAAGAACCAATAGAAATCTTAGATCGACAAACTAGAAAGCTAAAGAATACCCGATATACGATTGTCAAAGTGAGATGGCAATCTAGACGTGGACCCGAATTTACTTGGGAACGTGAAGATTCTATGAAAGCCAAGTATCCCCATTTGTTTAACGAGTCTAGTTAGATTCAAATTTCGGGACGAAATTCTTTTAACGGGGGAATAATGTAACATTCGTGATTTTTACCCGTTTGGCTGTACTTGTAATTTGATTAACTACTTTAATAAACGAAAACTTTGGGCCTAATTGTGTTCGTTTATCTGTAAATTGGGCCAGTTATAATGTCATAATTGGATTTCTAGAATTAAGTCCCATGATTACAAGACCGTGATATTGGCCCATACGTGTTATAAAAATTATATTATAGAAAATAATTGAGTAAATGTAGTAACAGGGAAAACGTATATACAAAACCTTAAGTATAATGTACGGTAAAAAGTGTCGGTGGCACAGTGTCGGTGATTATCTAATAATTCCATTAATAAGACAAAGCCGACATACTTTATGGAAAGTAGGAATACTCGTGAAATTGTCACAAGCTATATTTGATTTATTAGTTGAATAATGTTACTAGTAGACAATTGTTGTGTAAATTGTTAAGAAAACTTACTTCCAAAGCTAGTAAAACCATACACCTCCATGAGGAAACTTCCTAGCACTTTCCTTTACTTAGTAGCAAAGTTATAAACCTCTAAATATCTTCAAAAATCTGATCATAAGTTGTTAAAGTCAAGAATGGATACTAATTTTATCATATTTAATTCCATTTCATTTACTATAAATACTAGGCTTAAGTTTTCATAAATACTTACACCTTAAACTTCATTCTCTCTCAATTTAGCATTCTATAAGTCTAAAATCATCCTTTCTCTTCTTGTTATAAGTTTCAAAGAACACTTGATTGTTCTAATATAAGCAAAGTCGCTTTGATCTCAAAGTTCGCCGAAAATCGTCAAGAGAAGTTGTTATCAACAAATCTCTCTAAGATCTTCAAAAGTTCTAGTTATAATACTCAATTTGGGTTGGGAATAATCTTCAATTATTAAGTAAACAAGTCCAAGTCTTGAAATAATTTCATTTGAATCAGAAGTCGTGTTCTTCGTACGTCGAAAGTTTGATCTTAGAGTTCATAAACTCTCCTTTCTTGTAAGTATTTTTATAAAACCTTACTATACTTTGCTCTATGATTTTAGAAATATATGTTATGTATTGAAATGCTTGTCAACTTAATTTTATACTCAATTGATACATAATTGCATTTAAATACGGTAACTATCTATGAATATTGAAATATTGTTACTATTGCGAAAAATGAATTATTAGCGAAAGTACGAGAAATCGTAAAACTTTTATTAAATCATTTTAATACTTATTATGGTATATAAACAAGGGCATGGTTATATACCTAACTATCCTAATTCATATAATTACTATTCACCATCTGTGAATTATTTCGTATTTTCGAATTGTTTGATTTATGGATAAAATATATCCTCGATACGCTTTTAACCGCACAATGTTTCCGAAAGTGATTGCACCTTGGGCCTCTTTGGCTTATGCTGGAGGAATGGAAGGTAGTTCGCGAAAAGTTTGCATAAGCATTCACTAAGCAACTTAATTCGCCCCGGTATTCTTCACGACCCAAGGCCAACCCTAACACAACTTGGAAATAAAATGCTGGTTTTTCCTGCCATTTAAGGTATCTCTTCAATTGTAATCAATACATTTTGTATTGATTATAATACATACCATTCAAGGTATCTTTTCATATCTCTGCTATTGAAAACATCTATTCGTTACAAGATTAATACATTCTTCGTATTAATCCTATTATTTAAAATACTTCAAAAGGATTTAGAAATATCAGAGGAATACTTTATATATCCTACGGATACGTATTACATACGGAAAGTTACATTTTTACCCTACAGTTTCAAAGGTATCATTTTTCGTCCTTATACTTTGGACATTTGACAAATTAGTCCCTTAAACTTTTATAACATATATTACGTTGACAAGCGTATTAATAAGGTAACCTTATAGTTGTATATCTATATTTGGAATTTAGCACGAATATAAATCAATTCACATTGAAATTAGGAATACGTAACGTGGCCAGTTGACTCGCTCGTCATCGTTAACTACATCAATCTCTTCTATTTTGCTGTTGAACTATCAACAATAAGGTGAGTTTCGTAAACCCTCCCTACTCAATTGAGATTCGGGCTGAAAAGTGTACATGTTTGTTTAACTGTTGATTGTTGATTTAATTGATTGTATGATTAAATTGTTGATGTGGACATGTTAGCGCATTGGTTACTATGTAAGTCGCACCGTTAGCGCAATATTTATTATATAAGTCGCATCGTTAGCGCGTTACTCGTTATGTAAGTCGCACCGTTAGCGCATTGTTAATTATTAACTATGTAAGCCGCATCGTTGTTAATCATTATTAATTGTTATGGAACGTTGTGGAACGTTATATAGAATCGTTATTATTGAACGTTGACTTGTATTGAATTGTGATAATGTGAAACCTTATAGGTTTTCCTTGGATGTGATTAGTTTTCCTAATCCTCACTTATTGTTAACGGTTGTATCCGATACGGTTATTCCTTGTTAATTGTCCCTACGAACTCACCAACTTTATGTTGACGCTCTTTAGTACACTTTTCAGGTAATCAAGTTAATCAGAGACAGAATGGATGAATAGATGCTTGCATTACTAGTGTTTGGACTATCTTTGGACTTTCTGGATCCGTGATCCTTAATTCCCTTTTATGGGTTACTTTTAGGATCAACTATTATCGTTTGAACATTTTTCTTTTAAGTATGGATTGAGTGTGTATTTGATAAATGTTAATGAATGTATACGTTTGTACAAGTTTATGGATCGTTTCGATCTCATGTATTCATATAGTTGACTCTACATAATTCCCATGTCATGCTGTGCTTTTCTAAGTGATACCCCATGATTCCGCCATGTTGGGGTGTTACAGAATGGTATCAGAGCCGTGGTTGTAGAGAACTAGGAGGATTTACCTAGTCTATAGCCATCGCACCCACATTTCATATTAGCATGCATGATAGGAAACTTTGTGTGCAACGTGAATTGTATGATGCATAAAAACGTTTTAAAAGAGTTCGTAGGTTGCTTATAATATGATGACTTAATTGTTATGATGAACGTATATGATAGTGTCGGGATACACCGTTAATTGTGGAAATGTTATGATGAACGTTGATGTGTGTGGAATCTTGGATGCATTTATTATTTGTCCCCCAGCAAAATGAAATGATGGCATTAATGGAGTATAACATTCGATAACCCTAAAGGCGCCTGATCAAACAAATCTATGGTTATCCTATGTCATACAAAATTAATGATCTCATGGATTGCGCCTTGTGGATAGAGTATAGTAGCTACCCCGGTATGTTTAATAAATGTTGATTAGGTGGAGGGTTAGCCGTTGGTACACCCTGTATACATACCCGGTCAACACTTAGAGAACATATTGGAATCGAGTTTTGATATCCATTCAATATATTAACGGTGTGGAGGGTTAGCCGATGGTACACCCTGTATACAAACACTTTTAATGTATTGAATGTTGAGGTTAAAATTCGGACTATGCTTTACCCACCTTGTTATAACTTGACCCTTTTATATAGTGTTGAATGTTTTCATGATTGTATTGTTGATTGTAAATTATACGATTGCTGAAGCCTTAGATTATTTCCATGATAATACCCCTGTAGAGATAACTATATTCATGCAATAATTTAGAAGGATTTAGGTATGTAATATTTGACGGACGATTTTGATTATTCGTGTGAAAACTAACTTACTGATCTAACACACGTGTCCAGGAAAATGGTTAGAACAAGGAGAGCTAACACTAACTATGGACCTTAGAATGAACCCGAGAACCCGATTGAACAAGAAGTAGTTGGTGATCGTGGTGGTAGAGGTGGTCGTGGAGGTAGAAGTGGCCGTGGAGGTCGTGGTGGCAGAGGTGGTCGGGGTAATCCTAATCCCCCGATAACAGCTGAGGTTGTCACACAAGCTCTAAATGACCTCATGCCGGATCTTATGGCCCGAATTCAAGCGGCCATGGGAAATAATAATGAACAAGAAGAACCGGAAGATGAAGCGGTTCCCATACAAAATGAACAAGAAAATGTAAATGTAAACGGAGTAGGTGTAGGAGAAGTTTTACCTAGACCGGGTTATGATGTTCGTCAACCGGGATGCTTGTTTAAAGACTTCAAACTTTGTGGAGCCCCGGAATTTAATGGAGAAAGTGGTGCTACGGGTTGCTTGGAATGGTTAGAGAGCATTGAATCCATCATTGCTCGAAGTGGTTGTGCCTACCACCAAAGAATCACTTATGCTTCTGGTATGTTGAAAGGTGGGGCTCTTGAGTGGTGGAACGAAGAAGTCGATGAATTGGGGATTGATGCGGCTAATAATCTTGTATGGGGAGAGTTCAAGAATATGATAACTACTAAGTATTGCCCGGCCCATGAACTGAGGAGATTGCAAGTGGAATTTTCTAAACTTGCCATGAAGGGAGGAGACTACGAGAGTTACACACGCCGTTTTGGCCAACTCTCGAGGCTCATTCCTCATTATGTGAGACCCCAAGAGGTTAAGATTGAGAAGTATGTTGCGGGATTGCCACATGAAGTGAGAGTGCTTGTCTCTCACCCCACCATGCCTTTGACTTACAAAGAGGCAACCACCCGTACTGCTAGTATAACCTTGGAACTCATTAGAGGTGGTAAGTTAAATAAGAACGATAACAAGAATGACAATAAAAGGAAGGATGTTGCCGAGTCAAGCGGCACCAAGAAAGATGATCGGCGTAATAATAAGCGCCATGGTCGTGGTGGAAAGGTTTTTGCGGCGGTGGTACCAACAAAGGGTCCTCAACGGGTTGGTTACACAGTGGGTAGTCCTTTATGCCCTAGGTGTAATCGCCATCATTGGCCCACTGTGAATTGTGATGCTTGTTTTCATTGCAACCTACCGGGACACACCTCAAGATTTTGTCCAACTAACCCCCGGAATGGTCCTTTAAATGTTGCTCCCCTTAATGCTATACGTCCCCTGATGGTTCCGGGTTCTTGTTATGAATGTGGTAGCCAAGACCACTACCGCAACCGGTGCCCACATCTTATTGGCCAACAAGTCCAAGTGACCGTGCATCCTAACCAGTTGCAAATTGTCGGTCCGAATCAAAACCGAGGAAACCAAGGACAACAGCAACAACCTCCTCAAGCTCCTCGCCAACAATTGGCCCCCCGTGGAAGAGCTTTTGCCGTGAATGCGGCCGAGGCTCGTAGTGATCCTAATGTCGTAGCAGGTACCTTTCTCCTTAATCACCAATATGCTACCGTATTATTTGATTCTGGAGCCGATTATAGTCTCATTTCCAATGATTTTATTCCGTTGATCGATGCCAATCCTAGTCCGTTGTCCTATTGTTTTGAACTTGAAATGGTAAATGGTGGATTGTCTAGGATTAATCAAGTTGTTCGTGATTGTGTGTTAGATTTATGTGATCACCCATTTTACATTGACTTAATGCCTTTTGATATCGGTATTTTTGATGTGATTGTGGGTATGGATTGGTTATCGGCCATGAACGCGGTAATTGATTGTGGTAGTCGAACTGTGAGGATTCCGTTAGAAAATAGGGAAGAATTAGTGGTTCAAGGCGAAACGACCGAACTATGGGATGGGAATGTATATAGTGTTAAGATCACAAAGATTGAATTAAAAACCGTGCCCGTAGTTAAAGACTTTGCGGATGTATTTCCGGATGACCTACCGGGTTTGCCTCCATCTCGTGAACTCGATTTTCGTATTGATCTTATCCCAAATGCTTCTCCCGTGGCCAAAGCACCCTATCGCTTAGCCATGACCGAATTACAAGAGTTGGCCGCCCAACTCAAAGAACTTCAAGAGAAGGGTTTCATTCGCCCTAGTCAATCTCCTTGGGGCGCACCGGTTTTGTTCGTTAAAAGAAAGATGGCACATTCCGAATGTGTATCGATTATAGAGAATTGAACAAACTAACGGTAAAGAATCGTTATCCTCTTCCTAGGATTGACGATTTATTCGACCAACTCCAAGGTGCTCGTGTCTTTTCCAAAATTGATTTGAGCTCGGGTTATCATCAATTGAGGGTTCATGAAGACGACATTCCAAATTTTCATTTTCCAAACTCTCTAAAATGGCACCTAAAGCAAGAAGTAGGGATGTAAATCTGCTTACAGTCTCTTACAATCCATCACAAAATGTCAGACGAGCCAATGGTGCCCCTTCAAATTCCGCATCAATTAAATTAAATCCAAACAATCCCATGGCTAGTTTGAGAGGGACTCAAGCCGCCGATACACTAATCGGGAGAATCCAAACATTTCTTCGTGATTCTCCCCTCGGCGAGTCTTTTTCCCTCAACCCACGCAAGATGTACCATGAGTACTTGTGTGAGTTCTGGTACACAGCAGAACTTTCAGAAGACTGTTCATCTATCTCCTTCACCCTTAAAGATGGATCAGTCGAGTGTACCATAACTGCAGAAACGTTGAGGGATGCCTTGCACCTCAACTACTGGAGACAGGGTGAGTCTCCAGTTGTGATATCCCAAAATATAAATTTTCGCCAGGTACTCCTCGATATGGGAAACAAGGAGTGCTTGGAGAAGGGGGTATTAAAAAAAAAGGTGCTATGACCTTGAAGGGCCTCACACCATTCTGGAGGTACTTCTTCATTCACCTAGTTGAAAGCATGGGTGGGAGTTCTGGTCGACTGGACCAGAGTTGCTGAGTAATCTTGACTCCCTAACATCTGTCGATGGCGAGGTTGAGATCCCTCAGAGAATGTTGCTGGCATTCTCTAAAACCGATTCACCAGTCCAAGGTGAGTCGGAAAGACAACTGGGCGGGCCTCAAAACAATGAGGGACCCACCAGTTCGTCTGCTGGAATTGTGACCATTGCCGAACCTGGGCAACAGTCTAACCCCTCCAGCACCAGCGTGTCAGTCCCTTTAACTATCTACCCTGGAGACCTCCCAACAGGTCTTTCAGGTGTTCCAAAGGCAACAAGAACACGTCGTCCTAGGATACAGTCAGCACTTGCCACTGACAGTAGAAACCAAGCCAGCCCTCCAGTTTCCTCCCAACAGGAACCTGGAAATAGTCAAATGGGACAACTGCAAGCAACCACCCTTGAAATTTTTGTAGGAGAGGGTGGTGAAGATGATATTGGGCTACCCCAACTCGGAATAGAGTTAGAGTCTGCACATAGTGTCCACGGCCAAACTTCTGACACTTTTCTTACATGAGCTGACGATGTCTTCGACCAGTCACAGCTGGAGACTGAAGCTCCAAACTTTACGAATGATGATGTTATGATTGTGGATAGAGAAATTATAACTGAGGCAACCCCAATGACCTCTATCCCTGGTGAAGTTACCCTGGTAACTGAATCTTCAACAGATGTACCCTTCCAGGAAACTGGAGAAGGTCATCGGGAGACTGACCAATCTGGTCAACCCTCAGTTACATTCATGGATCTGGACATGAATGTTAATGACGAGGAAATCCTTATTGAATCTTCGGATTCTGAAGGAACTGCTTCAGACATTGAGATTTTTGATTCTTCTGTACAAGATCAAAACCCTTCATCTCATGTCTCGCCTCCAGAAGCTTCAATTTCAATTTTACCATCTCAAGAAAATGAGCCTACTGAAACTCCATTTCCCACTTATAACTATATGTCTGGAAACAGACGTATGGCACCATCACCATCTGGGCAGTTCTCACTCCTTCGAGAAATGCCACCACCACCGCCGCCGTTGGACACACCTGAGCATTCTCAGCATGTCCAACACTTTGAATTTCCTGTCCTTCCTTCTTCCACCACTTCTGTTACTATTCCCTCAACTGATGCGATGTCAACTGGGGAGGCTTCTCTCAATTTGCCTCCTCCAGTTACTACAGTGGTAGCTGCTGCTGGTCCAGTGACACGTTCTCCTCCGTCACTGGACACTTAATTTGCCTCCTTCCAAACCGACATCCAAAACCTTATTCATAGGGTGGAGGATGTTCAGAAGGCAATTGATAAAAACACCAAGTCCCTCTCCAGATACAACAAGGACACAACCACAAATTCTAAAGTTGTTGATCTGGGGATAAATAAATTTGCAGAAAATGAGGATTTGGTGTTCAAGAAGCTCAATGAGCTGGTCGAAGGCTGTAACAATCTGGCCACTTCTCTCAAGGAAGCCTTTGACCTTACTCAGTCCAAAGTCAATACTTCAATCTCCAACTTGCTGGGTAATACTGTTAGACAATCAGAAGTTGATTTGAAGGAGATTGAAAAGCAGGTTAAGGACTTAGTTGAAAAACCTGGCTTAAATGTGACTGAGCTTGGGCAGTAGTTGATGACTTCAGTTGGTCAGAAGATTGATGATACACTGGGTGCAAGAGAAACTCAATTGATTGAAAAGGTGATAGCTGAGATCACCAAGCTGGCCACTCCTCAGGTTGATCTGGCCTCACTCACTACTGAGATCAACCAGTTGAGGGGCAGCATAGACACTTTAAACACTCAGGTATCAAATCACACTCAGTCTATTGACAAGCTGACAACTGAAGTAGAGAATTTAAAGAAAAAGGATGAAGAGGTGAAAGAAAAGGTGGTCTCTGGTCTTGATGAAGATTCTAAGATTTTGGGAGAACTGAAGACTGGTCAGCAACAAGTTGCAGCAAATGTTCTGACCCAGTCTAACGAGACCAACCACCTGTGAAGATCCTTCAGAATGATGTGCACAATTTTTAAAGAGTGCAAGGACATGCAATCATGGCAGCCTCTTGACCGGTTGCCATATAACCATCACGACTGGGAAGTCATAAGGGCAGGTCTAGATGCTGCCAAGGGGGAAAGAAGTGCAGTCCTTGCACCAATTGCAACTGGAAGTGCTCCATTTGGAAGTCAAACTGGTAGAGAAATGGTAGTGGCTTGTTTGAAGAGTATGAAGATGTGATTGATAGGGGGAATGTTGATAAGGGCAAAGGGAAAGCAACTGATGAATCTGCCTAGCCGGCCACTGATGTACCAATGTTAGAAACTGGCAATGTTGATAGGCTTCCTCCAGTTTCTGAAAGTGAAAGCAAAGGACTGGCAAGACTTGGAAATGAAATAAAAGAAAGAAAGAAGATGAAACAAGCAAACCAAGTTGCTGCCAGAGAACATCTTGCAAAAATAAATATGCTTGATATAAGTGATGCTCTTCTTTTGGGTGTCACAAAGGAGGAATATGCCAGGATCAAGAATGATGTAAGGATAGTGGGCATGTTAAATGAAATGCTTGAAATTGAACTCGACAGACACTATCCTGATTGTGAGGTCCCAAATACGATGGTTAACCCAGAAGTGTATAATACAACAAGTCTAATAATCACTAGAATGGACTAGTATTACTTGTAAATAAATGCAAGAATATATAAACAAAGTAATACAAGACTTAAAGCAATAAACAAGTAAAGTGGAACATTATGTATTTTTCAAGGTGTATTTTATTTATGATGTTAAATAAAATACAAGGTTGTGCGGAATTAAGATAATACAAATAAGTATGTATCCTAACAACCTATGAATTACAAATGATCTATATTTGTCAAATAACTCTTTTGGATCGAGATACTTAAAGTTGTGAAGTATCCCTGTTTAAGATCGAGAGTATTTAGACAAATTCACTCTATTGCTAAATGTATGCTTTAAAGTAGTTTTCTCAAAGAAATGACTTTGTATTTATAGGCAAACAATTTCACCAGTGAAATTGTGCCGTACAAATATGGTTGCATGCATTTAATGAACCGACAAGATCATTAAATGCATTGGTTAAGGTACAAGGATAAAGTCACATCAACATGACTTTATTCTTTTAACTAACCACCTTTACACACGTAGGTACTTTAGTAAAGAACAAGTGGAATGTTCTTTGGAAAGTGTGTAAAGGCAAAAGTCAATTCCTCGATATCAGTGTTCAGACTTGTAAGGTCTAGAACACTGACAATCCTTCAGTGTACAGATCTGGTAAGACTTCCAGTGGACTCCGCCATTTGTTAGTCTTCTTTATTCTGACTTCAGTCTTTGACTTTAGTGAGAACGTCTTCAGTAGAGTAGATCTGGACTGGGGTGAAGTCCAGTGAGCTAATTTGGAGAATACTTCAGATTTCCTATACAAGTGTTTGCTCACTGGTCTTCCATTATTTCTGAACAAATCTTCAAAGGGACTCCAGATTCCAAGTCTGGAGTAGATCCAGTAATATACCATTTCTGGACAGATCTTCAGTAAGGCTCCAATAGTCGAGTCTGGAGCGAGTCCAGTAAATCTGGACCTAACAAATTCCCCCTATTTGTTTAGAAATAATGCAAGTGTTTTCAAGCTTATATCTATACAACTTTGTATGCTTGAAAAACACAAGTTTTGGTTTTAGTCTAAAAAATCTAAGTTACTGGAAAACACTTTATAGATCATGAGTGTTTTCAGTTTCATCTTTTAAGTTCTAACTTGGACTAAATCTGATCATTTATTTTTATGAATTAAAAATTGCAACTAATATTACATACATCAACTGATAAATAGTTACAATTTTTATTAAACGATAAATTACAATAAGTAAATGATATAAGAGTCAGGCCCTTCTCTTCGATGTCTGTCCTGGAGCATCTTCAGAAGCCTTTCTCTTTGGTGATGGAGAAGATGGTACTGATTCTGGCGATTTTATGCCTATTGCAACTTCCATCTGTTGCTTTCTTCTCCATACCTTCTCAACCCTCTTCCGAAATGCTTTAACATCAGTCGACAAATCTGTCTTCCCCCTGAACGTTAAGGCAATCTCCTTCAGTTCAGTCCATCCAAACGCCTGGACTGAAGTACTCTTTCTTTCATCAGTAAAGTTACCTTCCCTGGTCAACTTTATTTCAAACTTTGACATACCTTCATGATTATCAGCAAGCTTAATCTCTGCACCAGTGATCCTTCTAGCATCAGCCCTGAAATTCAACATTTCATTATACTTGTCTTTCCATTTGGCTGTCTGGATCATTGCTTCAGTTTCCTTTGACACTCTCTGTTGTTCTACAGCAGACTGGAGTTGTTGACGATTGATTTTCAGAGAAGTGTCCAGGGGAATGAATGTGCTCACATCTGCATCTTTAATTGCTTTGAGTTGTTTGGCAGTAAGCTTAGGTAAGCCAGTCAATTTCTTCCTGTACTCTAACTCCAGAGCACCGACATTTTTCCTTATCTTCTTCTGGAGGTTCACCAGTTCCTCCTTTCTCTGCCTGATAAGTTCTGGTACACTAACACTATAAATTATTGAATCATAAATTTGTTCTTCTTCAGCGTTGTAAGTCCCAACTCAATAGATGGTACTACCTGAAGACACCTCTATGTCGATGGTGGAGTTACTTTGCAATATAAACGCTGAACTGGAGACGACCAGTTACAGAGAGTATATACCAAGTTCTAGATAGGTTACTTATTTGAGTGACAATAAGTAAAGAACAATGCAATAACACAAAATACTTGTAAAGTAAATTGGTGAGACAATATGTAATTTTCAAGTGTAATTTATTTATTAACTTTAAATAAATTACAAGGTTGTTGCGGAACCAAGATAATACAAGTATGTAAATATCCTAACAACCTATGAACTACAATTGATCTACACTTGGAATTTCTCTAAACAATCGAAACACTTAAAGTTGTGAAATGTTCCTTTTTACGATTGAGAGAAGATTGCACAAGTTCACCAAGAATATTGCAGGTATGCAAAGTGTGAAGTGTTCTCACTTGTTATTCTTGTTGTGCAATGACTTGTATTTATAGGCAAAGTTAACATTGGGATGTTAACGTTGGCCGTACAAATATGGTTGAGAACATTTAAGGAATAACATTTAATTCCTTAAAAGGCAGTGTAAAGTTGCAGTATAAAGCAACTTTACTCAACCAGCTTTATGTACCTTTTTGTACTTAAATAATATCCGGGTAAAAGCACATAAAGCATAAAAGTCAATTCCTCGTAATCAGTGTAAAGTTGCAGTATAAAGCAACTTTACTCAACCAGCTTTATGTACCTTTTTGTACTTAAATAATATCCGGGTAAAAGCACATAAAGCATAAAAGTCAATTCCTCGTAATCAGTGTAAAGCTTTGTAAGAGCTTTCCACTGACGGTCTCCAGTTTGTAACTGACTAGAATGTCAACTGGGCTTCGCTGCCATTGTCATTCTCTATCTTCCACTTGTTGTCTTCGACTCCAACTGGAAGGATTCTTCAACTGGTCAGTTCTCAACTGGAGGAAGTCTTCAGTTGCGTTAACTGTACGATGCAACTGGACTTCAATATATTTCTGGACAAATCTTCTTGGTCTCCAGGTGCAACTGGAGACTGACCAGTTTCACTGAAACTGGTCCTAACAAATTCCCCCTATTTGTCCTAAAATATTAGCAAGTCTTTTTCAGTTCTTGTATCTGTATAAGTGTGAACTGGAGAGATTTGTTCGATTAAATCTATCTAACTTTTCCAAGGCATTTTTATAGATCAATAAATGCCTTGGGTTTTTCGTTTTAAGTTTGTTAGATCTAATCTATTATCTACCTTGTGGTTACAAACTGGTAACTTCATTTATACAAGGAAATGAAATTTACACAAGTTACAGAATGTGAATAAAGTTACAAGTAGATAAACTGAAAGAAAAATTTAGCTTGATGGCCCTTCACCAATTTTCCTTTTCTTGGTCACTGAAGAGATAGGTTGTGAGTCTTCAGGATCAATGTTCAACTTCAGCTCCAGATTCTCTTTGTGATGAATCTTGCCCTTCAAGAAGTTGACCCATGCTTTCTCAAACCTATTCCTTTGTGCCTTGTCCTCCAAAAAGTTTACCATCTCAACCCATTCCGAGAACCCATATTGCATTGCTCCAGGATTGTCAGTTTTAACTAGTGGCCCTCTGGTATAACTGACCTCAACGTGAAAGTACTTGGTGCCTGGCTTAATTGTTACATTAACACCATTGATAGTCCCACTATGTCTTCTGGTTGCCATGATCTGGGAGTAATAGCTTCTTGCTTCAGATTCATTTGATATTTTAATACTCCCAGCTTCAGCAGCCAGTACAGCAGACTTGATGTCATAATTCGATACCTCGCCAGTTGGTTCTATGAATGTACTAAGGTCAGCATCTCTGGTCAGTGGTTTTCTTGGTTGAGGGTTCCTTCTTGGTGGATTCAATACCCTTTTTACAACCTTCTTAACATTTTCAATTCTTTTCATGATCCCACTGACCCGATTCTCTTTTGCCTTATCCACTGATATATTCAAACTTCTGGCATCAAATTCAGCTTCTTCATCAGGATAGTGCCTATCCAGTTCAATGTCAAGCATTTCTTTCAACATGCCCACTATCCTGTCATCATTTTTTACTCTGGCATACTCCTCCTTAGTGATTCCCAAAAGATGAGCATCACTAATATCAAGAAATTTACTCTGGCATACTCCTCCTTAGTGATTCCCAAAAGATGAGCATCACTAATATCAAGCAATTTAATCTGTGCAAGATGTGCTCTGGCTTCAGCTTGGTTTCTTTGTTTCATCTTCTTTCTTTCTTTAATTTCATTGCCAAGTCTAGCCAATCTTTTGCTATCACTTTCTAAAACTGGAGGAAGCCTATCCAGATTTCCAGTTTCCAACATAGGTACATCAGTGGCCGGCTGGGCAGATACATCAGATGCTAAACCTTTGCCTTTGTCAACAACAACAACATTCCCCCTATCACTTACATCACCAGTTTCATCAATTCTTTGCTCACCAGCTTCAGTACTGGCAGCCACAATCATTTCACTACCTGTTTGAGTTCCAGATGGATTACTTTCAGTTTGAATTTGTGCAAGAACTGCACTTCTTTCCCCATTGGCAGCATCTAGACCTGCCCTAATAACTTCCCATTCAAACTTTCTACTTCAGTTGTCAGTTTATCCAGAGACTGAGCATGAAGTGATACCTGGGTGTTCAAGTTATCAATGCTGCCCCTCAACTGGTTGATCTCAGTAGTGAGTGGGGCCAGATCAACCTGAGGAGTGGCCAGCTTGGTGATCTCAGATATCACCTTTTCTATCAATTTTTGTTCTCTAGCACCCAGCGTATCATCTATTTTCTGACCAACTGAAGTCATTAACTGCTGCCCAAGTTCAGTCACATTCAACCCAGGTTTGTCAACCAATTCTTTTACCTGTTTTTCAATCTCCCTTAAATCCACTTCAGATGTTCTAACAGTGTTGCCCAACAAGTTGGAGATTGAGGTTGTGACCTTGGACTGAGTGAGGTCAAAGGCTTCTTTTAAAGATGTTGCCAGATTGTTGCAGCCAGTGACCAGCTCATTCAGCTTTTTCAACACCAAGTCTTCATTTGATGAAAACTTGTTAGTCCCCAGATCAACCACTTTAATATTGGTCAAGTGATCCTTGTGGTATCTGGAGAAAGACTTGGTGTTTTTGTCAAGTGTCTTTTGAATATCCTCCACCCTGGTGAGAAGGTTTTGGATATCGGCTTGAACAGAGACAACTTGACTGTCCAGTGACGGAGGAGAAGGTGTCACTGGACCAGCAGCAGTTTCTACTGGAGCAACCGGAGGAGGCAAATTTAGAGAAGTCTCCCCAGTTGACATCGCAACAGTTGTTGAAGTAATAATAGGAATGGTGGAAGAAGAAAGGACTGGAAGTTCAAATTGTTGGACATGCTGAGAATGCTCAGGTGTGTCCAACGGCGGCGGTGGTGGGGGCATTTCTCGAAGGAGTGAGAATTGCCCAGATGGTGATGGTGCCATACGTCTGTTTCCAGACATATAGTTATAAGTGGGAAAAGGAATATTTGTAGGCTCATTTTCTTGAGTTTGTGAAAGTGAAATTGAAGTATCTGGAGGCGAGACTTGAGATGAAGGGTTTTGATCTTGTACAGCAGAATCAAAAATCTCTAAGTCTGATTCAGTACCTTCAGAATCCGAAGACTCTATAAGGATTTCCTCGTCATTAACATTCATGTCCAGATCCATGAATGTAACTGAGGGCTGACCAGATGGGTCAGTCTCCAGATGACCTTCCCCAGTTTCCTGGTTGGGTGCATCTGTTGGAGGATCAGATACCGAGGTATCTTCACCAGGGATAGAGGTCAGTGGGGTTGCCTCAATTATAGTTGCTATATCCACAACCATAACAATTCCAGTAGACGAACTGGTGGGTCCCTCATTATTTTGAGGCCCGCCCAGTTGTCCTTCCGACTCACCTTGGATTGGTGCATCGGTTTTTGCGAATGCCAGCCGCATTCGATCTGGAATCTCGACCTCTCCAGCTTCAGATACTAGAGAGTCTAGATTCCTCAACAAATCTGGGACAGTGTAAGGTGAATCTGTGCTTGAATAAGCTTCACTGCCCTGAATTTGTAGAAAACAAAGAGAGAGAAACCTGGAGAAGGGGATACATAGTCCCCTGGTGCCCTTCAGTTTTTGAACCAGGCTTTTGTAAAGGATATCAGCAAAATCCACTCTCAATCCATTCCACAAGCAGTATGCCATTTCTGCTTGTGCGGAGTTAATCTGGTCAAGTCCACCAGAACTCCCACCCATACTTTCCACAAGGTGGATGAAAAAATACCTCCATGAGGGTGTAATACCCTTCATGGTCATCGCACCTTTAGTTTTCAACACCCCTTTCTCCAGGCACTCCTTATGTCCCATTTCAAGGAGGACCTGGCGAAAATTAATGTTTGGGGGGATGATAACTGGAGATTCACCCTCTCTCCAGTAGTTGAGGTGTAAAGCATCCCTCAACACATCTGCTGATAGGGTACACTGGACTGTTCCACCTTTTAATGTGAAAGTGATGGAAGAACAATCAGAAGAAAGAGTAGCAGTGTACCAAAACTCACACAAGTAGTCGTGAAACATCTTCCGTGGGTTTAGAGAGAATGAGGGTCCAATTGGAGAATCCTTCAAAAATCTTTGGATTCTTACAATAAGGGTATTTATAAGGAATTCAAGATCCCAATGAAATACCAAAAATTATATTTTATTAACAAAATCAATTTTGTAGATATTTTAACAAAATAAGTTTGAATTTTGAAATAAAAACATAATTTACCGTGTCAGCATTAAATGCTACGACGGCTTAACTTACCCACGTGCCCACTAATTTTAATTTTCCCAATAAAAACAGTTGTCAAATACCAAAATGACTTTAAACACGTCGGATGACGATATCAAGTGGTTTAAAGCACTCGAGTGCCATCACGTGTCACAAATATTGACCAAGTATCTCTAACGTTATAAAAGAAATAAGACAAGACTGAATCTGGTCACTGGAGGATTAGTCCAGTGCCAGTTTCCAACTGGAGAGTTCTCCAGTTGCCATTTTCAAACAAACCGAATTTTAGTCAGAAAATTATTTTGAGTCTTTCCCCCTAAAATGATGATCCAGAAATCGATTAGTACCAGGATAGTATCACAAAGGCGTTCGATAGCCTGGCGAGCAAAGATTATCTGGACCTCCTCAACTGGAGAACTTCATCAGTGTCACTGACGCGTTCATGACAAAAATCTCAGTTTTAAGGATTTAACATTCCCAGTTCGCTGATGAGATGTTTAAAGGTTTTCTCATCAAGAGGTTTTATAAAAACATCAGCGAGCTGTTTGTCAGAGGGGATGAAATGAATTTCAATGTCTCCTTTCATAACATGATCAAAATGAAACTGAAATTTTGGAATTAAGGTTCTTGATTTATGAAGCAGAGAGAGAAATGAAGCAATTTTTAGATGATTGGGAAGTAAATGAAAAGAATATAAAGGGAAGTAAATATGATCGGAGTAAATAAGGGTATTTATAAGGAATTCAAGATCCCAATGAAATACCAAAAATTATATTTTATTAACAAAATCAATTTTGTAGATATTTTAACAAAATAAGTTTGAATTTTGAAATAAAAACATAATTTACCGTGTCAGCATTAAATGCTACGACGGCTTAACTTACCCACGTGCCCACTAATTTTAATTTTCCCAATAAAAACAGTTGTCAAATACCAAAATGACTTTAAACACGTCGGATGACGATATCAAGTGGTTTAAAGCACTCGAGTGCCATCACGTGTCACAAATATTGACCAAGTATCTCTAACGTTATAAAAGAAATAAGACAAGACTGAATCTGGTCACTGGAGGATTAGTCCAGTGCCAGTTTCCAACTGGAGAGTTCTCCAGTTGCCATTTTCAAACAAACCGAATTTTAGTCAGAAAATTATTTTGAGTCTTTCCCCCTAAAATGATGATCCAGAAATCGATTAGTACCAGGATAGTATCACAAAGGCGTTCGATAGCCTGGCGAGCAAAGATTATCTGGACCTCCTCAACTGGAGAACTTCATCAGTGTCACTGACGCGTTCATGACAAAAATCTGCAGTTTTAAGGATTTAACATTCCCAGTTCGCTGATGAGATGTTTAAAGGTTTTCTCATCAAGAGGTTTTATAAAAACATCAGCGAGCTGTTTGTCAGAGGGGATGAAATGAATTTCAATGTCTCCTTTCATAACATGATCACAAATGAAATGATACCTGATGTCAATATGCTTTGTTTTGGAGTGCATCACTGGGTTGTGAGATATAGCAATGGCACTGGTGTTGTCACAAAAGATTGGGGTCTTGTATACTTTTGACCATAATCTAGTAACTGGTTCTTGATCCAGAGAATCTGGGCACAGCAACTGGCCACAGAAATGTACTCTGCCTCAGCAGTAGACATAGAGACTAACGTCTGCTTCTTGCTGGTCCAACTCACCAGTTTTCCTCCAAGGAAATGACAACCACCAGTTGTTGATTTTCTATCTATCTTACAACCTGCATGATCTGAATCTGAATAACCCATTAGATCTAACCCTGAGCCTTTGGGGTACCAAAGACCAAGATTAGGACACCCTTTCAAGTATCTAAAGATACGCTTAACAGCGTGCAAATGTGATTCTTTGGGGTTAGCCTGAAACCTGGCACATAGACATGTTGCGAACATTATATCTGGTCGACTGGCAGTTAAATACATCAGTGAACCAACCATTCCACGATATTCAGTGATGTTCACTGGTTTGCCAGTTGGGTCAGAGTCCAAATTTAATGGTGCTGTAATAGGTGTGTTTTTCGATGGGATAGAATCATATTTGTATTTTCTTAACAAATCTCTGACATATTTTCCTTGGTTTATGAAAATTCCATTTTCAGTTTGCTTAATCTGAAGACCTAAGAAAAATGTTAATTCTCCCATTAAACTCATCTCATACTCAGATGACATGATTTTAGAAAACTTTTTACACATTGCATCATCAGTTGAACCAAATATAATGTCATCAACATAAATTTGTACCAATAAGATATTACCTTTTTCTTTCAAGATAAATAAGGTATTATCTATTGCACCTCTTTGAAAGCCATTTTTAAGAAGATGTTTAGTTAAAGTATCATACCAGGCTCTTGGGGCTTGTCTAAGACAATACAAAGCTTTGTTCAGTCTATAGACCCAGTGAGGATGCTTCTCATTGATGAAGCCTGGAGTCTGCTTAACATACACAACTTCTTCCAATGTTCCATTAAGGAACGCACTTTTGACATCCATCTGGAAGACCTTAAACTGCAGATGGGCTGCATAAGCCAGAAATATTCTGATGGCTTCAAGTCTTGCAACTGGAGCAAAAGTTTCATCAAAGTCAACGCTTTTGGTGCAATAAAAGTCAATTCCTCGTAATCAGTGTAAAGCTTTGTAAGAGCTTTCCACTGACGGTCTCCAGTTTGTAACTGACTAGAATGTCAACTGGGCTTCGCTGTCATTGTCATTCTCTATCTTCCACTTGTTGTCTTCAACTCCAACTGGAAGGATTCTTCAACTGGTCAGTTCTCAACTGGAGGAAGTCTTCAGTTGCGTTAACTGTACGATGCAACTGGACTTCAATATATTTCTGGGCAAATCTTCTTGGTCTCCAGGTGCAACTGGAGACTGGCCAGTTTCACTGAAACTGGTCCTAACAAGCGTAAAAGGAGCGTACATGAACATCATTCAATGCATTCAGACATCGATGAACTCTGGGGTCTTCCTTCATCTTTTTGTACACATCAATGTTTATGCCCAACCTGCCAGCATTATAAGAATCTAGAGTCCCCATAGTTGCCATCTCCCTTTGATGGGCCAGCAGTTCATCTTTTTGATTTCTCTTAAAGATCTCTATCATTATGCATTCTTGTTCAAGTTTCTTAGAGGTTTCATCATCAGCAGTAGGAAACTCTAATCATTCCATAATTGTTCTAGCATGTGTCTGTCCAGTGCACCAAAAGTTCTTCCAGTTACTAGAGTTGTATCATTCACATTCTTTCTGAGTGCCTGCACTTCCTTTTTAACATTTTCAACTTCTTGAGGCAAGTGCTTTGGCAATTCTTTTTCTATCATCTTCTCCAGTTGGGGTAACAGCCCATCTTGAATAGTTCGAAGAACAGACTCAGAAATTTCTTCAGATATTTCTTTCAACATACTAAGTCTGAACTTCTTTGCACATTCATCACTAATCGTGCTAACAACATCAGCCTGATCAAGTGTGGGCCTGCTTTCCAATGAACTAACCCTAGTAAGCAACTTCTGAACCTCATCCTTCAGATCTGTCAGTGGTTGAACAAGTTCACCTTTCACTGCAGTCTGAACAGCATTCACCAGCCCTGTCTCCAATCCCTGGACTGCCACTTTGATGTTTTCAGTGTTGTTATTAGTGGCCAGTACCAGCTCATCCAGCTTCTCAAAAACAAGCTTTTCATTCCCAGCAAATATATTCATTTCAAATGCTAGATTGTTCGATAATAAAGATTTAAAATCGGAAACAACCTGGGATCTCTCCAGGTCCGCCACCTTACTTAAAAGGCCTTGGACCTCGGCTGAAGACGAAGTGGAGAGACCACTGGGAGGTTCAAGATTTGAAGTCATTCTGTTCATTAAGGGTACTTGTTCCCAGACCTCTTCAGTTGCAATTTCATCAGTAACCACTGTTGGGTCCAGCACACGTTGTTCAGATACGTTGACTGGAGTTTCAACTGGTGGAGGTTGAGATTGTGAAGTTTGAATGGTTGGAGGAGTGAAGTATTGAGTATTTTCTGGAATTGAAGGTGGTGGTGGTGGTGGCATGTTTGAGTCTGGTGGGGGTGGTGGCATTTCTGATTCTGGTGGCGGCATATTTGTTTCTGGTGGAGGTGGTGGCATTTCTGGTAGACTTTCAACTTGTACAACATCCTCACCCAGAAAGTTCATATTGACATCAAAATTCTGATCTTCTGACATGGGAGAATTAGCCTCATCCCAAAACATTTCACCAACAGTTGTATCACCAGCCTGAGCACCAACCAGTTCACCAGCCTGTTCACTTGCTTCAACATTCAAATCGATTCGAGCCTCTTGCTCACTAGATACTTGTTCATCAGCCTAAACAATTTGTTCTACCTGCTCAACAACCTGCTCAACAATCTGAGCCACATTTTCTTCTTGCACGATAGTCTGTACAACATTTTCTGTCTGCTCAATAACTTGTATATTTTCAACATTCTCCTCTTCAAAAATAGGAGACCCATCAATGTTCATTACATCACCAGGATGTCTTTCTGGATTCACCTGAACTCCATCTCTCATCAGACGCCTATTTGATCTTGGTCATCTGGAAGGCTCAACATTTGGTTGTTGACCTTCAGGAGCCACTTGTCTGATGGGTTGTACAGCTTCTATAATCTGAACATCTTGGTCACCAGAGGGTCCTTCACCAACTTGACCTCTACCTGGAGCCACTTCTACTTCTTCCCTTTGAAAAGAGAGCATGGACTGAGGAATATCTACCTCATTCAGTGGAGATCTTAGGTTGGTCAGATCCCTCATATACTCACTCACAGAAAAGTGAGTAGTTTCAAAATCGTACTAGTCTCCAAGAGCTCTTTTAAACATCAGTGAAAGAAAGCGTATGTATGGAACAAAAGCTTTTCTACCTTTCACCTTAAGACGCTCTACCAGATCATCAAATAGGATCTGAGCGAAATCCACTCTGAGTCTAAACCAGAGGCAGTAGGCAATCTGGAGATGAGTTTGATTTATCTGGTCCAACCCTCCAGAACTGCCTCCCAAACATTCAACAATATGCGTGAAGAAGAATCTCCATGAGTCTGTTCAGCCTGCTCATGTAGACTGTTCCCTTTCTGGATAGCTGGCCATGCTCATCCATAATTTCTGTGTGCCCCATCAATCTGCATACTTCCCTGAAATTTATACCAGAGGGAAGTTCGATGGGCAACTCATTCTGTTCAAAATAATTCAATTGTAGAACAGACCCGAGTAAACTAACAGAGAAACTCAAGGATCTGGTACCTCCCTTGAGAGTATAAGTAATTGATGAAGTTTCATCATTATAAATTACAGAGTACCAGAATTCACATAGATAATCGTGGTACATCCTCCCTGGATTTAAGGTCAAAGCACCATATAATGGACATGAGAGAAAGAATGTATTTAGTCTCCCAATAATGGATCGGGCATTATCAACACTGGAAAGTGGGAGTTTTGCCATCCAGTTATTCATATTTATCCTTATGGCCTTAGCCTCAAGAGTAATATGGGGTGCCTTTTCAACATTGGCAACCGGAGCATATTCTGCAGCAAGCAGATTTTTAGGAGACTTAGATTGTCTTGGTGCCATTTGAATATTAATAGATGAAGATGAAATTGAATATTTAGGGTTTTGATGAAGATTTGATGAATAATTGAATGGAAATGGAGTAAATATGTTCGAAGTAAATGCAATTGAAAGTGAAAGTGGGTATATATAGGAGAGAGAATGTGGAACTCAAACGGTTTATTTGAAATTATCAAATATAATTTTGATCGGGGTTCTGAGATCCGCATTAATTACATCACATCACACATAAATGTGTGACGGTTTACAGCCCACAAACAGTATCAAGTTGCACTTTTTGTCTTCCCAAGGTAAAAATACCATCATTACGTTGAAAAATTTACATGCCACGTAGGATTATAAGATAAATATCTTTAAAAAGTTTGCTTACGTGGTACGCACAATGACCAAGTATTTTAAAAAAATATTATGACTCATTTCAGTGCATCTGGAGGTTGACTGGACACTCCAGTATTACTGGTGGATTAGTCCAGTGACGCATGTACTGATGGTACACTGGAGGGACACTCCAGTATCACGGGTGGATTAGTCCAGTGACGCATGTACTGATGGTACACTGGTGGGACACTCCAGTAAAGCTGGTGGATAGTCCAGTGACGCATGTACTGATGGTACACTGGAGGGACACTCCAGTAACTGGTGGATAGTCCAGTGACGCATGTACTGATGGTACACTGGAGGGACACTCCAGTAACTGGTGGATAGTCCAGTGACCATGTACTGATGGTACACTGGAGGGAAACTCAAGGATCTGGTACCTCCCTTGAGAGTATAAGTAATTGATGAAGTTTCATCATTATAAATTACAGAGTACCAGAATTCACATAGATAATCGTGGTACATCCTCCCTGGATTTAAGGTCAAAGCACCATATAATGGACATGAGAGAAAGAATGTATTTAGTCTCCCAATAATGGATCGGGCATTATCAACACTGGAAAGTGGGAGTTTTGCCATCCAGTTATTCATATTTATCCTTATGGCCTTAGCCTCAAGAGTAATATGGGGTGCCTTTTCAACATTGGCAACCGGAGCATATTCTGCAGCAAGCAGATTTTTAGGAGACTTAGATTGTCTTGGTGCCATTTGAATATTAATAGATGAAGATGAAATTGAATATTTAGGGTTTTGATGAAGATTTGATGAAGAATTGAATGGAAATGGAGTAAATATGAGAGATGATTATGATTGGAAATTGAATGAAGATAAATAAATGAAGGAATTTGATGAAGATTTGAATGAAATGGAGTAAATTTGATGAAGATTTGATGAAGATTTGAATGGAAATGGAGTAAATTTGATGAAGATTTGATGAAGATTTGAATGGAAATGGAGTAAATTTGATGAAGATTTGATGAAGATTTGAATGGAAATGGAGTAAATTTGATGAAGATTTGATGAAGATTTGAATGGAAATGGAGTAAATTTGATGAAGATTTGATGAAGATTTGAATGAAATTGATGAAGATTTGATGAAGATTTGATTGGAAATTGATGAAGATATGATGAAGATTTGATGAAATTGAATGAAATTTAGGGTAATTTGATGAAGATTTGATGAAGATTTGAATGGAAATGGAGTAAATTATGAGAGATGATTTGATGAAGATTTGAATGGAAATGGAGTAAATTTGATGAAGATTTGATGAAGATTTGAATGGAAATGGAGTAAATTTGATGAAGATTTGATGAAGATTTGAATGGAAATGGAGTAAATTTGATGAAGATTTGATGAAGATTTGAATGGAAATGGAGTAAATTTGATGAAGATTTGATGAAGATTTGAATGGAAATGGAGTAAATTTGATGAAGATTATGATGAAGATTTGAATGAAATTTAGGGTTTTGATGAAGATTTGATGAAGAATTGAATGGAAATGGAGTAAATATGAGAGATGATTATGATTGGAATTGAATGAAGAAATTAAATGAAGGAATAATATTTTCTGAAGAATTTTGTCCAGTGAGAAAATAAATTAATAAATTCCCCCTGAACTTAAAACATTTTTAAGAACAAAAAAAAAATATCTTTCAAAGTCTTTCCCCCTGGAATGTTGATCCAGAAATCTATTACTGCAAAGATAGTACACAATGGCGTTCAATATCCGGGCAGTCATAGATTTATAAATCTGTTAAATCAAGGATCCTCGGTAGTACACAATGGCGTTCAATACCAAGGTTCCAGATTTAAGGGTTTAACATTCCCAACTCACCAACAAGATATTCAAAAGTTATGACATCCAGAGGTTTAGTAAAAATGTCAGCGAGTTGTTTGTCCGTGGGAATAAAATGGAGTTCAATGTTGTTTTTCATAATATGATCACGAATGAAGTGATACCTGAGATCAATGTGCTTCGTCTTGGAGTGCATGACTGGATTGTTCGAGATAGCAATGGCACTGGTATTATCACAAAAGATTGGGGTCTTTGAGTACTTAATACCATAATCAAGCAACTGGTTCTTCATCCAGAGTATCTGAGCACAACAACTGGCTGCAGACACGTATTCAGCTTCAGCAGTGGACAATGAAACTGAAGTTTGCTTCTTACTGGTCCAGCTGACCAGTTTGCCACCAAGGAAATGACATCCACCAGTAGTGGATTTCCTGTCTATCTTACAGAAAGATGTAACCATTTGTCATCCTCAGCGAGAAGTGCAATTCCACTTTCCTCTTGTCTTGCCAGCAAAAGTTTGTACTTATAGTACTCGGAGTTTTTTTGTCGAGGTTTAGTGCAGTTGATGGCAAAATGTCCAGTAAGACCACAGTTGTAGCATTTCTTGTCATCATTCCTTTTCTCCATGACCTTCTTTTCAAACTTCTTCTGATTATCAAATTTCTTCTCACCACCAACATATTCCTTCTTGGCTTCAAACTTAGGAACATTTGCATTCTTTGCATACGAAGAAACTGAGGAAGTCCTAAGCTGATTGTTGGTTGGTTTCTTCTTGAAGAATTTCTTCTTGAAAGCCTTTGTGAAATAAGCGAGTTCTTTATACATCTCTTTTTGTCTTTCATCCAAATCAGAATCACTCATTTCACTTGAATCAGAATCTGTTTCAACAAAGCTCTGTTTTGAAACTCTTGAAGTCTTCTTCTCAGCTACCAAGGCCAATGGATCTGAATGAGTACTTTCTTCTTTTGGATCCTCTGAACATCCTCAACATTTAGCTTCAGCTTTTCATACAGGGTGTGAATGGTAAGTTTCCCAAACTCTGATTGTTGGTTGAGTTGGGTTCCATATACTTGCCATTCCTCTTCCAGATTTTTTATGAATTTGATGTTCAGCTCCATATTTATTCTTTTAACATCATTCTTTCTAAGCTCATTGATGACATTACAGAATCTGATGTATACTTCATTCAATGGTTCACCCTTCTGTTGCTTGAAAGTTTCATACATGTTCAGAACAGTTGACAATCTTATGGTGTTTGACACATCAAATCCTTCCATCTGCTTCTCCACTTCATCCCAGATGTCTTTTCCTATTTCATAGGAGTCCACATTGCAGTAAATGTCATCAGGAAGTGCTTGGTAAAGATAAGCAATTGACATTTGATCAGCTTCAACTCTATTTTTCTGATCTGTATTCCAACTTTCTTCAGGTAAAGCTTCTCCATTAACAGGGTTCTTTGGAATTTCAGGACCATCTTTGTATGATTTCCTCAGAAGTTTTCCATTCTTCTGTCTGTCTATCCAGTTCAGAAACCTTTTCTTCCATTGAGGATAAGAACCTCTAAACAAGACAGGAGGTCTTCCTTCAGAACCAAGTGCTAAAGCTTCCCTTGAAGCCATTTCAAAAGAAATTCCAAAAATGATTGAAAATTTTCTATTTTAACTAGATGTAGAGCTTAGACCTCTGCAAATAGTGTAAGTAGCCAAGTCACAACCCAAGTACACTGATCAACAACCAATTTCAACTGAATGCCGAGCTTAAATCTCTGCAAATAGTGTAAGTAGCCAAGTCACAACCCAAGTACACTGATCAACAACCAATTTCAACTGAATGCCGAGCTTAAATCTCTGCAAATAGTGTAAGTAGCCAAGTCACAACCCAAGTACACTGATCAACAACCAATTTCAACTGAATGCCGAGCTTAAATCTCTGCAAATAGTGTAAGTAGCCAAGTCACAACCCAAGTACACTGATCAACAACCAATTTCAACTGAATGCCGAGCTTAAATCTCTGCAAATAGTGTAAGTAGCCAAGTCACAACCCAAGTACACTGATCAACAACCAATTTCAACTGAATGCCGAGCTTAAATCTCTGCAAATAGTGTAAGTAGCCAAGTCACAACCCAAGTACACTGATCAACAACCAATTTCAACTGAATGCCGAGCTTAAATCTCTGCAAATAGTGTAAGTAGCCAAGTCACAACCCAAGTACACTGATCAACAACCAATTTCAACTGAATGCCGAGCTTAAATCTCTGCAAATAGTGTAAGTAGCCAAGTCACAACCCAAGTACACTGATCAACAACCAATTTCAACTGAATGCCGAGCTTAAACCTCTGCAAACAATACAAGTAGCACCAGTCTCAAATCAAAAATTCTCGAAACAACTATTTGCCGAGCAAAGAGCTCTGCAAATAGAACAAGTAGCCTCAAATTTAAAATTTTGATTTAAGAATTTCAAAAACAACTAAGTGCCGAGCTTAATCCTCTGCAAATAGACAAGTAGAAATTTCAAAATTTTTTTAGAATTTCAAAAACAACTAATGCAGAGCTAAACCTCTGCAAATAGAACAAGTAGAAATTTTAAAATTTTGATTTTCTTCCCACTTGAAGAATATTGATGAAAAATGGTTTTGAATTGATTTTCTTGAAAAATTTTGATTTAAGAATTTCAAAAACAACTAAGTGCCGAGCTTAATCCTCTGCAAATAGTGTAAGTAGCCAAGTCACAACCCAAGTACACTGATCAACAACCAATTTCAACTGAATGCCGAGCTTAAATCTCTGCAAATAGTACAACTAATAAAATCACTTGGTCGAAGAATCAAATTCAACTATTTGCTGAGCAAATAACTCTGCAAATAGCACAAATAGAACTTGTACTTAGTCGCACCAACCAAAAACACTTGTTTGCCGAGCTTAAACCTCTGCAAACAATACAAGTAGTACCAGTCTCAAATCAAAAATTCTCGAAACAACTATTTGCCGAGCAAAGAGCTCTGCAAATAGAACAAGTAGCCTCAACCCTTAACCAAAAAATTCTGTAAACACCTATTTGCCGAGCAAAAAGCTCTGCAAATAGAACAAGTAAGAGCAAGTCTTAGCCAACGATCTCTGCAAACACTAGTAATCACTAGGCGACAAAATAGACGGTTACTGGTCGTCTTCTTCGTTCAGCCAAACCCTCAAATGCAGAGCAGACTGTAAATCTTCAATTTCTCCTTCATTTTTGCGAATTAAAGCTCGTATTTTATATCAAAATGATCATAAAAACAATGCGCACAAATCCTTGAACAAATTAGATGTTAATTTCAACTAGAATTCAAACCCACGCGAACATGCGATTTGCCGAGCTCGAGCAAAAACAACTCAAATGATGAAATTAACTTCTGAAATCGATAACGAAGGATGATATACTGATTATAAATCGATCGGTGAACAAATTCGAATAAAAACACACTTAATTTGCAGAAATAACTCAAACAGTGATCTCGGCAAATGAACCTTTCAGAATATAAGCCAAATTCTGAAATTAAGCACAAATTAAGCTTGTGGATCGTTCAGCAACTCTGATTGTGCTCTGATACCAAATGTAAAGTGAAGAATTTGAGCTTATGTGTGTGTTAGTGTGTGTAACAATGGTGGTTTGAAGAGAGAGAAAGTAGAGAGAGAAAGTGTGTTTGGCAGGGAAGATTAGTTTGCATAAATGGGTTGAAAGGTTACATTTTCACTTATGGAGGGGGTTTATATACATATGAGCTATTTACACTATGCTCCCTTCCATATTAACAAGTTTACATTATAAGTACAAATTAACATAAAGGTACACAAATCAACTACTACATCTATATTTCTAACATATAAACTTTCCAGTTCTGGCTAACCATTTTGAACTTCATAAGTAACTTACCCATGTGTAAGATATACAACTTGCGCATTGAAAACCTAAATTTACATTGAATTTCATTCAAGTAACAAAAGTAAATCAAGTAGCTAGAGTAAATCATCCAATTGCATTGCTCACACAAGTTCTTAAGCATGTGTAGGACATTATTTTTGAACATTCGGAAAAAAGAAAAAGAAAAAATTATCAATGAATTACATCTTTTTTATATATTTATCTATCTTCTAATTCAAACATCCGAGTGATTACTTCTTTTCAAGTTTTTCAAGAGCGAGAGCCACCGCCTGTTCTTTAGCTTTTTCTGCTTTCTTCTTTTCACAATTCCTTGCGTCGTGGTCACTTGTCAATATCCCACACTTTCTTTTTGGCTTTAGATATTTTTCAGTCACCTTTTCTTTTAGAGACTTTAATCTGCTGTCCTTTCCGCATCCCTTGTATGGTAAAAGAGGTGGATTTTGAACATCATTGTTACTTGGC
Organism: Erigeron breviscapus; assembly: GCA_034093135.1. Taxonomy (NCBI): domain Eukaryota; kingdom Viridiplantae; phylum Streptophyta; class Magnoliopsida; order Asterales; family Asteraceae; genus Erigeron; species Erigeron breviscapus. Next base: position 59,228,928 of record CM067172.1, on the reverse strand, counting down.
TTGGGAACTCCTAAGAATCTCTCTATTGCCTCATCATGATTCTTTGATCTTGAGTTTGGATGTGCAGCCTCTATCTCATCTTTTAGCGCCCTGACTTTTTCAACAAAATCAGACAGCTTTTCCTCATCCTTCTGCAATATATCTACGCAAACATCTACCATAAAATGCAACTCATTTCCCATCCTCTCACATTCTTCACTTGATCCACCTTCTCCAATATATCTTCGTGTTCTCATTCCTGGAGGTATCAAATCCTTTTTCCACCTTCTTAGGATGTATTTTTCTGGAATTTGTTGAACATCCAATTTCTTGAGCACACAAAATATGTGTCGGCATAAAAATCCATATCTCTGGAAAGTCATGCAGCTACAATCAGTGGTTCCATCTTGCTTGTTATGTGTCACCTTAATATCACACAAGAGAATAGGACACGTTGTTACATCTAAAAAATTCTAATAAACTGTCCTACCCATGCGTAGCATATATTATCAGATGTACCTACCCATGTGTAAGTAAATGTGCTAAGTGAGTTTTTCAGTAGCATACCTGGAAAGTATATACTTTTTTCACAGTTTGGGTCGTGGTTCCCGTCCCTGTTGCATTTTCGGTTTCATCTTCCGTTCCATCTTCAGCTTCTTCTTGATCCACAGTTTTGATGTCTTCAACCTCTTCAACATTCTTGTCTTTCTTTTTGCCGACCACCACCTTTTGTATGTTTTTCTTAACTTCCCTTATCTCTTTAACCACAATCACATCACATCCTTGCATTCCCGAGGTCACGGAATGCTGAGAACACCACCAACTTCCCAAATATATTTCTTTTTGCACCAACAGGAAAATGGTACGCGTGTAAACATTGTACGCATGTTGCTCAATAACAAGAGGGGTTTTAAACGGTGGTCTCTTGTTATGTGTCTGGTGGTCAAGAACCTCTAACCTGCTCCCCTGCCTCTCCATGGCAGACTCATACGACATCATAAAATGAATCAACGTTGCTCCACCATTCGTGAAATTGCTGAAGAATGAGTTTTCGCTTTCCGATCTTGAGGTGGTTCTCATCAAACCCGACATCAGTAAGTCTGTGAAGTAAGCTGGTATCCATGTAGACCTGATATCATACATATGCTTGAACCATGGATGTTCTTCCAACTTGAATTCCTTCATTATCTCTGCCCATCTTTTCTCAAACGTCTTTGTACTCAATGATATGTTCCAAACTATGTCGTTGAACTTCTTCTTGAAATCAGTATTATCAAACATGCGTTTTCCTACCTGTATATGGAAATGGTTAGCCTAACTACACATGTGAAGATTGTGTTTTTTTTAAGAGGTCTAGGCTATATAATATCGTCCTAAACATTTGAAGAATGTCTAGTTTTCAATTTTTTACCTTCATAGGCAGCTTCTGAGTGATGTGCCACATGCACAGTCGGTGCCTTGATTCCGTTAAGACGAGTGCAACGGCCTTCTTCATTGTTGCATCTTGATTAGTGACGACCATCTTTGGTTGGCTTCCAAATGTATCCAAAAACGCTTTCAACAACCACACGTAAGAATCTGATGTTTCATCCCTAAGCATACCAGCTCCGATAGACACAGTCTTCTTATGGTTGTCTATCCCGGTGAATGGGACAAACATCATGTTGTACCTGAAATCGCACATTATGGCTGTTATTTTACCCCTGTGTAGGATACGAATAAACGACACTTTCACATGTGTAAATACAATAATATGATTCCGAATAAAAAAATCATACATTATGGCTGTTATTTTACCCCTGTGTAGGATACGAATAAACGACACTTTCACATGTGTAAATACAATAATATGATTCCGAATAAAAAAATCATACATTATGGCTGTTATTTTACCCCTGTGTACGATACGAATAAACGACACTTTCACATGTGTAAATACAATTATATGATTCCGAATAGAAAATCATACATTATGGCTGTTATTTTACCCCTGTGTAGGATACGAATAAACGACACTTTCACACGTGTAAATACAATAATATGATTCCGAATAAAAAAATCATACACTTGCCTGTTTGTCCTGTAAGTAGCATCGAATGAAATGATATCTCCAAATTCTTTGAAATTTGCTTTTGTTGTCTCATCGGCCCAAAACATACACTCCAACTCCGTGTTATCTTTTACCTTGTATTCGAAGGTAAAATTTGGGACATGCTCTCGTCTGTTTTCCATTTTATTTACCAACATCTGCGCGTCACTTGAGCCTATAAAACAATTGATTTTCTTCTTGTAGTTCTTGAAGTCGTTCACTGTGCCGTGTGTGTTCTTGTAAGAACCTTGCATATTGCTGTAGATATGATGTGCTCTTGTCGGTCCTATATTCGAAGTTGAAACCTTATTAATAAACGTCATTTCAGAGATTCCCAATTTCCTTTGTCTTCTCGACAAGTGTCTATGCTCCACCGAATTCAGCTGATGATTGTGTCTTTCCTCAAACTCGTCTAATATGTACGATTGTCGGCCTTCAATCAGCTTGAATATGACATGTGTTTCACATCTTGTCACTTGCAGTGATGAAATACGTACTCTTTTGCCACTGTTTTCGTGATTCAGTGTATCTATGCTTACACCTTGTGGTTTCCCTTCTTTATTACACAAAATGTACTTCAATCTAACCACTCCACTGTATTTTTTCTTTGTGGATAGCCTAGTGTCAAAACCCGCTTGGTATGCAATCATCTATTGTATCAAAAACTTGACCCTTAACTGGTCTTACATCTTCCTCTACTTCTGGTATCCAACATATTTCACCTTCATCTGTTTCTATCATCCTACTGTTATACCAGCTACTACATGGCTTGTTAACCGAACCTGCACGACACACAACATTTAGATATCCACATGTTCTACACATGTGTAGGACAGACCTTTGTAGATCAACATACATTGATAAACATTTCAACTTCATATCTGTTAACTAAAACACATCCTACACATGCGTAGACGACTAATACAACTGGATTCGCATACATACATCTGCTACACATGTGTAGGATCAATACACATGTGTAGGACAGACCTTTTTAGTGATATTTTCAGCTTTAGAACTAAAACGATCATATGTAGCTACACATGCGTAAACGACTAATCATGTCTAAAACATGCTAACACAAAAGGTGTCCTACTCATGTGTAGGATGAACTTTTTATATCGATATTTTGGAGCTTCAAAACTAATACAATTGTATCTACCTACACCTGTGTAAAACAGGTAATCATTTGAATTTCAAGTCATATAACAAAGTCAAAACACATCTTACACCTGTGTAGAATCAACATACATTGATAAACATTTCAACTTCATATCTGTTAACTAAAACACATCCTACACATGCGTAGACGACTAATACAACTGGATTCGCATACATACATCTGCTACACATGTGTAGGATCAAAATACACATGTGTAGGATCAACATACATTCAATTTTAAGCTGAAATTTTGAAAACACATCCTACACATGCGTAGACGACTAATACAACTGGATTCGCATACATACATCTGCTACACATGTGTAGGATCAACATACATTCAATTTTAAGCTGAAATTTTGAAAACTTACTTGATTCAGCTTCAAAGAGGTTACTGAACACACTATCTTATTCATGAAACGTTGAATTGACTTCGTCATCATGAATAGTTGAATCCTCTTCCATATTCACCTGTGTAGTTAAGAAATTTCATATCAAAAAAATTATAAATAAAAAAGCTACTGTAATTGATGATAATCGATTTGCGGATTACTTAACTGTTATAGTTTGATCGGAATTTGGATCGGAATTTCACAAAAACCGGAATATGAATTTTTGATAGAATTTTATGAATTTTTTTTTATTTAGAAATTGAGATCTGAAATCGAATCTAATCGGAATTAATGGAGGTTTGATCGCGATTTCATGTAGGATTGATCGGATTATATGAAGATCTGATCTGAATTTTGCAGATTTTGATCGGAATTTTGTTGAGAGCAGAAGGTGAGAAGGTGTGTGTTTTTACACACACTTAAGAACGAGAATGAGAAATTTACACATTATATATTGTAATTACATTTTAAAATGACGAGAATACCCTTCTTGATTTAAATTTGATCTTGATGAATTGATGCACGATGATTTTCATGATGCACGGTGATTTTTAGTTAAGGGAAACATATTGTTTTATCTGTTTTACTTTAATACTTGTTTTATTTTACCTAAAACCTATATACATATGTAATTATATATGTGGGTGTTGATGATTGTATATAGAGTAAATTACTTTTTTCGTCCTTTAAGTTGACACGTTTTTCACTTTCAATCCCTTAAGTGAAAAATTATCAATTTTTGTCCCCCACGTTGTCATGTTTCTGCAGTTTTCGTCCTTGTCAAAGAGTAAATGACGCGTATACCCTCACGTGTTGGTCACGTGGGGTGAGTTAACGGAAAATTTTGGACGTCGTTAGCGCTAGGACCTTAATTGAAAAAATTAGCCAACTTTAGGGATGCAAATTGATATTTTTTTACTTCAGGGATTGAAAGTGAAAAACGTGCCAACTTCAGGGATAAAAAAAGTAATTTACTCTAACTTTTTTAAAATTTAACATCTATAACACATTTATTTTTATAATCATCTCATTTTTATATATATCATAATCTTATGTTGTAGAAAAATTAAATAGAAGGATTTATCATTTTTCTATGGAAAATGATAAACATAGTATTTGAAATAATGTGTGATGGTTATTTATTTTAATATAGTAATTTGTCTTTTAAAATTTTCACTATAACTATAGGATCCTTATTATGTAAAACAAAGCTACTAAATATTATATCAATACTAAACTACCCCAAATTTTACAAACTACACATATTAAGACTTCTCTTCAAAAGACATCAGCTTTTACCAAAAGGACTAATTAACCCAACTTTGGCATACATATCACTTATTTAATATATAAGTTTTGATACATATGCCCAAAAAATATGTCTAATATTATATCTATATTTCATTTGTTTTTTTTTTTTGTTTTTTTTTTTTTTTTGTAAAGTTAGTTTCGATTCAGACGTGCTGGAGGCAATTTTAACCAGCGATTTGCTGGACCTCCAACCCCCTACTCATGGAAAATACCTTGAGATGAGAAACCCAAGACTCGAATCCGAGACCTTTGGAAAAACTCACCTTCGGGACCCACATAGCGATTTGATTATTAACATATGTATTATACACATTGATTTTCTCATGTATCTATTTCTCATAATCACATTGTTAGACACACTTTTAAGCATATTATATAAATACAGTAAATATTTTTCCCAATATTATTGATTTACATACATTTAGATGTGTAACATATATTAACTTCAAGCTAATTTGGGAATAACCGATTTTCCTTTTTGTGAATCTTTGCCAAAGTGTGACATCATATAAAATTTTCAATATTTCGTTTCTCATATGAAACCAAAAGTGCGATTGTGAATCTTTTGGTATGTTTGTTTTAAGTATGTGTGATTGCTGAGTGGTTATTATTGTGAAAATCTTCTCAATAGAGTATATAATTAATGGTTGTATTATCAATTATTGCTTAAAATTGATGTGTTTATCTCGAATTCGAACCCTAATAGTGCTTTAAGGAATTTGTTTTCACATGTTTTAGATGAGTATAATATTACAAAGATTCCCTTCCAAATGTCTTTCCTTGTTTTTCTAGGATGAAACTCATTAGAGAAAACACCTAAACCACTGGACAAGAGCCTAATAATTACAAATGCTAGGAATTACATTAATACATACATATATGCTAAGTTAAAAATATATAAAATGATAAATCAACTTAATTTATATGCTTAAAAAGCAATTTAAAATCTTAAAAATTTGACACTTGAATTTTCACAAAGTCTATTTTTTAAATTTATATCTTGATTCTTACAAATGTCACAATCTTATGATTAATGTTGATTTTTAAGTTGATTTATTATTATCTTAAAAAAATCTATAAAAAAAAAATAATGTAACTATTGATAAATTATGTAAATGTGTTTTTAAAATATATATTTTCAATCCATTTATTCTTTATCATAATAACAATTTCCTAAACACACAAATAGTTGCAAGTGTTGAATTCAAAGTATCTAATTAATCCATTTAACCATTGCGGAGTTAAAATTTAACCTTTTGTTAGGTAAAGTAAAAGTTACCGTATACTAAAGCTTTTCTCGACATAAGGACGATTGTAAGTTTCATATTTATAGTACAATATCCATAATGGGCACACATTATTGAATGTTAAAATTCATTCACAATACATCTTTTTTAGCATTTAATGAATAGATGTCAAAAAAACGTCACATAATATGCATTTTTTTATTTATTAAAAAAAATATCCTAACTTTTTTTTTTGGACATTAGAAAAAAAACTAAAAAAATCCTAACTAATGACAAAATGTCTTCATCTTTGGAAGTTGATGATTTTCACATTTGATGTTACAAGTTGCGTGTCACATAGTATACATTTGATCCCCTATCACTCATAAGTCACCACTATTCCAAGACCAAACAAAAGCCGTAAAAAAAAAGTTGAATATCCAACATACCGAGATAAAAATTACAAACTCTGAATCAAGGTTTCTAAAAAAATTTATTTGAAAGGAAGAAAATCCAAATTATAATCTATCAAATTCTTTTAAAATTTTTGAACCAAACAGTGCTAGTTTTATTCAAAACAATTGTTCAAAACTTCAAATTATATGTAACGACATAGAACATCTCTTTATTTATTTTTCTTTAGTAGGGTAGATGAGTAACAATGAAAGAAAGTGTGTTTTCATCCGCATCAACATATGTGTTTTCAAATCTGAATGGCAGCATGGTTTATGATATCGACCATACAAGAAAGCATCTAGTGACATGTTTCCATCTATCGAGTAGATTTGGATGTAACTTATCACTGGTATTATGTTATATCATCATATTATTATAATTATGATTTAAACTATGTATTTTTGTATTAATGGAGAAAGACACAATTTGCATGAGACCAAAATCACCACTGCCAATTCAATAATTCATGTTTAATGAAGTTGGTTTGGTATTAATGGAGAAAGACACAATTCAATCATTCATGAGACCAAAATCACCACTGCCAATTTGCATGTTCTTTCAGTCACCACATCCATATATATGTCTTAAAGAAAAAAGAAAAGGTGTATTTCACAATACATCAATTTTTCTTTAACACATACACATCACAATATCTTGATTTTGACAATTCTGTTCTCTGAAAAATCATAATGTATAAATCCATTCCTGTTGTAAAATCTTTAAAAAAAAAAATTAAGTCATGCTATCTACAAATTGTGACACGTACTTTTTTTTTATATAAAGAAAAACCATACATGTCAATATCCAATATCGTTTTTTTAACAACATATTATTCAATTTCTACTACGAATATGTGAGATGAAATCCGATGAAGTTAATTATTAGCTTTGTAACAGATACCTAATTATTCACGATCGTCTGTGAAAGCAAGATCTTACCAATTTGTTGATCAAACTAAAAAGTTAATTAATAAGCTTGTGATTAATTAGTTTCTTTAAGCATGTACAAAAAGTTTCAATCAAAGTCGTACCAATTTCTTTAAGCAAATTAAAATACAAAGTTAGGCATGGAGCATGATGTAGGAAACCTTTCAATGGTAGGTGCTAAACATGAATCGAAACTTACCGGGGACCAACAGTCAATTAATAGGATATATATATCGATGATGACGGTATGCTTTCATATTGTCATTTCAAATAATTTGAGAAAACAACCTGTTATAAAAAGAAGCGTTTAGAATATGGCTTTGTTATATTCATTAATCTAAAAGTAATTTCATAAGGGATTATATTAATAACTATCAATAACATGCATAAAAAGATAGCATCTTACATATAAAAAAGTCCATTCTTAGAATTTAATGGTAAAAAATACAACTTGTTATGTACGTAGACTTAATTATTGTGACAACATGATTATCTTCGTGTGTATGTATGGTGTTGTGTTGTATGTATAATTGAGCAAAGCAATCAGTTAAACATCTTAGAATGATCGGGAGAAAATCTGAGAAAAGCTCATGTGAATGCCGGTTAAGCCTCAAATATGTGGATTAAAGTCTTGACTTTCGTGAGTATCCCCGTGTTGCAATGACGTTTGAGCCCTGGGAGAACAGGGTTCGAATCCGAGCAATCAAGGTTTTTCTCCAATTTAGCGTCGTGCCTTATGTAGCGGCTAAATTGGTGTGGTTTCCCTCCCCTGTGGTTCCCTGACTTCGTGGATCGGTCGCTAGTGACTGTCTGCCCAATTGGATGTAACGGCTAGCCGTCCCGTGACACAAACGTTCAAAAAAAAATAAAGGATCCTGTTTTAAAAAATAAAATAAAGAGAAATCAGTTTTTTTTCATTTTTTCTTTATATGGGTATTAGCCAAGGCATTACTAATCAAAACATTAAAATTAAGTAGATTGAGTTAGGTTCATACGCTATTTTAGAATTGATATAGTTAAAGTGATAAAAGTTGTTTCTAAAAACTATAATATTGTTATCATAGATTATTTTCCAAAGAAGATTATACATTATTTATAAATAAAACATCATCTATTTTCATTCACGTGAATGTTACTCCCAAATGTACATACATACTTGTCAATGGAAACTAGTGTTGATCACAAAAAGACCTATCATAATCATGGTTGATTTGTGATAAGATCATATCATCGCTTTTGCTCATTTTGGAGTGGAATTTTGATTCTTTCACAATTTCACACCTAAAGCATCTTACATTAATTACCCATGACCAAAGGATACTTTATGTTTTAAAGTTCATGTACCAACCAAAATGTAGAAAAAAATAAAATAAAAGAGAAGTTAAAGTGATTAAATAATTATAAAAATAATAAAGTGTAAAGTGTAAAGATGTGTATTGGGTTACAACTCGACTAAACAGTATATCAAGTGCAAGTTAAAATATCATATGTATAATTCCAGTTCCATTGACAATATTATATGCTTTTTTCTCTTTTTTGGCAAAATAGAAAGTTCGGTGTTTCACAAAGAAAGCTCAAAGGGAATTTCTTATATCCATATTCAAATTTTAACAACATTTCCTATAATGTTTGATGAATTTCTTGACATGCTCAAAGATAAGTTCCTAAAACAATTTCTTTTATTGTAGAAATAGTATTAATTTTCTACGCATTTTGTTAATCATAACATTGAAAGATATGGTTAACAAACAACAATACATTATACATGAAACTATTTGTCATTTAAAAATAAATTTCCACCGTCATATATAACATTAATTTCATTGCTTGAGTTAATTCAAAGTATTTTTCTATTCCCACACCATAGAGCACTACATATATGTTAATCAAAATATTAAACAAAGCTAAGCTACCACTATTATAAAAATAGGTAGTTCGAACTATAACTTAAGCTTTGATGTACTTTATTATTATTTGTTATTTTTAAGATTGAGGAACTAACAATTATTATTATAAACAATAAGGTATGTATAGTTGGAGGGATCATGTGTCATTGTAACGTGGTTTCCCTGTTTAATGGGCAAAAGCCAAGCACTTGGAAATGAAGCATGCCACCAATTTTGTTCTTGACTTTTTCCCTAGGATTTTAGTTTAATTAAATCATTATTCTTGACATTTGAACTAAATATTTTTTCATTGGAACTCATTATTATTATATACGTCAAACTTCAACTTCATCTTCATCGTCACTCCATAAATCATTCCTCTTTTTCTCCATTATCTCTCACTATTTTATAAGGAATCTCAAACAACAACAACTAACAAAATGGAAATAACGTACACATAACACTCACTCCCACTTTTAAAATTTGTTTAGTGCTATACCATTTGAGTTTCAAAGATTTGTGCAAAGTCAACTAGAGGAATAGTATTTTAAAACCGTCCATTGATCATTTTTTTTTTTATTTTTTTTTACAAGTGAATTTTACCTCAGACGCGTATGATGTATGCTAATCGCACAACGAAAGAGTCCCGCACTAAGCGGATCTTAAATAGTCTTTCTCACCATACCACCTCCTTAATTGAAAAATACCGTCGAGGAGAACCTACCAAGGTTCGAACTCGAGACCTTGGAGTAAACTCCCCCAGGCCCCGCATAGCAGGTTTAGTGAAACACCCCTGGTCACTAGGGTTTAACCCAGTGGTTGTCCATTGATCATCTAAGTATATGGTTCATTATCTTATTCAAATTTGTTAATTGAATGAGATTCTTATGATAACCTATATCTTAGAGTTCCAATGAGGTCATAGTTTGGTGACTATGTGCTGTTCATGTAATTTTATATGGATTTTGTAGTGCGAATATCTAAAGTTGATATCTAATGAATATAAACTATATTTTAATGCATGAAGTTCTTATGATAACCTATGATTAATTTATCTGGTGAAAAGGAGGGTGGCGACTCCTTGTTATGTATGTCCGTTTTGTAACGCATGTGAAGAATCAATGGATCATTTGTTCACTTTTTGCTCTGAAATTGTGACATAAGGGTGGTTTATGGTGCAAAATCCTCCCAATGTTTCAGTAAGGTTTGACAATTGGAAGTTTTTTTTTTCCTTTATGTAATTATATAGTATTGTGTTGTAAACTTGTAATTGTTAGCTAGTATTTTGGAGTATGTATACTACTCGTAATTATTATTTAAAGAAAGTTGTCATTAGAATAAACCTATATTTAATTTAATTATTATACTTTGTTAAAAATGAGAAAGTGACATCATTAGTTATTAATATAATTTAGTTAAGTTAAATAGACTTTATATAAATATAGGTGACTTTTCATGTTATTCGAAGAGACGAAGTACTTAATTTAAAATTTAGACAATTTAAGAGGGTTGTCTTGTGTTCATTTTCAAACTCTTCCCTATCACTTACAAAAACTATTTCGACAGGTTTGAATATAAAACCTACCATTTTTTTTTTCTAACCATTAGGTCACAATGCAAATGATCTACACAAGTTTTACATATATACCTTCTTGAAAATATTTATGGATTGATGGTTTGACATGTTCACCTATATGGGTGTTTGGGATTGCGTTTGAAATTTTGCATTTTTAAAACTACGTTTTAAAAAAACATGTACTTACTCTTTCAAAACTGCATTTTCTCTCTGATTAAAAGCGGATAATCACTTTTATAGGTAAACATTTTTTCAGATTATTTGCGTTAAGCAAACGCGCGCAATAATTAGATAATTCATTTTAAACACAATTCCAAACATCCCATAGCCAACCCTAAATATAATTAAGTCGATAAGATGACATGTTATGATTTCACACTTTAAGGCATTGAATCGTGGCTACTTGATGAACATTATTAGGCCGCAACATCAATTTGAAATCTACGGTGTGCCCTTTTAATAAGAACATGGTGGGAGACATTAAGCACCTCTTGATCTCCTGCCACGAGGCTATTTTGATTTGGCAATCTATAATCTATTAGGGCGCGTTTGGTTCACAGAATGTTTTTGGAAGGAATGAAATATTTCAAAGGAATTGGAATTTGAAGGAATGGAATTTGACGGAATGTTTTTGATTTTTTGAAAATTCAAGTGACGGAAGGAATGAAATTCCTTCCTCCATCCCCAAGGAATGGAGATTCCATCAAATGATGGAATGTTTACATTCCTACGGAATGAGATTCCCTCTTCTTTGGACAACCAAACGCACTAAGAATGGAATTCAATTCCAATTCCATCAAATTCTATCAAATTCTGTTAACCAAACGCGACCTTAGTTAATGGTGACATCCTCTCCCAATCTTTGCTTATGAAATGGTGATCTACTTAATCACCACAAGACGTTCAATTTTTTTCAAAAACAAGTGGAAAACATTTCATGGTATCAACTGTGCTTGTTAGTCTATTTGGAAGTATAGTAATGATGAGACTTTTAATGGCAAACCACTATTTGATTGGATTAAGCATAGATCGAAAAATATTTACATTTCTTGGATTCAATGGTGTAATTTTGATTTCTAGCTCGTTGTATTGTGTTCTTGTTCTAACTTCTAGCTAATTTAATTCTAATAAAATTTGTAGTTTAAAAATTAAAAGAAAATACATCTCCATAGTGTTGAAATGAAAAGGGGTAGCGGTGCAACTTGTTGCCCTCTGTAATTAATAAAAAAGATAGGTTAACTCTCGGTTTAAGTGGTTGGTATGGAATACATGGTGACTTTAATAATTAAAAGGTCATGTATTCAAGTTTTACATGTAACAAAAATTGAGATTTCATATTAGATTTTCTAAAATGGGTTAGTGTTGAAATCGGAGTTAAGTTATGAAGAGAAAATTTTACTGAGCTCAAATCCACCGTTAAAAAAACAAAAATGTGGTTTCACTTACAGGAGATGATATATCTTCTTAAGCCTAAAAATTCTCCTAGCAATAGAATAATGATATTTGAAAGGTTAAGGGATAAGATTAGGAAAGGATATAAGTGAATATACACTTCACATTTATCGGGTTTTATAAAGATTGTTAAGCTAATGTTTAAAAAGATTAATATTTTTTTTTATATAAGTTTTTTCTGAGAGTGTCAATTGTCGAATAAGCTGGAGATCAAAGAAATTGGCAGAAGGCTGGATCACTCATTAAGAAAGATGGAAAATGGCAATGGGTAACATGTGAGAATCTACAACATTATGATGTTCACAATCTGCTACAACAAGACCCCCAAAACCCTACTTCTAAAAACACCCAAGGTATCAATCGTAACCCTAACTTTCTCTTTAACCCTAATCTCCATAAAAATCGTGTTAATTATCGTAATTTAAATCATAATCTCCATAAGAACCATCTTAATGATCGTATTCCAAATCATCAGAAAAATCCTAATCTGCGATCCATAGAAAAATTCTCCACTTCGATCTTCGTTTCTAATATTCCTTGGAAAGCTTCGGTCCAAGATGTTTGGGACTCTTGTAAGCAATGGGGGGTGGTCGTCGATGTTTTTATAGCCTCCAAGAAATCAAACTCTGGTCACCGGTTTGGTCTTGTTCGATTTAAGAACGTTAAAGATGTTCAAGTCTTGGTTAACAATGTTAGAACTACTTGGATGGGAAATTTTCACCTCTTCGCTGATGTGGCCAAATATGGCAGATTTGAAAACTATTCGGAGAGGCGAAATGCTACTGAAAACCCGCCCCAGGAGGATAAGACTTCGCCTATTCACGTTAGAGTCAAGCACAAATATTATGCTGAAGCGGTGTCGGGGAATGGTGGGGTGAACAGTGGTACCCGCACCGAGGATCTAATTTTTATCTCGGAGGATGAAGGTATGGACTATTCTAGTTTTGAACATAGTCTTCTGGTCAAGGTGAAAGATATTAATACTATTAGAGATATAATATCCCATACGGAATCAGAGGGATTTGATAATGTGGCTATTCGTTATGTTGGGGGGCGATGGGTGTGGCTGGAATTTGATTCAATGGAACAAGTCGATAGTTTTAAAACCTCTGAGACATTATTGAATTTGTTCACCGAGTTTAGAGAGGTGGTTCCTGATTTTATCCCGGATGAAAGGTGTGTGTGGATTGATATTGTGGGGTTACCATTGGCGTATTCAGCACCGACGCTTACAAGAATATTAGCAATCGTTGGGGAAAGAGTGTTTTTGTTGATATGGATAATGCGGGCCCTATATCTCACGGGAAGGTCTGCGTGCTTACCTCTTCAATGACTCGTGTACAAGATTCATTGAAGGTGTCATTTTGAGATTGTATCTATAACATAAATGCAACAGAATTTGCGTATTGGGTTCCCGATTTTGAAAATAATAAGGATATGGCTTCTAGTGTTTTACATGAAGGGTCTGATGAAGAGTTAACAGGGCTCGATGAAGAAGACTCTATGTTTGATGATGCATCTTCTAAAAAAGATTACAAATATGATAGCGATAAATCAAGTGACTTATCATCAACGGAGAGACTTATGAGGGACATTGATGTCCGGGGGCCAGAACGTGATACTGATTGTTTTGGAACAGAAGGAGAACATGAGAAAGAGTCGATCAAGGAGTATGATAGTTCAGTTGGCGAGAAAGTTGAAATTCCAATTAATGAACCTGATGATAATTGCAGTTCAAACTTGGGGTCATTTAACGACCATTCGATTGAAGAAGTTTCTAATAGGAACATCGAACCTGATATAGATATAGGCAAGAATATTGGATCTGTTACAGGTAAGATTAATTCGGTTGTATCAACTCCACCAGGTTTCAAAGGCGCTAAAAAGAATATCGAAGTGGTAAAACAAAAAATTAGTCCCAAAGAAAAAAATTTGGATGCTAATTCTTATGTGGTAGGGGGATCTTATCGAGGAAATAGTATAACGGATTCGGCGAAATCTATGATGGTGAGATTAAGGAGATTGGGTAACAACATGGGATTATAACTCCCTACTGAGTCGACCTTTTTGGAGAAATTGGTGAAAGGAATGAGTGCTGGCTTGACATTTAAATGAATATTATCTCTCTAAATATTCGTGGTATCGGCGGCAGAGATCCGAATAAACTGTCTAAGGTCTCTTCTATGTTATTCAAGCATCGTGTTAACTTTTGCGGCTTTCAAGAAACGTTTATGACTTCCGTGAAGCTCTTTCAAATTCGTAAGTTATGGGGTAATGACAATTCGAGTTTGCCATCTCTTCGGCGAGGGGGCATTCTGGTGGGTTACTCTCTGTTTGGAACCCGTCTATGTTTCGAAGCATTAAAGTTCATAGTTTCCAGCATGTTCTTATTGTAGAAGGTTTGTGGATCTCTCTTAATTTTCATTGTTTCATGGTTAATATTTATGCTCCGCAAGATGAATCGGCTAAAAAAGATCTTTGGATCTTCATTATGCAATTCATGGCTCATCATGGTGATAATTTCATTATTTTTGGAGACTTTAATTATGTTAGATACGCCGAGGAACGATTGGGGTCGTTGTTTTGTCAAGCTAATGCCGATGTTTAATGCTTTCATTTCTGATTCGGATTTAGTTGACATTCCCATGGGACAATATAAATTCACTCGTATGAATCCGAGTGGGTCGTGTGGGGCAAAGCTAGATAGATTTCTGGTTTCTCAAAATTGTGTGTCGACGGTTGATAATATCAAGGCTTTGGTCCTGGACCGAAATGTTTCTGATCACCATGCAATCTTACTTCACCAACAGGTTATTGATTATGGACCGACTCCGTTTAAATTTTTAATTCGTGGGGGAAGATGGATGGAAGAGAATCAAAAAAAAGAAAGGAAAAAAGAAAGAAAGAAAAAAGATGGATGGATTTAGAGAGTTGGTCACTAAAAGTTGGTTGGCGTTATCTAATGATCATGGTCTGCCCTTTCACTCAATTTCGAAATAGATTGAAAAGGTTGAAACTTGATATCAAGAGTTGGAAGTGTAATATCGATTCTAAATCCAAGCTGGTTAATTTGAAAAGACATTTAGTTGCTTTGGATAAAGAGGTGGATGATGGTGTGATAGACGACTCCACAGCTATAAGGAGAAGGAACATTATGCATGAGATTTTAGAAATTGAAAAAATTGAAACTTTGGACATCCAACAAAAGGCTAAGGTCAAATGGTGTATGGAAGGTGACGAAAATACACAGTTTTTTCATGGTTACGTCAATAAGTCGCGTAAGAATTTGGGTATCCAGGGGATTAAAGTTAATGGTGCATGGTTGGACAATCCTCAAAGTGTTAAAAATGCTTTTGTGGATCATTTCTTGAAAAATTTAAAAGAGGACCGTATGTTAAATTGGGTACTAGGAGTCAACAATTTAAATCATTGTCCGTTGACCAAGTATATAATCTCGAACGACCGGTGACAGAAGATGAGATTAAGGAGGCTGTGTGGGATTATGGTAGTGATAAATCTCTTGGACTGGATGGTTTTACTTTCGGCTTCATCAAAGAGTCCTGGGATATTTTAAAAAATGATGTGGTTAATTTTGTCCAACGGTTTTTTCAAACTGGTTTCATTCCTCAAGGTTGCAACTCTTCTTTCATCACTCTTATTCCTAAAGTCCCCAACCCTATTGTTATTGATGACTTTCGTCCAATAAGTCTTATTGGTTTGCAATATAAGATTATTGCTAAAATTTTGGCTAATCGACTTGCAAAGGTGCTAGATTCGGTGGTGAGTTCTACCCAGTCGGCGTTTATTAAAGGTAGAAATATACTTGATGGCCCTTTTATACTTAATGAGATTCTTGAATGGCTTAAGAGGAAAAAAAAGAAAGCACTTTTCTTGAAGTTGGATATTGCAAAGGCCTATGATTCTTTAAATTGGGATTATCTTTACTCCGTTATGGCTTTCATGGGCTTTGGAAGGAGATGGATTAGTTGGATTTCCGCCTGCCTCTATTCTGCGCGCTCTTCGATTTTAATTAATGGCAGTCCTACTAAGGAGTTTAATTTAGAGAAAGGTCTTCGTCAGGGGGATCCGATGGCTCCCTTCCTTTTCATTATTGCTATGGAAGGATTACACGTTGCTCTGGAAGACTTGAAATTATCTGGAGATATTCACGGTATAAAGGTCGGCTCCCTGTCTCTTTCTCATCTTATCTATGCTGATGACGTCTTGATTTTGGCTGGATGTTCTGATGTAAATATTATTAACATCAAAACAACCTTCGCTTGCTTCTACCTTGCTTCTAGTCTTCGTATTAACTTGCAGAAATCCAGAATTTTTGGGATTGGCGTTCATGGGGTTCAGTTGGATAACTATGCTAGACTCATGGGGTGCGGCCGTGGATCATTTTCGTTCACCTATCTGGGAGTCCCTATTGGTGGCAATATGAAAAATCTGCAATCTTGGAATCCGGTTATTGGTAAGTTTGAAAAGAGTCTTTCAAGGTGGAAAGCTAACTTGCTCTCAGTTGGTGGTCGTTCTATTTTGATCTCGTCGGTAGTTGGGGCCGTGGGGACTTACTTTATGTCTTTGTTTAGCCTTCCATCAACAGTTAGAAAAAAGTTAGAATCGATGCGTGCAAATTTTTTCTGGGGGGATAAAAAAGATTATAAAAGGATACATTGGATCAAGTGGGATTCTATCCTTGCTTGTAAGGCTCATGGTGGGCTGGGGATGGGATCGCTAGATGCTCTTAATAGAGGGTTACTTATGAAGTGGCGATGGAGGTATGTGTTTGAACCCAACGCCCTTTGGGTCTCGGTTATCAATAACATCCATTCCCCTAATTCTTTTTCTGATTGGATGAAGCTGGGCTTTACCAACGTTGGGGTGTGGCATAATATTAACATGGTGGCTCGTGATTTAGATTCGGATGGCATCATTCCTCTACACGTCATTTCGAAAAAAATTGGGAATGGGAACGGTACCTTATTTTGGCTTGATTTGTGGAATGGTAATGTTACTTTGGCCTCTAAATTTCACAGGTTATTCAATTTAGAACTCACTAAAAAAGCTTCTATTTCTGACCGATGGAAGGATAAAGAGATTGTACCTAATTAGAGAAGACAAGTTCGAGGTGGTGCGAAGATGTGCGAGTTGAATGAACTTATTAATCTGATGAGCTCAGTGTCTCTCTGTGAAGATCCGGACAAATGGATTTTTTCAATGGCAGGTATGAAAGACTTCTCGGTGAATGGAATTCGCTACAGGATTGATAAGGTGTTGCTCACTAATGGTCACGATGCCACTAGATGGAATAAGCTAGTCCCGCGTAAGGTCAATATTCTCATGTGGAGGATCCTTTTAAATAGAATTCCTACTCGTACTAATCTGGTTAACAAAGGTGTGGATATACCGTCGACTCTTTGTCCGTTGTGTAGTAACTTGGTCGAAACTTGTGATCATATATTTGGAGTTTGTGTGGTGGCATCTAGAATTTGGAATTTAATTGCTATGTGGCTTCAGATTCCTCCTGTCCCACGTAATGGGCCTGCTCAAATTTTCCAATGTATTGACAATATGAACATTTCTTTGGAAAAAAAGGAAATTATCGAAGCTATAATTTTTTGTGGTTGTTGGTCGATTTGGAAATACCGTAACGAGGTAGTTTTCAACAATGGGAGTCATCGCAAAGAGTTTCTTATGGATCTTATCATCGCTCAGTCGTTTATGTGGTACTCTAGCAGATGCAAAATAAAAAAGATCTCATGGTTGGATTGGCTCAAATGTCCTCTGCTTGTTCCCTAGTTTTGGTTCGTGATTTCCTTGGGGCTTATATGAGATTATATCAAAAACACCGTGGAGTGAATCATTACAATCCAAGCATCAAGAAGTATTTTTGATCGTGTTGATTTGTTTCGATTGAGATAGTGAAATTGTAATTGTATTTGATTTCCGTCTTTGTACCTTATGGACATCTAGTGCTTTGCTAGTGACCTTTATTTTAATATATTGACGTTCAAAAAAAAAACATTTGTTTTCCGTAAAAGAGAAGTTTAAAGATATTGTAATTTGTCATTAAATGGTCGACACATTGGGAACAGAAACAGACTGACTTGGTTGCAAAGATGTTGCCAATTTTTACTTTCACTTTAGGCAAACAACAATGATAATTTGACCGTTGAGGAGAGGGGTATCTTTGGGTCTGCCTGTCATTTCCTATCTTCACGGGCCATTCATTAAGTGGTCCTATTACCCAGTAATCTCCTCTTTAACCCAACAGTACATTAATGCTTCCTTTCCCTATTGTCAAAACGTTACTATCAAGTCTTTAAGTTGACCAAGTCAACGTTATTGATCCATATATTTAGAAAGTAATCATACATATACCCATTTTATCGAGTTTATTTATCAGACTTCAGAGATTTACAAATCTCCAAAATTTCAATGAGTTTTTAGTCTAGCGGTTCAAAGATAAAGGGGAAAGAATTATGTTTCTCTAAAAATCTTGCGTTTAAATCCGGTCAGTAGCGTTTAGTTACTAACATACTAACTTAAAACGTAACTAATTACAAGTCTAGAAATTGATACATTGTATATTATATAGTACATGTGAATTATTATAGAATCTTGTTTGTCAGTAGAAGTTCCAAAACATTTTATGTTATAAATGGCGTAAATGTATTAAATGGACTATGAACGGGTTGGATAAGTTTCAAGTAATTTCTCAACAGGTTAGCGTAAAAACAAAATTTGTTACATTAAAATATGATTTATAAGATTTGTTATTAATCTTATAACTTTAAAACATATTATAAATTTAGACCAACTTCAAGGAAGTGTATCTTTCATGAGAAATCACGCTTTTCTGAATTGCATGTACCGATGTACGTTTGTTAGTTGAGATATATAAATATAAAATTGACCCTGACACGACAGGAATGGGCTCACCTGATGGGCCCGTTTGATCATTTCAGTTTAAGGGCTGGGTTGGGTTTTGTTAGGTCATCATCACTCATTAAAATTTATCTACTTTTTTTAGCTGAAATGGGCATGGCCGGGCTTGGATGGTTTCAGACTTTTTATAGTACGTATCCATTATTGAATCAAAAAGCATTAATACGAATGATCGTGTTTTACAAGTACAATATAAATGTACGTTTTATATTCACAAGCTGTTTTAATGTCAATGTGTATTAGCCTAGCTCGTAAAGGCTCTTGCTTCTAATTAGGTGTGAAGTTTAAAGTTCTATTCCTGACATGCGTATGTAGTTAGGTTATTCGGGAGTAGTTAAGAGTATGTGTATCTATCTATATCATTAAAAAACAGTCTTAATGTGATATATGGAGTATGTTTTGTTTTACATATGTAAGAAACCCTTGACGAATCACGATGTCCTACACTCCTACCTTTTTCTTTTGATATATATGTTTGTTAATGTTATAATGTCTAAGAAAGAACACTTTGGAATATTTATCGTTTATCTGGTTTATACGTATACATTTGAGTCATAGAAGTCGACGAGATAACTACTATTAACGTGTTTAAAAACTACGATGGTAAATTACATAACTAGTTCATATGTTAGAATAGCCATATTGCTGTATATATGCCGAATTGCTAGGAAGTTAATGAAAATGTACTTGATACTCGCATCATTTCAAATCGTATGATCTAAAAATATAAAGCATATAAGTGTTTTTATTATTACATTAAATTTATAAATAAAAAATATCTAATAAAAGTGTGGATTAATACGTACTTAGAAAACTCGATAGTCATAGTTGAATATTTTAATTAAAGTTGATGCAGAATAACCTTCGAAACAAAATTAAAGGTTATGTAACCATGAGTAGCAGTCAAGTTTAGAGAGCTTAGTGTTTGTTTAGCTTCTTGGTTTGTTTTGTAGTTTGCCGTTTTGGCTGAAATATGAGACCCACCCACAATCGTTGTACGTAACTGTCTTTTGGATCTAATGTATTTTTTCGGTAAAAGGCCGTAGAGATAAAATCTTTATTCGATGAAAAGTATATTTGTTTATAGATGGAGGGGTTGGGTATTGTAAAATAAGTATTAAGGTAAAACAAATAAGACAAGATCTTGACCCTTAGATCATGGTTAAATTGATGCACGAAGATTCATGAAACAATTGATGCACGATGATTTTCATGATGCACAGTGATTTTCAGAGAACATAAACCTATTGTTTTATTTGTTTTACTCTAATACTTGTTTTATTTTACCTAAAACCTATAGATGGATATTTAATAACTATAAATTAATTACAAGTATCCATTAAAATTATGAAAAACTGTTTTAAATCATATTTAGCTTAGGCAAAATCCTAAAAAAATAATAATCCTTTCAGAAGTATTGACCACTCATACGTTGCAGCGTGAAGAAGAGGTTTTCATTTTAGTGGGGTCTAGGGTTCGACTCTTTGCAAGAAGTTCCCCCCTTCATAGTGGTATTTTCCCTTGAGGATGGTAACGAGAGAACATGCATCGTGAGTCGAGTTTGCATACTGTTCGCTTGATTGTTACTGTGCGTAGTCAATCAATAAAACTAACTCGCCGTAAAAAAAAAACAAAACTACTACTAATAATTATAGAATGAAAGCCTAATAAAAAAAAAAAAAAAAAAAAAAAAAAAAAAAAAAAAAAAAAAAAAAAAAAAAAAAAAAAAAAAAAAAAAAAAAAAAAAAAAAAAAAAAAAAAAAAAAAAAAAAAAAAAAAAAAAAAAAAAAAAAAAAAAAAAAAAAAAAAAAAAAAAAAAAAAAAAAAAAAAAAAAAAAAAAAAAAAAAAAAAAAAAAAAAAAAAAAAAAAAAAAAAAAAAAAAAAAAAAAAAAAAAAAAAAAAAAAAAAAAAAAAAAAAAAAAAAAAAAAAAAAAAAAAAAAAAAAAAAAAAAAAAAAAAAAAAAAAAAAAAAAAAAAAAAAAAAAAAAAAAAAAAAAAAAAAAAAAAAAAAAAAAAAAAAAAAAAAAAAAAAAAAAAAAAAAAAAAAAAAAAAAAAAAAAAAAAAAAAAAAAAAAAAAAAAAAAAAAAAAAAAAAAAAAAAAAAAAAAAAAAAAAAAAAAAAAAAAAAAAAAAAAAAAAAAAAAAAAAAAAAAAAAAAAAAAAAAAAAAAAAAAAAAAAAAAAAAAAAAAAAAAAAAAAAAAAAAAAAAAAAAAAAAAAAAAAAAAAAAAAAAAAAAAAAAAAAAAAAAAAAAAAAAAAAAAAAAAAAAAAAAAAAAAAAAAAAAAAAAAAAAAAAAAAAAAAAAAAAAAAAAAAAAAAAAAAAAAAAAAAAAAAAAAAAAAAAAAAAAAAAAAAAAAAAAAAAAAAAAAAAAAAAAAAAAAAAAAAAAAAAAAAAAAAAAAAAAAAAAAAAAAAAAAAAAAAAAAAAAAAAAAAAAAAAAAAAAAAAAAAAAAAAAAAAAAAAAAAAAAAAAAAAAAAAAAAAAAAAAAAAAAAAAAAAAAAAAAAAAAAAAAAAAAAAAAAAAAAAAAAAAAAAAAAAAAAAAAAAAAAAAAAAAAAAAAAAAAAAAAAAAAAAAAAAAAAAAAAAAAAAAAAAAAAAAAAAAAAAAAAAAAAAAAAAAAAAAAAAAAAAAAAAAAAAAAAAAAAAAAAAAAAAAAAAAAAAAAAAAAAAAAAAAAAAAAAAAAAAAAAAAAAAAAAAAAAAAAAAAAAAAAAAAAAAAAAAAAAAAAAAAAAAAAAAAAAAAAAAAAAAAAAAAAAAAAAAAAAAAAAAAAAAAAAAAAAAAAAAAAAAAAAAAAAAAAAAAAAAAAAAAAAAAAAAAAAAAAAAAAAAAAAAAAAAAAAAAAAAAAAAAAAAAAAAAAAAAAAAAAAAAAAAAAAAAAAAAAAAAAAAAAAAAAAAAAAAAAAAAAAAAAAAAAAAAAAAAAAAAAAAAAAAAAAAAAAAAAAAAAAAAAAAAAAAAAAAAAAAAAAAAAAAAAAAAACATGACCCTTGTAATGTACGATACGCGGACCAACGATAACAATACAGAGGATCCAAAGTAGCGGCCCATCTCCAAACATTTTCTCCATCCGTTATTTTAAAATCCCAATTGCTGATCAGAATGAGGATGGCTAGCCTAAGTCCACCTACGAACTATATTTAGGCCGATAACCTTTAAGACAACCTTAAAATATCAAAGGGCCTTACGATCAACAAATAAAAGGTTGGGCCAGTAAATAGTTATGATTTATGACTTACAGAATCATACTCTTTTTGTAGTTTATGAATCCAGATTGATTTCCAAGATAGCCAATATGTATTCTTTGAAGCCAATCATTTTCCCTTTCTGTTTTTACAATTTGTATCTAAAATGGGAATTGGGATTTGGACAAAAGGCACTGAAAACAATGCTAAATCGTGTAAAAGGTTATTATGTGTGAGAGAGAATGAGAGAAAGTAAGGAAATGGAAAATATATTATTAAGTGTAAAAATATTACAAGAGGTGAGGAGGGGTTTATATAGGCATTGATATTTCACTAAACTCCCTCCTTAATTACATACAAGTCCTTCACTAATTACAATACCAACCCCTCCATACATAATTAAAGGACAAAAGTATTACAATAATACAAAACACGCACTAACTAATATTTTATGCTAACATTCTCCCCCTTTAGTGTTGTTTTGTAATTGATCACCGTCTTGATCTCTTTTTCTTTTTCTGCCTTCGGTTTCTTTTCTTAGTTGACGATTCTGGTTTGTCTTGTTGGGTCCTTTGATCTTTGAAAGCCCTTTTCTTGTATTCACTGAACTTCTCCCTCCAGTACTTCTTTGGAATGAAATGATACTTTGGATCATCTGGGCGGTTTGGTGGCTCAATGATGTTGTCGGCAAAGTTAACAGGAGGTATGTTGTGAGGACCAAGCTCGTTGTTCGGAGAATATCTTACCCAAGTGCCTTCCGGGATATGAATCACACCACGACGTTCTTTTGGCAATCTAGCCTTTAAAATCTCTCTGGTTCTCTGTCTGTGGTTGATCTTTGCCCTAATCTTCTTTATCACCTTCATTAATCTTTTCTTCTCTTTTTCAGACTCTTCGAACTCATGAAGACTTTCAAACACACTCTGGCATTGCCTCAATGTTCCATCAGAGTAGTTGGAAAGTTCGTCGAGTCTAATGAAGATTTTGTGCCCCTGATCACTGACAAAAACAAATCCTTGGGGATTATCAAACACAGCACCAGTGTTGAAGTTTTCTAGATTAACACCTGGGATTCTTTGATTGGGCACGGTGAGGTTGATTTTCTTCCTTTTCTTCTCGATCCCCAGTTGGAAGTCTTTTTGTGTTTGGCTCAAGATAAGACTATCCAAATATCTCTTGATAGCATAATAGACCTCTTGATTTTCTAGATCAGGTTGAATGAGCTTGCTAGCAAAGTGATGGAGAAGGAAAATCAGATCATCAGCAGAAAGGAGATTGAATCGGGCTTCATTGATTATATACTTGCGATTATCTTCCCTTCTAACTACAAACCACATCAACCCCGGTCTACGTGCAAAGCCTGCGTCTCGCCATTCTTTGAAATGAATGCTGATGACTTCAATTATCTTTAGCTTGAACTGATCTTTCCATGCTTTAAGGATCCTTTGACTTCTGGCTTCAACGAGATCTTTCAGATACTTTTCTCTTTGATGGTCAAGATCATATGCACGTCTCGCTCTGATTTCATCAATATCAATCTTCACCAGTTCTTGTTTCTTCGAGAAAATCTCATAGGCCTTTTCTTCAAGAAATTTGGTGGATTTGAAGAGATGCGATGGTAGTTTGAGATAATCAATCTTCTTTAAAACATTCTTTTTGAAACCACCATCATTGATTTGATCTCTAGGAACCCTGGTGATTTGGTGGAGGTGAGGATTAGCAAGGTGGTGAATTAGATTGTCGAAGTTCATTTGGTTTAGGGCGGGAATCGGTTGTTGAACATTAGGGTAAGTGTCAAAGCCAGGAAAGTCATCATCATCATCAGAATCATTTTCATCTCTTGGATCATTTTCAGGGAAATCCAAGTTATCAAAATCTTCACCAATAATCGAAGGATCATGAGGTAAGCCTTGTGATTGAGCATCATCATGAATATCTGAGCCTAGAATAACATCTGTAGCAGCACTGGCTCGAATCACAGACTCATCTAAATGTACCTCTTCAGTATGCTCTACATTATCAACAACATGCTCTACAACTTCAACGTCTTGAGGAGGATCTCTCGATTGAGCATCATCACCACCATCTGTATCACCAATGACTTCTGTAGCAGCACTTGCTCTAACATTTGCCTCATCCTCATCCATGTTCTCCCCCTCGTGTTGATCCTGATCATCAGGATCATCACGCCTCTGTTGGACAACAGCAGCTCGACGGCAGGTGGCTTCGAGTTCTGTAATACGTTTCTGTGCCGCTTCAAGTGCTGCATCGGCAAGAAACTTATCTTGTGCTGCTTGCTGCTGTATAAGATTTACTTGGTGTTGATGATCAAATCGGGCTTGGATAGATGCGAGAATGGCTTTGTCAAACGAATCGGTTTGGCCTTCAAGAGAGATCAGAGTAGCAAGTAATTCATCATACTGTAGGTCAAGGCGAGAGCGATTGGTAGGTGACATAGGAACAGAAGCATTGTGAGAATTATTTTTAGAGGAGGAGGAAGAAGAAGAAGATGAATGTGAAGGTGACGGTGATTTGTGAGAAATGATTGGTGGAGGTTGAGTTTGAGTTTTTCTGGTGCGAAGGAGTCCTGCAGCATCAAGAGCCATGATGGTTTCACGCTCTTCTTGATCATATTTAAGTACAATGCGTTCAGTATTAGCAGGAGGGCTTTCACTGGAGGAAGAGTTAGGAGTAGATGGTTGAACAGGAGCTTTGCCTTTGTCGGTTTGAGTACGGAGCTCTGCGGTTGGTGGAGGTTGAATAGAAGAAGAAGGTAAGACCGACGTGGATGTCGTTATCGCAACTGTAGGCTCCGTTTGGTTTACAGTGCGGCCTGAAGGTTGAGGACCAACAGGGCTTCCTAATGATTGATGAAGCGAGGCTTCTACATTAGTTGTGGCGTAACGAATTGGCTTTGCACGAATGCACAACACAATGTTACGGTTGGTAGGACTTCCGGGATCTTCTAGATTGCCCGTTGAACTGGGAGATGGGCGACGAGGAAGCCAGGCTAACCTAACTTCCTCAAAGCTTCTCTCCTCAGCGCCTGAATTAAGTGCTTGCTCGATGATGGCACCAACAGGTCTTCCATTCGGTCCTGGAAAAGGTTCACGAACCAATTCTCTGAATGTTCTGGCAACGTCCAAGGGACGTGCGTGCACAGTATCAAGTGGCCTAAGGGGCGATCTAGACTCAATAGTGTGATGAAATGAAAGTGGGAGAGAGGCAAGAGTCTCCGCGGCTTCAATATCGGCTTCCTCCGAATGAGGAATCGATAGTGTACGTGGTTGGTGCCCGTGCAAAAATCATGTAGAGAGGATCCAGAGTGGCGAGGAGGTGTTACTTGCGAGGTTGGGGAGTCCTCGACTTCTATCCTAGGGGTTGCATCCCGGCGAATAATTGGTTCAACTATCGGAGGGCTAACGTTTTCTTTTTGCCCTGTTCCTAACCCGGACCTCACATCCTCTCCATTATGTTTTTCAACCTCACCCTCAGGACCACCTTGTCTCTCCAGAATATCAAAAATATCATCATTATGTTCAATTTGAACATCTGATAGGTCCCAAAGGAGATAACAGGATGGTTTAAATGTCTCAAAGAGTTGTAGAGAGGGGGTGAATACAACTTTTAAACTTAATCAGCTTGAGAATACTTTTAAATGCGGAATATAAGTTATCTTAAAGTATTTGTCCATATTCAGATTTAGATAGATATGTTAATGAAACTGTAAACAACAGAACATAATATAAAGACAGTAAAGTAAAAGTGCAGTCCAAGAACAAAGTGCAAGCTGAGTTTCAACCAATTCTTTTATTGAATAATAAAAAGAATTACAAGTAGTTGTAGAACAGATTAGCCTACAAATCTAACTACTTGGCTGAATAGCAAGTTACAACTTTGTTTATTAACTCTACTAGCTCAAGCTGAGTACAACACAAATCCAAGTTGAATGCTTTAATCGTTGTGAGAGTTAATGTTATGGATGCACGCATTCTTGAGACACAAAGGCTGGTTTATATAGGCATCAACACTGCCTTGGATTCCGTCCATTTCTTTCCACGCGTCTTGATCTAATAGTCTCTGCATGATCAGTACTAGGTGACAGTGACATTGTCCTTTTTGTTCCCTACTTGTTTACCAAGATAAATCGTGCAGCAACAATACAATGGACACCTCATAGAATGTTTAAATCGTAGCCCCCCCCCCCCCCCCCCCCCCCCCCCCCCCCCCCCCCCCCCCCCCCCCCCCCCCCCCCCCCCCCCCCCCCCCCCCCCCCCCCCCCCCCCCCCCCCCCCCCCCCCCCCCCCCCCCCCCCCCCCCCCCCCCCCCCCCCCCCCCCCCCCCCCCCCCCCCCCCCCCCCCCCCCCCCCCCCCCCCCCCCCCCCCCCCCCCCCCCCCCCCCCCCCCCCCCCCCCCCCCCCCCCCCCCCCCCCCCCCCCCCCCCCCCCCCCCCCCCCCCCCCCCCCCCCCCCCCCCCCCCCCCCCCCCCCCCCCCCCCCCCCCCCCCCCCCCCCCCCCCCCCCCCCCCCCCCCCCCCCCCCCCCCCCCCCCCCCCCCCCCCCCCCCCCCCCCCCCCCCCCCCCCCCCCCCCCCCCCCCCCCCCCCCCCCCCCCCCCCCCCCCCCCCCCCCCCCCCCCCCCCCCCCCCCCCCCCCCCCCCCCCCCCCCCCCCCCCCCCCCCCCCCCCCCCCCCCCCCCCCCCCCCCCCCCCCCCCCCCCCCCCCCCCCCCCCCCCCCCCCCCCCCCCCCCCCCCCC